>OX596028.1:49543854-50081681 GCA_951394125.1 Epistrophe eligans | reverse complement strand
GGGACCAATTACAATAACTTCCAATGGGAAGTTAAAAATGTCTACACTTTTCTTCCAAAATACCTATATGCACTCTCAAAACCGCTATAATAAAATCCTTCACAATCGATTTGTTTAGTTTTGGTTTCTATACCTACATACATTCTTAATATTGTTCAAATCGATAAACTTTGAATTTTTATTTTTAAATAAAAGATTCTAATATAAAAATGTTCAATCTAATGCATTTTTTTAATGAACTATTTCGTCAATTTTTTGAAATGGGGACGTTGCTTAAAAGTGTTTCAAAACTAATTCTTAAGCGATCAGAATACGCTGGATTCATAGGACGTTCAGTTCAGAGCATGCCTAGAGTACAAAGACTCCACGAATTTAATTTTAGGTCAATAAAATGAAAGTTTTCTTTTTCATCAACTTTTTATGCTGCACCGATAAGGAGCAGATGTTGTTGTTATAATAAGTAATCCTGATGAAGAAATAACTTATATTTGCATTCTCATTGTTACCAAACTCAAAAAGTAAATGATCAATCTTCTTAATATTCTCCTGAGTCAAAAATAATTTAACTCTCCTCAAATGTCTTATCTAACATTGTCACCTTTTCTTAAATCCACTACCCTCCAAAAAAGCTGAATCAACAAACTAATCTTAAAAAGAGCTGAGGGCTCCCCTTTTATGTTTTATGGAAACCATTCGGACTCATGTACATGTATAGTTTATGCGTATGTAGGTAAGTGCATTTCAATAAGACAATCAAAAAAAAAATGTGCGTGGGAATTTTTCTTGCAACGGAAGCACTTTTCTTATACCTTTCTCTTTTGATCCCACAAGAACTTTAATATTATATGACCCACAAAAGGTTTACTACTTTATGAATCTTATATCATTTGCACTATACCTATATATATATTAATTCTGTATGTTTTTTTTCTCAAAAAACCTTCGAATTTTTTTTCTTTTGATTTACCAATGGGCAAACCCCTCCTACAAAAGGTGCTAATTGCAGTTTGTCAACTTTCATGTTTCATCTAGACGCGATATTTTTGAATAGAAATACCAACCACATGAGTATTTATGAGGTTCGCACAAACCAAATAAATATAGAGTGATGTTTCCACAAGATTGCTACTGCGATTCCCTATGGGAAATATTTATTTATGTTTAACGAGTATAAATATACGTTAATTAGTTAACACTATATACACAAAGTAGTAAGAAAAACTGATATTTGCTTGCTATTGGAATTGAAGCTATAAACATCACGGCCGCTTGGCTTGTTAATACTATTTTTGCAGGTTGTGTGGGTGAATCATTGTGTTTTCAATGTTTTGAATAGAAAATTAAAAATTGTTATGTTTTTATTTAGAGAGTTAATTTTATATTATTATTTTAAAAAGAGTTTTTTTGATTGCCATTAGAAGCAAATCTCAACTAAAATTTAGTGCACTATAATTGGTTGCATAAGCATAATGTAAAAAAACAATAGAGGTTTTTTTTTATAATACAAATACTATATACTGTTGTGAAATAAATTTGCCAAGTAGAAGACTGGAAAAATATATTGGCGTAAAATATTAGACATTTTTTCAGAATGTTGCTTTTTATAGGGTGCGATGAGGTTAAAATGATAAGGTGGTATACCTTGTTTTATTTTTGTGTTTGAAAAATAAAGTAAATTGGATTTCGATGATCACTAAAGAGGTATATATTTTCCATTCAGCTTTTTTAGGGAGAAATGTGGTAAAAATAGAAAAAAATTAAGACAACACAAGACAAAAATTATTTAGAAAAATAAAATTCTGCTAATTCTGATTTTTTTTTCAAGAAAGATTTTATTAACGATTTTTAACAAAAAATATAACAACAAATTAATATAAACATAGTCTACTGAAAAAATATAACAACAAATTCTATAAACATTAATCTACTAAAAAAATAAAACATTTAAGCAAAGCCATAGAGAACAATATTTTTAAATTTTAGTAGGTATAAAAATTCAAATTTCGAAACATTGTTTACAAAATTCTGCGAATAATAAAAAAATCAAAAATGTAAAAAGCGGATTTTTTGAATTTTTTTTAATATTCGCAGAATTTGGTAGAAAAGAATTTTGAAAAGTAGTTAAGCAGAATTTTGAAAAACAGAATTTTAAAAACAGAATTTTGAAAGTATAACTTTGAAAAAAAGAATTTTGACCTTGCCAGAATTTCAACCCCAACCCGATTATAAATTAGGAGCAATGCAATAATCTCATTATTTGTTGCTAAGATGTCAAAATGTCAAATTCAAAATTCTTCTTTTTCATTCAAAGTCAAATATCTCAGGCGAAAAATCATAGAATGGCGAAACAATTTAAGCTAAATAAACAAGTTATCTGACAAAATATGTACCTAAATTTGATTTGTTAAAAAAAATCAAAGAAAACGATGATCTTCAAAAAGATTTGTCTATTGCTATTTCTTATCGTTCTTATTATATATTTTATAATAATGACGTTTTAAATATCTCAACACAAAAATAATAAATTTTAAAAATACTTTCTGTTTCATCTCAATACGATCGACAACTTTTCACATACATAGCTAAAGCTTTTCAAAAAAAAAACAGTAAACATTACTGTTCCATGTACACAAATCTAATCTAAGGTAGGTAATATGTTGCGCAGGTTGTCAAAGTTGAAAGTGTCAAAATATTAAAAATAGCTGTTCGAGTGCCCACAGGAACATAACATTAGAACGCATCATTAGAAACAACAATAAAATATTAAAATAAAGCAAGTAAAGGGAATAGATCCACCATTTTCCCACCATCATTCCTCGATTTGACAGATGCGCAGAACGGAACAAAAATGAAAATGCGAATGATATTACCTTTAATACTGTGTACTGTGGGTAAAATATGTATATAAAGTTTTCAACTATACCCAAAAGTAAAATTAGTTTTTGTTAGCTAGGCCAATGATTCAATTATCATTGTTTTGAGAACTAAAATATTCATTTTATACTCGTAGGAAATAACTTGTCTATACACGTAAGAATATTACGAGACGCCAATTACCCCGTGTCATTTAGTTTGTTAAATCGCAATGCCTGTTAAATAAATAATTAATTTGAATTAGAAAAAAATATCAACTTTAAAATAAAACGTAAAATGTATTTGTTAACATTTTATTGCAGTACATAATTGAAACTAGTTTTACACAAATAAAATTACACATACATTTATAGAAAGTTTAATAATATTTTACGCTTGTTAATAAAAATCGCTATATTTAATGACAGCTTGTCACGGACATTTGGTTCATCATTTAGTGGTTCATTAAACAATAACTTTCATTCCAATCCATCAACACGATGTCTTTTGTTATTGTGCTACAACAAAAAGACAACAGCTTCTTCAGCCCTTACTTCTTGCAAATAGTGAGTTAATAAAATGTTGTAATTAAAATCAAATCCACTTAAGTTCCAGCCGAATTGAACAAATTTCCAATTCCAATATAATATCAGTCTTCAATTACACTTCGAGGACATTTATTTTCTTTTCGGAATTTTCATAGCGTATATACCTACCCCGTTTACGATTACCTATAAAAATCAGCAACAAACAACAATCGGTTTCAGTTAGTTATTCTTATTGTATTTTTAGAAGAGAAGATGTTAAAGTCAAGGAGGGAACGGAAAAAGCTACGAAAACCAAGACAAAAATTATTGTAAATATTTTGTTTTCATATATTAACTTCCATTTCCATCTGTTTTTTGTTCTTTTAGTTAGAGCATCGAAGTATGTACATATGTATGAATAAATATGTACATATATAACATATGTACATTGTACATATTAGAACAAACAGACACTGTCAGATTTAATTTTAAGGATATTTAATTGCTTTGTTTTTGGGCAGGCTGTTCCATGAAAGTTTAATGAAATGTGTTTAATGTAATGTATTCTTAATAATTTAACTGTACGGACAAAGGTAGGAAAAGGTTGTTATAAAAAAAAACACGAGTTTCAATTCAATTTGACATTATACGATGAATGAGTGGACGAACAATTAATGATATAAGTATTATATGTATGTATATAGACAAAACATTTAATAATAGTAATAAGTATTATTAATTGTACGAGCACTGTAATTTAATTTTATTGAAAGAATCCTCAATTAGATTTTGAAATATGCTTCGTTTGTACCTGTACCTATCTATTAATTCAGAAATATGGAAATTCTAGAATTTAACGCATGCAAATTGAATGTTGCATCTGGCATTTTGCACGGAATGAAATGAGTTTTCGTAAAAAAAAATTATTGTTCTATAGTTTAAAAAATAAAATAAAATATTTTTAAAAGTTTTACATGCAATATTTATTTTTAAAAGTATTTAGGAGCACCTGATTGTAAACTCGGTCAGGCCACTAAAATACTATGGGTGAATAACTCAAAATCCGTTTTACAAAAAAAAAAAAAAAACGTCAAAACCCTATTTCCGAAATGAGTTTTTTTTTGGAAGAAACTTAAAAAGTCGTTTTCTTGCAATCACTTTGGTCATTAGAGGTACTAATTTTAATCAAACACTTTGGAACCGTTTTCGGGAAAATTTAAAAGACCGAAAACGTTTTTATGTGTGTTAGATGATCTAATTAAAAAAAATTCGTATTTATCTTATAGAAACACACAAAAAATGCTCAGTACCAAGTTTAAAGCAAATCGGTCTAACCGTTAGGCTGTAGCTAAAAGTACATTGAATGCACATACCACGAACGCAATGACGCACAAGACTTTATGAATTGAAACTCATTCCAAATCCAAAACAACTTGTAAATATATATCTATTTTTAAATTCATAAATCCCAATTTAATATTTTTCAATTTACAAGTCTATTACTGACTTGTGAATTGAACGAGGTCTTAAGCTTAAGCCTTTGCAACCTAGGTTGACCCAAACTTCTCTCTTTTAGAAATTTTTTGGGTATAGTCAGCTCCTGAGATTTTATGTTGTGCTCCTAGATTAGTAATAGATATATAAAACATATGTATATTTAACTTTTTTAGATTTGACTAAATATTTTTTCTTTACAAAATTAAACAATCTTTTGTTTTGAACTCATAATGATTGCAGATGGGTTAACAATAAAGACATCGATTCCCTTCAATCCGGCAATGACGCATAAATGTCGGAAACTGATGGTATCCAGTAACACGAATAAATGATGTTTGTTGAAGAACGTAAACCTCAATCAATAACCACAACTCATGTACAGGAAATCAGCCAACATTCCCTCTGATACGAAAAATCATCCGACGCACTGAATGATGATGAAAATGAATAGACAAAAAAGGAAATGCAGGAAGAGAATAAAACGTCTGTGGTGGTTTTTTGTCAACATACATTATGTACATACATGGTATGGGATCGGAATGGATGTAACTGACATTTCATTGATTCGTCAAATTAAAATTAAGGAAATAACGCACTTTTTTTTCTCCAAAAATTAATGATATTTTGGCAGATTGCATTTAATTTAATAAGATCAAGCAACTGGAAAGATTAAAAATGAATATTAAAGATAAGAACCTATATGTACACTGGACGTCCAGTATAACGAATGCTGATATAGCTAATGACCAGTATAACGAATCACCATTTGAAGTCCATTGATATCTTAAAATAATGAAAATTTTTACTACAATTATAAGAAAATGAAACAAAACAAAACATGACAATCGTTTTTTATTTAAGTTCGAATTAACGAATCTTTCGATATAATAAATTGGCTGAATGTTATATGTATCTTATTACTTTAAACGAGCAATTATTTAGAAAAATCCGCCCACTGCCACACCCACTTTTATTGTTTCTTGGTTTTCCGGAACGGTTCTAACGATTTGGATGACCTTGGCAGCGAGTGTTCTGAGGAACGAGAAAAATAAAATCAAAAAGAGGGTTTTGAAAGATTCACCCACTGCCACGCTAACTTTAATCGTTTCTTGGTTTTCGGGAACGGTTCTAACGAATTGGATGATTTATTGATTTCATCGAAATCCACCCACTGATTTCCAACTTTTTTTATTTATCGGTTTCTCCCAGATTACGCCTACAGTATGGATAACATTTTGAGCATAGTTTAGTCGGGTGGTACCTCCACACATGTTGAGATATGTTTACTTATAATATGTAGATACACTTGATATATCTCTACATATGTGAAGATAAGATACAAGTTAAGATACCTTGACATATGTGGAGATATTTTGAAATTTATGAAAATGCATGTGGAAATACCTCCACACTTGTGAAGTTGCAAGTGAAAATACCTCGACATTTGTATTTATATCTACATGACATGAACAAACTTTTTGTTCCACCTTAAGAAAAGAATAATTCGAAAATCAAAGCCAGCGGAGCAATTTTGACTTCCAATTCGTATTCACAGGAAATTAAAATAACAAAAGTATAGTCTGGGTCTGAAACTGAAACTGTCACAACTAAAAAAATTAATGATCCAATCAACAAATTTAAATAGAAATCGCTGCGTAGGTATCTAAAATTAGTATAAATTGAAAAATTTTGTATTTTAATATTTTGTACGCGACCAACAAAATTATCTTCTGTACTTACAGGTAGATATGCACTATGCATACGGTGACCATCCGTCCTCTTTTTTAGGGGACAGTCCTCTTTTTCTGTATCGTGTCCTTTTTTTTATTTAAAGAGGACAGTAATTTGTCCTCTTTTTCCTTAATTGTCCTCTTAATGTCCTTTTTTTCTTCGAAACCTTTTTTCTATGATTTTTCTTTAGTACTAAATTACTTAAATACAAAATGTAGGCAGCACTGGTTTGAATAATTCAGTTCTGTAATCTGGTTTTTGCTATTGTGAATGATGCCCCTATGGAAAGAGTGTTTTCAATTTCTAATAACGTTTGGACATCTGAGAAATCGCAATTAAAAGTTGATACACTGGAGGCAATGTTGATAACAAAGTGCTATGACTATGACTGTGTAGATTTTAAGACTTTTTTAAGAAGTCGGGATGACAACTTAAAAAAATACACTGCGAACAAAAATACAAAAACTAACAGTTCCTTTAAGTTAAACTAAGTATCTACTTAAGTATTTATTATTTTGTTTTGTTTTTTTTTTTGTTATATAAGTATTTTTATTTTTTGTTTTAAAAAAACTGAACTCATTGATGTATGTAATCTGAAGTACAAATATTTTGAATAAATATCGTTTGTTTCTAAACTTGTTGTAAGTTAATTAAAAAATGTCCTCTTTTTTGCATCTGAAAAAATGGTCACCGTAACTATGCAGTACACATAATCAGGACACATTATCGAAAATAGCGAATAGAAAATGCATTCATTAATTTAACCTCAAACACTCATTTTACTTGTTTTTGTTTTATGCCAATTCACAATACTCTGCGACCATTTCTTGTAAATGAAATGTAAAAAAAAATCTCAGTTTGGTGGTCTGTTCGCGTGCCTCATGTGCCTGACACTTTACTTATGAGCACTTTAAACTAATTCTAAAGAAAATTGAGAACCCTAAATTTATGTGAACCCATTATTAATCAAGTCTAAGCTTCAAATAAAAACTTTATAATGAAGTTTTGAGACAAGTAGGTTTTATTTTTTTAATTTCGTTCTGTATGTACATATGTATTTCTTCAATAATTGTATCTCCTCGATTGTATCAAAATATGTTTGCTATGAATGTATTCATAATATAAATGCTACATACATATATATGAAGGTAGGGTGATGGCGTGTAAGGTCAGCCCCCCCCAGTAGTCAGCCACTCCGTTATAAAATACAGCAAAATAGTGACGGTTTTCGTTTATTTACCATAAAATATTTTTTTTTCTAAAAGCCTAACTTATCTTCTGCCTGGATCCAAAATTTTGTGCCAATGGCGCTGCTTGTTTTCTTGTTAAAAATGCAAGTTTGCTTCAAGTTTTTCTAAGTGTCGATTGTGTGATTTTTTGTTAAATTAAAATTAGCAGAAGTGTTTTGGAAAAAGTACTATAACTACCAAAATATTGAAGTTTACTATTTTATATGATTATTTATAGGTTATTTATAGTTTAATTTACACTTTTTTAACTTAAAATATTGTAAAATATTGTTAAATAGGTATTTACAAGGGGGGCTGCTTTCTGGAGACTACATTTTTTTAATTCCTCTAAGGTCAGCCTCCCCCGGCTGACTACTGAAAATCACTTTTTTGTTTTTTTTTTTTTTACCTGAGTATGCAAAGTCAATGATATTATTATTCTCTTTTGATTTTTGCCAGAAGAATATAAAAAAAAACCTTAGTTTCAGTAGTCAGCCTCCCCCGGCTGACTGTTAATTTGAAGGTAGAATGGACGGCTGAATTCAGAAGACACATTTTCTATGGTCAGCCGTTTATATTATACACTTTATTGGGGGCTGACTACTGGATACTTCAAGTGGCTGACTACTGGAACTTAAGGGGCTGACTACGCAAGAATCACACTTTCATCTCAATAAAGTTAAATAATTTGTTTTGGGTAGAAAATTAACTAAAAACGCTTAAAATTTTATAATCTACACATTCCCAATAATCAGATAATCTAAATACTCTATTCCGCAATTGAATATTTGATTTTTAAGGACCAGTTGAACATAAAAAAAAAGTTAAAGGGCCGACTACTGGTGCCATCACCCTATACCTATTTGTTTTTGACATATAATGTTATCATACTTCAGCAGATAATAGAGTTTCACAGATATGTCATCGGTTTGATGTGTAGTCCAATTTTCTTTCATTGATGCTCAAAAACAAGAGTATTTTCTAAAGTCATATAATGTAGGTTTACATCAACATACCTAAACAAATGCTGTTTATCCCGTAGGTATATCTATTCCAAAATCACCTGTTAAACTTTAAGAACCACCCACATTCAACCCACAAAAGCATGAAAACTCATCTTTCAGGAAGCTAGACATCTGTTCATTCAAAGTCGGAATATAAAGTACAGTATAGGGTATACCTAGACTGAACACTAGACACAGCTTCGCCAATCACACTAAGGAGCAACCGAACGAACATGACATGCTCGTTTAATTTATATGCAAAATAGTTTACACAAAAGACACAACAAAATGACACCTTGATTGCTGCCTTTTGATATACTATACAAACCATAACATGAGGACACATTGTCGTAGATGCATACATTTATACTTATATATGTATATATATTATATCTTAACAACACCATATTTTTGAACGATGTGTAAACTCTTCTGAGTTTGATGGCTAGAAGTGGTGTAAAATGACAGCAGACCGTATACCTCACAGTTTACCACTTCAACTTACCATGCCATGTGGAAAATGAAACTGTATCCTTTTTCAACAAAATACATTTTAGATGTATATACATATATACATATGTATATGTATGTGTGTATAGCTACCATATCACAATATCACATAAGTAAGGTCAGTTTTGACATTTTTAAAACACGTGTTATGTACTATGGAACTTGTTTTTCAATCACATCATCATCATCAGGTTCACATCATTGACATGTGTGTTTATGATTTAACATCTGAAAGAATATACCTACATATATTTCAGCAATTCAACACGAATTTAGGTTAAGCCATTTTTGACCTATTAATGTTTTTGTATAGCAGTTTAATTAAATTTAACCTGGGAAACCATTTATATTGTATGGATTGGAATCGTTATTTCGTTCAAACTTGATAGTTAAGTTAAAGATTTATGCAATGCAATCCATAATTAGTAGAACGGTGTTGGGGTAAATTTATCATGACATCAAAATGTGAAGATTTGTAAACTGTTTAATATTTTTTGAAAGAATTTCATCTCATATGTGGTTTTCCTTTTGCCATTTGGGATTTTGATTTGATCCGTGATTGTGGATTTGAATGGAATTGTTTCGCAACTTTCAGTCTCCAGCAATTTGTTTCCTCGTGTGAAAGGAAACAATAATATTAAATAAAAATGTTATTTCTTGCACAATTGCCAGTATTTCCACAATAAAAAAAAAACTGAGAAGCCAACTAACGTATAATTTACTGTGCTGACATCATTTTGTTAATTATATATACAAAAATATTACAAAGATTTAAATTGATCATTCTTTTCAAATATTTCAAAGTTTTGTGACAGAAAATTGAACATTTTTTTAGTCGCAGATTTAAGACTATTTAAATGTTCAAGTTTTAAATGGTAAATAAAATTAATGAAATAATGCGACTTGTGTGACCCACAAAATCCTCAAAGATTTGTTTCTTGCGTGACTCTAAAACACGAATGAGGATTTTTTTGTATCCTTAGCATGAATATTATTTCGTTCATATACTAAGACTACATACGAGTAGATACATTTCAATTATTAAAAAAAACATAGGAACTCTGAATTTCTGGACCAAATAGTAATGCAGCACCTTCTCTGCCTGGAATTTGTAATGCAATTTAATGTAGCCGAAACACACTTTGCTTCCGAAGTAGAGGTTTCCCCGATGGTGGAATGGCTGCAGCCAGTGTTGCCGCTGAGAAATTTGAAAAGGTCGCAGAAAAATGGGTCACGATGGAAAAAAAGTCGCATTTTGAAAATTTTTGAATAGATAGAAAAATCAAAAGAAATCCATGTAAATAACACATATTGATTTCATTTAACACATCACGATGTAATGAAAAATTAAAAAAAAAAATAACATTTTTTTTTTTATAAAAAAACGTGCTAAAAGGCAAAAAACAACAAGAAAATACTAAAACTAGTTGAAAAACTTTTTTCGGCTGGAATGTCTTGAGAAAAAAATCTGATTTCAAAGGCGGGATAATTTTATTCTACAAACACTGACGTAGTCAATAACTAATAGAATTTGTAGAAACATTTAATTAATAGTTTTTTTTAAAGCAACGAAATAACAAAACTGCTAAAAATTGTTTAAAAATGCTTTTTGGATTGAATATTTGGAAAAAAATGTTATCGACTCCGGAATAATTTTAACTTACTCACAATGCTGTTAAATTGATGGTGTTTGTAAAAAAATTTAACTAACAGTTTTTTTTAAAGAAATATATAATTTCAATTAAGTGGTAAATAACAACTTAACTATAACCATTTATGAAAATTGATAGTTTAGAAAATATACTTTCGGTATATGCACTGCTTTCAATGGAGTATAAATGGGAATAAATAATTTCTCTGTGACGTGCCCTTTGTGATGTGGAATAGGTATACCATTAATTGATGTTATAGTTAAACGAAAATAATTATTTCAATTGAGGGTTCGAAAGATTTTTTCAACATAAAAGATAATTTATCTTTTTTTTGCATTTTACTAAAAATGAGGTCAGAAAAGTCGCAAAATTTTTAAAAAGGGTAAAAAGGGCCACTTTTTTTAAGTATGCGACTAAATTCGCATATAGCGGCAACACTGGATGCATCAACGACGGCACATCCCATCCACGTCTTGCTTTTTTTGACATCAAAGTAATCGATGAGGTCTTTAACGACTGTGATGGACCTTAAAATAGCACTTTTGGTTCAAAATTGAATTCCTTCTTGAAAATACTATTTTTTTTGTAATCTAGGCAGGATATTTTGACATACATATTTACATTTTTAAAAAATAATTTCTGTACGCAATCAGAAAGCTAAAAAATTGTGGCATCTGATTTCCTTAACAAATAAGAATATATAATATATTATATGTATATATTATATGTACGTATCGTCGTCGTCCAATAAAAACTTCAGGAAAGTTAATTTTGTATATGGCTCGCAGGTACCTACTTATAAATTTATTCTCAGAGATTAATAAAATTTAGGATTCTCATCTAAGCGTATCACCTACTAAGAACCTCAAGTTCCAACTTTAATTAAAATCTCTTCAGCGGAGAATTTTGCTATATTTTTGTTTAATCTTATTTTTTTATTTCTTTTACTTAAGTGTCCAAAGAAGTACCCTAACCCTTGTCTATAATTTTCCATTTCATTGTTAACGATGTTTTATAATTTAATCCTTTTGATCATCCACCAGAAAATAATGTCTTTATTGCTATACTTAAATAATGAAAATAAAAACATTTTTCGCTTGATTTACCTTTAGTTTGTAATAATTTCTATTTCTTAGCTTATAAATGATTTAAGTCCTCGAGAAAGGGTTAAGGACAGCAAGAATATATACTTACATAAGTATATCTATGTATATAACTTGAGAAAAACCATTAAATTGTTTACATTACAAAGTAGCAATAAAATTAATCAACCTGCCTGGACCAGAAAAAGCCATCAACCGTAAATGATTTGTTCTGTATAAAGATTTTCTTTATTGCTGCATTAAAAAAACTTTACAGCTTTTCATCTTCTATATAAAATATTTAATATTCCAACGACAATATTTTACCAAAAAACAAAAAAAAATATCTACCTTGTTGTAAAGTTTATGAGATTGTATGGGGTTGGGGTATAAACAAACAATGTATACATACCTTATACAACCCTTAATTTACAATCGTAAATTCCAAATAATATATTTTTTTATACTTTAAATTCTTCAAAGGATTTCCACTCAATGCATATACAAAATATAAAGAAAAAAAATATACAATACAAGTTTTTTAAATCTTAAGAGGTTCTCTTGTTTGTTTTTTTTTTTCTCCTTTATATTTATACATAAAGCATCCTCCAGCCAAACTTTCTTAGAAAAGGAGGAAATGTTTACTTAAATCATAAATATCCGTTTATATTGTACCTACACAAAATTCAACTTTCTCGACCAAAATATAAAGCAAAATAACGAATATTTTTTCTGTCCACAGGAATTTAGCTCAATATAATAATTTGAAGGCCAATATAGAAAAATGTTCTCGTTAACCTTTGAACACCCACATACACACACAAAAACCTTGAGAGGAAAAAAATACAGGAAATCGTTTACCCGTCTAAAGATTTCTCGTCGCGTCATCGTAAGCCATAATCTATGGAGGGTAGAATGTGGGTGTAGATTAACAGGGTGGGTATAAACTTAACCTTAAATCTGTCAACGTGTGTTATTATGTGTCGCACAAAACTCAAGGCTACAATTCTTAAGGTATACCCTTTGGTTTATTGATTTAAAATAAAACGTGAAAAGGATTTTAATTTAATTTTAATAAATAGGAATTTTTGTAAAATTTTTGTATGCAATAGGATTGCTTGATCTCAACAAAATTTAGTTATTTTTTAAAATTATGTACCAAGGTACCTTACCTAGCGATTTTTGGTATTTTCTCGAAGATGGTATTACTCGTAAACCTAAAAACACCTCAGGATTTTTAAATGGTTCGATTAACCACTTAATTCCAAATAAAATTTAAAGAAATTGCATTTTAAAAAGCAAAAACATTAGCTATATTTTCCCATATACCTCAGAGCGTTATGGAAAAAATTTAACAGAAAACAGCTGTTCTCTAAGAAGAAACTATATTCAACCATTTCAAAGAATTTATTTATTCGATTTGTCAGCTTATATTTCAGAGTAAGGGGATTCCCTAGTATTTTCTTCCTATCCTTTTTTTCTTAGGATATAAATGATTTTAGATTAAGGTCATAACGCCCTGTACTATATTATCTTTTAAATACTATCCCTAACGGCATGGCTATGAGAAACACTTTCAAAGAACATTTTCTAACTTTTAAACTACAATCATGAGGATGAGTAAGTGTGAAGAGAAAAATCGGTAAATTACCAAGAAAAAAGCACCATCCTGGTTCGCAAGTGGATAGCCATTTTCTCAAAGGAATGTTTTTATTTCCATCCTTGTATAGTTTAATGATATTCCCTTTAAATTGAGCTTTAAAAGTTGATCAGCCATTGCTGTTTTTATAACAAAAATGTGTAAATGAACATTATTTGATTTTCTGCTTTTGATTTTTGTTAAAAGTTAGGTCCCTGGCCTCATTTGTGTTGTATAGATACGTAAATATATATAAGCTGAAATATTTCCACTAATGACGATTATAATAACAACAATAATCTGCATGATTTTAAGCTGATACAAAAAAAAATATCCGAAACAATTGTTGTCACTTGGGAATACTGATTACGCTTTAAAGCTGATGTTGGCTTTTTGAGTGATGGAAATTAATTATTAAAAGAAAAAAAATCATTAGCGAGGTATAATGAAAATAAAAGGCAATAATAATTATGAAGACCAACATCTGATGTTGAAGTGGCAATTTCATGAAAGTTTTATTTATTATAATTTGGATAAACATATACGAGAGGATTTATGACATGCGGTTGATTGATAAATTAATTTAAATTAGGTCTAAGGACCACCTGATGTTATTGGTGCTGAAAGACTTGGGAGAGGATGTAATGATTGTAATTGCCACCCCCAGGGTTTTTAATTGTTTCCTTCTATACAATTGTATTTAATCACTTTTTTCTTGATGAGTTATAAAGAGAGTTTGTAAATGACAATGTAATAGTATGGTTAGTTTAACATTTTACGAGGTACTTTTGCTTCCACATTTGCATCCATAAACAAATCAGTTTCACTTTAAACCCTCGAATGGAAGGAATGTTAACACAGTGTCTATTTATGTGTCAATTCATTTAGTCATTTTTCATGATTGAGACAGTTCGTGTGAAAGGGGACAATCTTATCCAGGTCTACATAAAACTGAATCCCGATTTAATTATGCGTGTAAATAGAATAATAGTTCAATCGTTGGAGTGGTTATTAAAAAAAAATTAATTTTTTATATATAAAATTTTTAAAACAAAAATGTAAGCAATTTTTTAGTATTAATTAACGCAGTTTAAAAATTAATTTTGAAAAAAAATCATCTAGGCATTTTCGAAATATCAAATTTTCCAAAAAAAATGTTGGATTTTTTTTAAATCCAAAATTCGTTTTTTTTATTTAATTTTGGTATGCAATATTAGTCAAACTTATTAGATGCTCTTGCGTAAATAAAAATTTAATGGTTTAACAAATAATAAAATAGTCGAAAACCAAAAAAAAAATGATTCTATGAGAGACACCATTTTTAATCCATGTCTAGATAATTTTTTTTTAATAATATGATCAAGTTTAGTAAAAATCGACTTTCTCAAGAAAAATTGAAACTTTTTTTTTAAAAATTAAAAAAAAAAACATCGAAAATTTTTTTACTTAACAATAATTTAATAAAATTTTAAAAGATTTTCTAATAAAAAAAATGGTCAAAAACAATTGAGCCGTTTTTGAGAAAATCGAAAATCAAAAAAATGGTTCTGTAGTTGGTACCATTTATAACCATTTTTCCGATTTTTTTTTCTAAATATAAAAATAGTAGCCTTTTTTAAGTTGTGGGCACGTTTTTGAGAAAAATAAGGTTTTCATAATTTAGTTAAAAATATAAGAAGAAAACAGGAACGGGAGAAAAGAGAGAGAGGAAATGTTCATAAAACTGATACAAATTTTCGCAATTTGGTTTTAAAAAACTTATTGTTGTTAATTCTTTTAATATGTCGTTGCAAAAATTCCAAAGAAGTGTAGTAGAATTTATGAAAAATTGGTGCTCAGATATTACGAAGTCATATCAGTATTGAATCAACTGAGCAGATCTGAGTAGATTTTTTTGACATTTCTCTTCACACTTTACTTAGAGAAAATCATACGATGTTGTTTTTTCGTGTGAAAAAGCACAATTTGATCATCCAGCTACATGAAACTGAATCTAGATTCAATTTTATCCATGTAAATGGAGTAATAGTTCAATGGGGCGATTGAGTACCAGCAGTGATGCCACACGTAGGGAAAAATCCCTACACGTTAAGGATTTAAGGGTTGAAAACCACACCGTAGGGAAAAAGGACAGAATTTTCTATGAAAGCGTAAGAACTTTTAGAATTTTATTAATAAATAACTTTTCTTTTTAAAATCGTTCCACACTCCCTGCAGAATTGTTTTCCCAAAATATTTTTTTTGTAAACATCTTTCAAGAAACCCTTAATTCGGTAATCTGTTACCACTTTTTTTATTTCTTGTGTCAGATTTGAAGTAACACAGTGCCTCATGACTCTTTTCGAAATTTAATAAGATTGAGAACATATATCGGATTTCATTTTCATGCATTTTGTGGGTGTAGAGAAAATGTAGGGATTTTTTGTTATGATGTAGTTACTTCTTTTGTTTTCATGTACCTATATTATCTAGAGAACCGACCCGTACGCCCTTGCCTAAAACAACCGCTAATTTTATTATTAACGCAGTAAGAGAAAACTCTCTTATTTCTCTCTTTTTTCCTATAGGTTATTAGTTCGTAGTTGATTTGTGAATGAGAAAATAAGGGGTGTTAATAATATGATATTTAATTTCAGCGTTATTTATTTTCAAATATCTAGATCTTAATATAAAAATATTTTAATTGTATCATTTCTTTATGGGAGATAAAAATATACTTTGTATAAGAAAGTTTAAATTTTGTATAATACTCATCTTACTTATTTTATATACAAAAATATATGCTTACTTGTCCAAGTGTCCTGATGTTTATTATTCTATATAAATTCAGTTAAACATAATTAGACCTTCTTCATAGTGATTTTTAAACTGTCGCTAAGCTAAAATTGAGTTTTAATGAATCCTTAACTGGTACAAGTTTGGAGCATGACTGAAACACGTAGTATATACATATATTTTAAATAATCAAATACATAAATCAAAATCTTGCCAAAAGAAAATAAAAAATTCCATTTTCATCCACCATATCGTCGTTCATAGGTACATATACCTGTCAGCGTAAATAACAGTTTAAATGAAATAAACATAAAACGACAAACCACTAATTGTAGATATATAAACCTCTTAAATCTCGGTCGACATCTAATTTGGTTTTAATCTAAATTGTGCCCCTAAACCTTTAGTACCTAGTTAAAGTCATATTCACCTTTTACTCTTATCTCTGATCGCAATATAAACGTCCTTACCGCACATTTTGTCCACAAAAACCTTCCCCAGCACCCAGCCGGCACCGGCATCGCAAACTAAACACAGACAGAGACCGAAGGGACTTGCGGTGACACAAAGTAGACTAAAACTACATATTTACATATTATATATCCTTGTGCAAATAAGTGCATGTTTTTTTTTTGTTCTGAAATAGGATAGGTTAGGTTAGGACTTGTCTCTCCTTACTTTTTTTTTTTTTAATAAAGGAAGCCTCCATATACGAAGGAAGCTAATTTGTTCCGTTCTGTTTTTTTTTTTTTTTGCCCTGCGAACTGCGAGGTCACATTATTGTGACTATGAATGTTGTTAATCATGTAAACAAATTGTTTTCCATAGCCTAACAAGAAGATAAGAGTCTTAATCATCATCATCATCAACCAGCATCCCAGATCCAGACATACCACATCCGCCACTCATATATATAGTCATTGAGATGCAGTGGCGGAAGGAACAGGCAGGTACCTACTCCCATGTTCCATCATCATTTAACAAGACACTGGATAAACACTCAAAAGGGATTCTTAAGCGTTTCAATTTGTCAAGTGCGGTTGCGGAGCAGTATGTGTGTACTTAGTCAGGCATTTAACACCTCAATGCTAAACAAGAGTCTCGAATTCTGTCGTCTTCGTTTCCTCGGTGGGTTAAGAAAGTGGATTATTAATTTCATCATTTGGATCCTTTGGATGCAAGGTGACTCGGCCACATCATCAATCTTTAAATCATTTGAAACGCTATCAGCGTTTAAATATCGATTTAAAATTTAAATAAGCAAGAGTCTATATGTTAGTAAGGTTGGGTGATGAATTACAGTCTTTACATATATATAAAGGAAAAATCGGTGGTGCACATGATATGGTTAGGTATATGTACGCTGTGAAAAGTGGGTATACAAACATATATGGAAATGTCCTTGAAGTATACAGAGTGTAGCTAACGTGCTCAACTTGCAAAATGTACGTGCGGCATTGTAAAACTCAGGAAAATGTATGTAATTTCTCTTGATGGAAATGAAATTGTTTCCTCCCATAAAAAAGTCCTTTGTGAGTTGAAAGATACAGAGCAGGTGTATGAAGTGAAGGTAGAGCGAAAGATTTACTAGGGCAATATAAAATAAGATGCACAGAGTTTAACTCTATTTTTTTTTATGCAAAACTAAAAGTTTACCCATAATTGAAACTGTTTCAGACAAAGTGACAGTACTCTGTCAACATGAATATGTACAAATAAAATAACTATGTAATCGGAAATGTCGTCAAAATAAGTGAACCTACTTATGTTTTCTTATAGAAATTGAAACTATATGAAGTTTGAATTTGATGTTAGAATTGTCGATTTGGCTAAGAATTGTGAATTGGAGAGAGTTACAAATCATCAACTTAATTTGTAACTTTTGTGGGTAAATAATTGATACACACTTCGGTAGAGTGTCAGACCGATTCTATAACACACTCAAAGGAAAACGTGATATCAAGCATAAATATCCGCATCTTCTCAGATAGCCAAGCAGCCAATAAATCTCTACAAATTCAAAAACAGCCGTAATAACTGTCGATCATCTCTCATAGAGATCGCAAAGCAGTTCAACATTCACCTTTGCTGGGTGCAGGGTCGTAGGGACATTCCAGGTAAATGCAAAGCAGACGAACTCACCAAAAGTGGAAAATTTCTTCCTATATCATCCAATCGGACAAATATTGGTATAGCCATTACATGTAAACTCATGCTTAAGCAAGATGCAATAGAGAAAAATCAGGTGGAACAACATCGACGGATGTCAGACCACAAAACAGATCCAGCCTATGCCTGATCTGATACGTTCTAAGACTTTGATATCTCTAAGCAGATTGCACATTAGGAATGTTGACTCTTTCTGTAGGTGAAATACTGAACATTGCCTGGCCAGTTCATTCATTTCCCTAAATGCCACAGTGACCTGGAACCCGCCGTTGCTGAACCAATATAGAGGATTCTGTTGCCGAATTAATAGCCTTAACAGCTATATACCTTGAAAAAGTTGGGTAGGCGAAAAACCTTGAGATATTTAAAGACTGAGAAAAATTTCTTTAACCAACACCACATTCCATCTTTGAGCCCATTAGTAAAAATAGTTGTGTTGAAGTCTCTTGTCACGAACGTCCGTCGTCTTCCTAGTCATTTTTGGATGGAAAAATGACTTTAAAATCCCTCCTAAGATACAAATCAGGAGCAAAGTAGTCAGTAGTTGTTAATAACATATCAGATTTGGCCATAATATGGTTTGGCAAGCCAAAGATTCGATTCCTTTAGCCTGATCGCGCTGCAAGATACTATAGATCGGGTTGTAAAAGGTGCAGAAAAACGCTAAAGACCTCTGTTGGGAAGTTCATAGAGAAGCTGTAAGGATTGCGTTCACTACCTATGTACATTGCAAGAAAGAATGATAAAGCAGAAATTTTCTAATCCTACACCCTTATAGGATGGGATTCGACTTTTATTCCTGAGCCAGAAAAAGAGAGAAGCATAAGACGCTGAATTATCTGAGGGGACATTCGAAAACAGAGAGAGTTCTGTCATTGTTGCATCTTAAATATTTTATTGACCCATGGAAAATGTACTATATGCGTTTTTATAGGGGCTTTTTAGCTTAAGTGGGCGGCATAACTCTTTCCTACCTTATACATAGAATTTGTTTTGTAAAACCTTTTTATATTCTACTCCCTTCCCAAAAATTTTAAGACTATAATTCTATCCAAGCAAGCTCAAATCAAATATTGGTTAGGCAACTATTTTTCCAATTGTAATTGCATTCTATGTAGGGTGCTTCAAATTCAACCCAATTTTATATCCTTAATACACACTATTGTCTGGGTCTAAATTTTTACATAAATGTGTAGAATTTTTTGAGTTATAAAAAAATTACATTTTAGGAACCTGTACCTATATTATCGGATTTTATTCACCATAATAGTTCTGAATTTATTTTTTTTTAAATTTAATTGTGGTTTTTAAACTTATATATAATTTTTACAAGAAATAATATAATAATGCATTTAAACTACATATTTTGTTTGCGTTTTCATATCCAAGTTATGTTATTTGAATAATTGATTAATCTTAATAAATAAATTGAAAAAAAAAACTAATTTTATTTGTTTTTATTTTATTTTTGATTTTTTTAAATTTTAAATATGTACTTAATCTCAAAACTTTTTAACTATAAATGTAAAATGATAGCTAAATGCTTATTTTATAAACAAATCAAAAAAGCATAATCAAAATTTACAAGAAATTAGATTTATCTACAATATTTATAAAATAGCACTCACTTTGTTGTTGCTTGAACTAAATTCCAATCGTATCCTTCCAGTACCTTCATGACGGCACAAGTTATTCGTTCGTCTTCCTTGCGCCTACTGCCTGGAACTTCTTTCGCCAAACATGATCCTTTTTTCGCATCCTTACCATTCGCATAATTAGCTAAAACTAACGTTTCAACTGGTTTTATATCTGCTTTCATATTTTTATCGTCGGTATCCATTTTCTTTTGTTTTTTTTTAATTTTTTATTCTGTTTTTTAAGCGCTATTGTTAAATATATTTTTATTCACTTATGTATTGGTAGATATGTATATCTGCATTTAAACTTTTAACCAAATAAATATTTTTATTGTTAATAAATGTACCCGCGCGCAATTAATAACATTAATCGTTAAATTTAAGTTAATTCACCGTTAGAGTAGTATTCACACGGAAAACCGATCGTTACCGTTCAACATCCCATCGAGAACTGTAACTGTTTATGCTGATTAAAATCGGCTCGACCACGGCCGTCGCGCTGCCACCGATCTAACTAACAAAATCCATCTAACATATCACATTCCCATAAGTCACACTTAAAAACTCGAAGAACCGACTCCAACGGACGGACGGACGCGGCTCATCTCCCATTTTTATGTGTGTGACTGATGTGTGACTTTGGTTTGACGTGGTGCGGTGGCTCTTGGCGCTGCTTTTACAACCGAATTGGAGAATTGAAGTAAAACACAAGAAAACTAAATACGGTTTTGTGTTTACTTAAGAAAACCGTTCACATTATTCCAATCCACATCGCTATATGTATTATGTACCCTGCCTGCACCAATGAAGAGTCACAGCCACGCTTACTCAAAACTTTAATGGAAAAGCGTATACACGCAGTATCATATACAAAAAAAAATGTATCTCTAGATTTTCAAGTGGTCTGTAGTTGCTGTCATTCGAAGAAAGACTTAAGTGCTAGAGGATTGCTAATTATGCGCGCAATAGTTAAGCGTTCTCTTCATACAATATGTGATGGACTTGGACTGGACGTAAAGAGCGCACCCCTAGGAAGTGCGAGTATTGCTCACCCTATACTATAGATATTATTATTATGGGTAGGGCATGGCCATGGATCAATTGAAGTAAAAAGTCCGTAGGACTGATAAGAATGGCTTGTATTTCCTTAACCATTTAGGGTACGAATAAGTTTATTCGCAAATTTATATTGACAAACTTTAAATAGATTGACAAGCGTAGATATTTATATGTTGTGTGTACAAACAAAGAAGAAATAAATAATAAAAATAGATATATAAGTCTCTAACTGTTATCATAAATAAAGCTTGAACAGGAAAGGATAAGATATTTTTACGTTTGAATATCTTTTGTTTACACTAAAATAAAATATCAAATTTTATCAAATTAATATATAAACGCGGTATCCTAAAAATCGGCGATTAAATCTTGGGTACCGAAAGGTAGGTTCATAATTGACCATAAATTCCAAGTCTGACATTTCTAAAACTCGAAGAAGTCAGTTCTAATACATTGTTTGTGCGATTAAAAATTAAGAAATATTAAAATAGTTTTTAAAAAAAGTTTTGTATTTCATTGATTTACTTTGAGTCATATAATAAATAAATACAAAACAAAATTATCACTTTTAAAAGAACATCGACAAAAAAAATTTTTTGCCGCATGTGGGGCAATATACCACCCTACTGTTTTTTTTACAGTGGGCAATCCCCTCCTGCAATATTATTTAAAATTGTTTAGAAGCTCCTGTCTCTGATCAAACACTAAATTATACCTTTTGATTAGATTATACAGATACAGGGTGTTTCGCATAAAATGCGATATAGAAACCATCTTTAATTTGTCCTTTGATTTTTTATTTAAGCTGCTCTAAAGATTTTACTTCCGCTTAGTAACTATAGTAAAGTAGAAGTAGTAGAAAAAATTAGAAGACATTTTAGCATCTTGTTTTTAGTGTTGCAGTGTAAAAATAACGTAGGATCTTCCAGAAATCATTTTGACCAATTTTTTATCAACAACTTTAAGTTTGCAAATTAAAACAATAGCTATAAGTGTGCTGTTGTTGTTTAATAACGAGTCACCAAATTATACTAAGCATGTCCCTCCCCCCAGAATTCAAATACCTCTATGTGATCATAACAAATATCATCGCTGTATGAAAAAATACATGTACTCAAAACTGCCGGAAGCCAAAGCCGCTCTTTGTGTTCCATGTAAAAACTGCATTGCAAATAATTAATAAATCCATTCATCCATTCATATTCAAACTCCAATAGTTTACCGAAATACAATTACCGAAATACAATTCTTACAGAAAGCTTTTAATTTTCATTTTGTTCTGTTTTTTATATTAACATTAAATTTTAATTATTTTTTGATTAAAATCGTTATTGCGAAAATCAAAAGTCATGAGAGGTGCCGTTTGTAAGGACTTCTGCCTTCTGCGCGGCGCGGTGGCGGTAGTAAAAGTCCAGGGGGCTCATCACGTAAAACGAAAACGATCGGAAAATATTGTATCCACCATTGCTATCTCTATCATATCTGCATACAAAAATAAAAATATCTATGTATTTTCAAAACGATATCATTCGATTATTTTCGTTTTTCGTGATGAGGCCCCAGTATTTTTGTCATGAATTTTCTTTCACCTAACGATTTTTTTTATATTTTTGATTTTGAAAAAAGGAAAATATTTACTGGGCATTTTATCCATAGGGCGCTTTTCCATGGATTTCGTGATTGAGATTTTGGTTTTTAGGAATTACGTAAATATGTTTCCCGAAAAATTGTTTTTATCAAAACAATTTTTTTTTTATAATTAACAGAATTTTGGAATGGAATATGTATAAAACTTCGGAAACCGATTTTTTTCACATACACAATTATAATCCAAAGCCAGAAAAGTGTATACAAGGTCAAAGACAAAATACTCAGAAGTTGATTTTGTCTTTGTAGAATTTACAGTCATATTATTCACTGTGAATTTAAAATGAATTTAAGTGAATTTTGAATCCAGCTATTAACTCTGAAATTATTAAATTCAAAGATTTAAATCAATATGTTAACTAATGTATTTACATAAACTGTCTTAAATACGGATATAAAAATGGTATAGTTATATGGTAGTATAGGTAGAGTAAACTGGGGTACATCTGACACCGGACGCATTTAACTTTGCGATTTTCGGTGTGAACGTGTTAGAATAGAGAAAGAAGCCTAATTTGGTTTAAAGGAACGTTATGAACTTTGGCAGCCGTACTTTAACTCTTCGGGGATAAGCACGTGTTCTTGTGTTTTTTTCTATTTGTGATGTATTTTTGGTCACCGATAAGTAAGAAATTTATAAGAAAAAAACAAATAGCAGTGCAATTGATGAAGAAAAAGTGAGGAGATCTATACATACGTATAAACTTGAGCCGGCAACATCAGCTGCTGAAAATTTCGAAATGGAAAAAACTGAGATTTATGAATACCAGCTAACAGATGATGAGACATTGGAAGTCGGACACTATGTTCTTGTGCAATTTGGCAAAATAAAATAAATATAAAATTGCAGAAGTGCACAGCGATTTCACTTACACTGTTAATTATCTACGAAAATCATCACTGTCAGGTTGGGTTTTTATCAAACCAGTCATTGAAGATATTTCTTTGACTTTGAGAAATGAGATCAAGTACAAACTTCCAAACCCAACAAATCCAGCCTCAACTTCCCGCTGTCCCCAAAAATATTAATTTGACGTTGACTTTGGCAAATTATATACTAAATAAGTTATATTAAAAATGTTCCTTTCTATTATTTCTATTATATTTATCAATGGACTGATAGTTTAAGGTATTTTTTAAATGAAATAATTTATTTTTCCTGTTTTTGTTTTTTTTTTCTAACTACTTATGATTGAATTTATTGATTTATTTTTTTTTATATTGTTTAATAAATTCTTTAAAAAGGGGGCACATTTGACAAAATGACTTTTTTTTTAGAAAAAAAAATTTTAAAAATGTTAAATGTTAAAACAAAAATTTATCTATAAGTAGGTATAACCTTGAATAATCAATAATGCACCAAATACATAAAAATTCGAAATATGAGGTTACTGAGGTATTGTTAATAATTCATTCTATAAAATATTGGATTTATTAATAAATATTGGTCTGGGTTTCGAGGTATTATTTCAGAAAACAATTTGTCTTGGAAAATTCGAACTACAGTGGCGGAATTTTAATCTCTAATAAATACTCACAATTTCTTTTTTGTAAAAAAAATTAAGTTAAGTTTCTTTTATTTACCTACCGTTAGATTTATATATCAATTCACAAGGTATGATTTGATATTTTTATAATAATATTTTTATCTTCTTTAGCAAGATATGGAATTATTTTTATATGTTACATAATTGTCAAAGTTTTTTTTTAATAAAATCCAAAACGATTTAATAAACGAAAAGATACATTCAAAAGCCACATATACCTAGCAATTTCTCCGTTTCCAAGTGAATATACATAATTTTCAATTTGTTACAAGGTGACAGTAGCCCTTCAATAGTATATTGACTGCGTGTCAAATACAAAACAAAGATGTCTTATTCCTGAATATCAGTTCGGTTTCAAGTAAACCACCTGACAATCTATTTTGTTGTTAGAATAACCAATTAAATTGAGAAGTCCTTAGACGGGAAAAATTTATCTACATTATGTCCAGACACAAATCTCAAAATCCTCGTAAACTACGATAAATTGTAATGGGTTAAATTTTAAAGTATATGTTGTGGAATTTAATTTACACGTAATATTCAGGATTTAAGAAAATAAATTCTGGTATTTTGCTATGGGAAGAGTTTTTGGTTCATATCATACGATAATATCATACGATAATATTTTAAAACTATATTTTTGTGGATGATACGGTTAAATATAGTAGGTTCAAACGAAAAACCACCCTAAAAATAACGAGATTTACACCCCTATTAAGATTTTCAATCATCAATTAATAGTTGATAAATATTGAAATATATATATGTATATATTTATATAAATATGTATGTATATGTTATAATTTATTAATATTATATATTTATATATATAACAACATGTGTTGAACTACAAGAAAATTTATAATTTTATTTGATCAGTTCATATATAATATATTAAAATTTAAGACTCTTAAACTTGATTTAATAATAAATAAATTAAGTTTAAATTTCAATAATTACTAACTATCGATTGATAATTGACAATCGTAAAAGGGTGAATGATATACATAATTCTGTTTTATTTAAACTATTGCCTCTTATAGAGCACAAGGATAGTCAATAAAACTAAAATCCAATTCTATATGTACTTCACTCTAATTGCTGTCATCTTAATTCTTTCCAACAAAATGATGCAAGTGCGGCACTTTAAAGAAATTATTTATAAAGTACAAAATGTATGCATGCATATGTATATATATTCGCAAACATATTGAAATATTTATCAATATTAGTTTGTAATCAAACTAGAGCGACCCATTAACTCTTCGTGTAGGTTTTGCGAATAAGAAAAAAATAAACTCTCAAGAACGCCCGACGATATAAAAATGCGCCTACCACCGACACCATCATCAAAGCCGTTGCATCTAAACCATTAAGCCGACTTTTTTTTTATTTAAATGCATAACAAATGGCCAGAATCTGATTCTTTGAACTATGCCGCCCGCTTGGATTTTTTATATGAAATTGGATCATCTCTAATTAAATGAAACCAAATGGCTGACTATAGTTAAACGCGCGGCACAACTCATCATCCAGTATTGCACCCAAATCCTTTCAAACGGGTGCCGTCGGTCGGTCGTTGCTGCGTCGAAGCTGCGCTGCCGCCGCGCCGCCGGCCGCCTCCCTCTGATGTATATTATTGGCAATCAAGGGTTGCGAGGCAGTAGGTACCTACAATGCGGGTGAAATGGAACGGAAATGCTTTCAACGAAAAAACTGCACATCTCTCACCCTCTCAACCTATCTATCTATTCTATATTATTTTATGAACGTGCATATGGAAGCGTTGCTAAAGGCCATTAGAAATGTCAAACATTATATCCAATTTGCTCGCGAGAATGCGATTTTGTTTACTTTTTTTTCTGAAAAAACTTTCGAGAAAAATATTATTTCCCATAAATCTTCCGCGCAGCCACATTATACACAAATCAAAAATTCTCATGACAAATTGTATCATCTGGCTGTGACATTGCTGACAGTTTGTGTGATATGACGCTGACGAAGTTGCTAGGTCAGAGAGCCAGAGCTATCGCACCGCTTTTGTTATGACTGTCTTATTGGTTTTGACGTTATTATGATGTCAATATACAGATAGATAGATGTCTTCTAATAAGATTTTTGATTTTTGGTCGCGAATGTGCTAAAAATCACACCAACCGCGGAGCCGCTGCTGCTAGCCACGACAAGTGGAATAAGTTTAGCGTGAATTAGGGTGGGAAACGATGTCGTCGTATAGGCCCATTAGCACCTTGTATAGTGAGCAGTTGTTGTTCATGTTCATGATCGCCCCTATACCTAACCTACTACTGGAACGTCACTCGCTAATTAATTAATTTTTTTCTCGAGTTAAATATCTGTGTTGGATTTGTGGGGGAATAACGAGGTTTGTAGCCAATGAGATGAGATGACAGGCGGTCTTGGTACGTTGAGTTAATTAATTGCCATGAATGAGTTGACCAATCAGCATGTCGCCTGATATTTAAGTAACGATTTTTAAGTAGGTAAAGTACTTATACTTAATTGGGATTTATAAAAATGGAGTAGGTATAGAATTATGGATATTTGAGTTATATTAAACAAGTATAAGGGCATATAAATAAACTAAAACTGCTAGATATGGTATTTATGTTTTGTTTGAAACAGACAAAAAATTACTAGTCGAAAAACTGAAGGCAAGTTTTACCTTTTTGGGAACGATATTCAAAATGGAGTACAGTTATTTCAGAATTCGATCGCTTTTGTCGTAAGATTATCCAGAATCACCTTGTTCGAACTTCGAATGAGTGAAATATGCCTGTGTTCAGCGTAAGAACTTACATATTAAAATCAACTATGTTGGAGGGTCGACTCAGTAATACAACCTCGATAAATTGTCGAAAGTAATAAGAGGAAATAAAAATAAAGTGAACCGCTGATTCGCACTTATGTACTTACTTTATATTCGAACATACGGTAATTTAAAAGTGGAATATAAAGATATATTCATCTGAATTTAAAAGGAAGAAGATATAATTTGGGAGCCTATATTTTATAACAACTATACCGAATACATACATAATTAAGCTTTAGGGTAGTATTATGTTAGTAGGGGATCCTGGGGATCCACGATACCTCGGAGCACAAGGTATTATTGTTTCTACTTTACATCACGGGTACGTAGGCTGCTGTCAGCAAAATTAATTTTACAAATAGTACAGAAATATGGAGAAGTGTGTGAAGTTCATAATAGCTCTGTTTGGTAACGTGAAATTATTCTTGCAAAATTGCACACATTTTCACAGTTTTTTCGAAAATTGTCTAAACTCAAAAAAGTCAAATACAATTCTGTAAGTGTCTATCACTTGACGTCGTTTAAGAATATACAAAAAATGCATTTCAATATTTGTCATTTTAATTTCAAATCTCCTATACGGTCGTACTCAACGTGTCGCAATCGGTAGTTCTATATAGTTTGTCTAAATCTTTCAAATTAAAAATTACATGATTCAAAATGATTTATCACCGTTTGAAAGTCTTGTACAGAAAAGTGACATTTTATACAAAAATAGGTTCAGTGCGTTTGTTAACTTTTTGTCAACGTTTCCCTTTGTGAGAGTATTTTCTCCTTTCAAAGTTTCGACAGGTATAACACATTTTTCTTAAAAAAAGATAACAAAAAGACTTACATATTTAATATGTGTTCATGGAAGTTACTTTTTTATTTATTTATTTATTTATTTGCAGTGTAAGTTTCAACTAAAATTATTGAAGATTTTGATTATGTCAATTAGAAATAAATTGATCTTAAAATTTTCTTAAAATGTTTTGACACCATTTTGCCCTCTATTATTTGTGTTTATTTAAAAACCTGAATTTATGAGACAACAAAAATTAAATAGTTGCAACGGTTTTAAAAAAAACTTATTTTGTAATACATTTATAATTATTTTTTGTTTTTCTAATTGAAAGTGGTAAATAAAACACACAGTATTGTGTTCAATAATAAATTTTTTCTGTGAACAAAAATACAAAGTATGCACCAAAAAGGGTAGGAATATGCACTATGCAGTTATAAGTTAGTTAGTTGAGAAAATCTAATTAATAATCATAGTTGTGTAAAAATGCAAAATGATTTGATTTCACAAAGGGAATAACTGCTTATTTTAGAAATCATATAGAAAATATTATAATGACAGGTCATATGACTTCTATTATAATGTTAAATTGCCTTAAGACTAAAACGATCGGTCAATAGAGAAAATGGGGGCGTTTAATCCATTACGTCTGTCATCTGAATTTTTGGAGTTCTGGATTTTTAGAGCTTCTAATTGGCCAGCTGTCATTAAAAGTTAGATGACTTTTAGTGACTTTTAGTTACGTTTAGTTACGTTTCATCTGGATTTTCAGACAAAATCTCATCTGAAAATTCAGATGAAAGTTATTTGTGGTGGGGGAAATGTCAAAGCATTTTAAGTACTACACATAAAGTTGAACTTTATAATTTTCACTGTGGTTGGTGTTTATTTGTTATGTTTTGGTCATGTAAATTTAATATTTGTTTCAATGAATATTGTTTATTGTTTAGTGAGTTTTTAAAAATCTTCCCAGAATTTCGCAGACGATTATTGTGGAACAATTTTATATTAAAATTTGGATAGTTTTGTATTATTTTGTTGGTCATACATCTCAATAAATATATTTGAAATAGGTATAAAACAAAATATTTTATGGCATTCTATGCAAACACTTTTAATAAAACTATTAAAATCGTTTGCTGATTTAGTTACATTTTTCATAAGATTCATCCTCATAACTCTCACGCTGAAAGCTTAATTTAGGAATATAATGAAAGTTCTTTTTTATTCCGATTCAATGCAAATCCTATAGGTAAATGCAAGAATTTGACATGGTGATATTTGACAGAAATTTCAGATGTTTTTTGCGTTCAACGAGATATGTAGATTCAGAATTCTGAAAATTCAGATAACAGACGTAATTCATTGAACCCGCCCATTGAGGAATCTGCCACTGTCAACGTCAAAAGAGACAGCACGCTTTTTGTGGCAACTGACAGGTGAAACTTTGTAATGCAATTCATAAAACATATTTTTTTATTTTCAATGCAGTTTGTAGGTAATGAATTTTAATATTTATATAGAGTAATTTAAATAAAAATAAGATTATCATTTATTTTATGTCGCACAAAAATTATAGTAATAGCTTTCAAATATAGGAATTTAAAAAAGGTCAAAAATAGTTTATGGACAGGGTGACCTAAAACCGGGTTCAAAGTAGGGTTTTTTTTTAATTTCAAATAAAAAATCCGTTAATCGAAAACCCTTATGATTCGGTATGGAAAAGTTACTAAATTCTGAGAGGTCATGACCCCGCCTATCACCAGTGTCAGTTTGGACCCTTGATTATGAGACACCCTTTATATGGAAAATATATAAATATTTGCTTTTGCTGGCAGGTTTAAGTTGCATAAGCGACATCCTTTACAAGAAACTAGAATTGAACTCTGATAAGATTAAGTCCCTTGAGAATTTGTCGTTCTTTGAGAAGTTTTTGTAAAGATGCTTTTTTAAACATGGTGTTGTCTATATTCATGAAATAAAACTTCCTTTTATCGATTGAAGCAACCACAAGTGGTGTACCATTTTATTAAAATATACTATACCTTCACTTTGAAGGAACTCATCATAATATATTCACGAAAGCAAGGGTGCATGAGAACTCAACAAAATATGTATAAATGTGTGTAACTATAGCTCACCAAAAATCTTAAGACTGAAAATCACACTTTACCTACACAACTATGGTGAACGTTCGATGCATTTATTCTCATTTCAAAAACGAAGAGTTTCGATATTAAGTTTATATGGTATAGGTATTTAAATTACAGCACATATTCAGTTCAATCGTAATTATGTAAAATTCTTCCCTCACAACAACTTGAAATTCTAACAACACAAACACAATTTTCTTCTTTTTTTTTTGTAAATCCTATTGGAACCTATTTTTTCCTTTAAACACAAAATTGGAAGCATGTATATTGTATGCGATTGATAAAATATTACCACAGAGAAGAATTTGCTTCCTTTTTTCTTTTAAAAGACCGTGGATTACTCGCAGTCCTAATAAAAATAATCTTGAACAAGTCATCTATAGAGCCTAACAAACATCAAATGTCATAAACTTAATTGCTCATTTTAATGTCTTAATTTCACAGTTGGTATTCTTGATAGGCATACATATATGCATATGTATGTATATGATTTCGAAAAATGGACATTGAAAGTGCTTCTTTAATGTTTAAGGATTTTCATTCAAAATATGTCATCAGTATTTTATGAATAGGAACTAATTAATTTTCTCGGTACATTAAGAATAAATTATTTATTACAAGATTTATGCATATTATTTTTGTTGTTATTTTTATTAGTCTTTGTAAGATTCATGTAATGTAAGAAGTGGGACTATAGAATGTGATACGATTAATTTAATTACAAGTTAAAATGGACAGAATGAACACACATTTCTGTAGTCGCCTGCATAGGTATATATAACCTTTATAAACAGAACCAGTCAATTACTTAAAGCCAAGTATCTATTGAAAAAAAAAATTAAATGACGATAGCAAATAGACATAGGATTTTTCAATTTCAAGAATTAGTTTAATATTGTAGGTATACCTAAGGTCTTAGACTTTCAAATTCAAATTCAAAAGATTGGTTAATTATTTTAGGATTTTCATTATGTAAGTACATTTATTATAATAGTTTTTTATGCATTTTTTAGCATTGGCTTAGCCGTCAGCTCGACTGGTTACTTTAAAATATTTAATATTATTTATTAACAATTAATGATATAAAAGTTAAAATAAATGATTTTTTATACATTTGTAATGTGTAAGTTATGAGGTTATGAATATTTCGATATTAGAAGCATTGCAATAGCTATGTAACTCTGACTAAGTTGACAAGTTTTTTGGTTTCCTGTATTAAAAGGTTTAGTTTAGTATGCTCTTTTTTACTGGTTAAAAATTGGACGTATGTACGCTGATAAAATTAAAACAACCTTCTTTAGCTTACTGACTTAGTGATTGGCTTGCATGGATTCAAGATTGATTTTCTTTACGAGGCAAATTCTCTTATATTTGTCATTGGCTTGAATGTATACCATTTCCAAAATTCATCACAAGAACATCTACGATATTGCTTTCAGTAAAATGAATTATTTTTTTCTCACATTTAGCTAACTAAGACTCTGAAATTTGGGATTTCATTTTTGTTATATACTGGCTACGTTACTCCTACTTTTAAAGCAAAAGCAAAACACACCAAAAGTTTTCAAGGATACTTTTATTTAATTTAATTTAATTAAGTTAACTTCAAACTTATTTTTGAACAATTTTTCTGTCATAAACATATCTTTACCTAATCAATTTCTTAAATCAACATGCACGTGTGAAAAATGTTTTTTTTTGTGATAAGAATTTCACCTGGAATTAATGATAAAAAAAAAATATTATGTTAGGGAGCTTCCCTTAACTTATTTCTTTACATTGAGATGGTTATAGTAGATACTTATTTTTAACCTATACTAATGTCTATATTATAACAAAACAAAATAAAACATTTCTTAAAGGGGGGAAATCGCACTTGATATACATACATATCTAATGGAATGATTCTTATCTTGAAAGCAAAGTAAAAAAAAAGGAAATACTTAATTCTACACCTGAGTGTTATGATTTGTAAAAATATAATTTTTCCTGAAACACTTGAATGAACCATACCATCACCAAGTTTTATAGCTATTTTTTTTCTTATAATTTAAAAAAAAACTTTACGTATAGCATATAACTTTTGATTTTGAAACCTTGTGCAAAGATGTAAGATGTAAGATTTTTCGCGATAAAAGAGAGCTCTGGACTGCGAATCATTTCGGATCCAGTATTGCATTGCTGATTCTGATTCCATAATATACATGAATAATATCTACCACGCATACCTTAGATGTATTTTAGTACTTGTTTGAATTACAGTCGACTCTCCCTAAGTCGAATTTTCACGAGATACCAAGATTTGTTCGAGTTAGAGAGTTTTAGAAAAATTCGAGTTATAGAGAAAATCATTTTTTTTAACGGTTTATTTAATAAAAAAGGTGAATATTCTTACAAAAAAGTTAACAATAAAATATATCTTCTTGCTTTATAGTTAAAAAAAATAATGATAAAATAATAACTAATGAATTTATCGAACAAAAGAAAAATATGAAATAATAAAATAAAAAACATTTTCTTGCTTATTTAAAATTAAATAACATTACAATAAAAAAAAAAAAAAAAACATTTTTAAAAAATATGTTTTCCATGACAGGTGGATACCAATGACATGAATACGAAAAAATACGACTAACTGACGATGATGCTACATATACATACATATTAAGGGTATTGAAGTGTGTAGGTACTTGATGGTTCGTAGCTATATACCCAAAAACGAATTCCTAAGGGGTATTTTTTTTTAATTTTTTGTGTTAAACAAAATTCATTTTAAGGGATGTTAATGTGTTCGAGTTAGAAAGAGAGTTCCGACTCAGAGGGAGTTCTACTTGGAGAATGGTTTTTGTATCGAAAATTGAAGGGAATGATAAAAATTATAAAATATGAGTTAGGGAGTACGATTTATGGAGAGTCGACTGTATATTGAAATACTTTAAAAATAACTAAGTAAGTTATGAAATCATTTATACTTATGTTTATATACTGATATAGAACAAACTTTATAACTTAGGTAATTACTTATTTTTTTCAAATATGTACATTTTATGACAATTGGAATTCAAAAGTGTTCGTTGAAAGCGTTCATAGTTCCCATTTAAACAAAATGCTGCTATTTCGTAAAATCAAACATTTTATTTGAAATAATTATGTATACAAAATATAACTATATCCAGCCAATAGTTCTACTTACCCAAAAATGTTAAAGAAAGAAAATTGGAAGCCAATGTTATTTGCCTCATCGAAATTTGGAACTTGAGAATGAACCATAATTACCACAGCAGTTACATCTGCGTTTAATTCAAAAAGTAAAAAACTTATTTATTTTTTAAATATTTTAAGTACATTATTTTAGTTAAATCAATTATAGCAACAATATTTTATTTTCATCCTTACATAGATTAGATCCCATGAAAATAAAACAATACGGATTAGAGTGAAAAAACAGCGTTATAACCCATCTCTACCCGCTCAAGCATATGGCCCTATTTATTTTTAATCTACGTGAATCGAAAAAAATAAGTATACCTTAACTTATTCCTTTAATCCAGTGTCGGCTACAACTGACTAAGCCTATATCCTGCAAAGATACTGAATATTTATATAAATTCAGTATCTTTGCTCGCCAGTCGCCACTCTAGGAATAATTGAATAACATTTTAAATAATTAAATATCTACATTTTAGAGCCTGCTTTACAGCGTCTAAGTTGTTGGATTTGGACGGTGACAATGTTGAAAAGTTTTTTAAATCATTATAACTAAATATAGAAACACAAAGTCTCCTTTCACACGAAGAAAAAAGTTTCCACCAACTTTATGTTTTTTAGGCCCGAATAAGAAAAATGAAAAGTACAAATTTTTGCTTCAATGAGAAATTTTCTGTTTTAAACTCTTATGAATCTGTGCCTACGTTCTGTAACTCTCGCATCGATAAAATTAGTTAGTCGAGAAACGATGAAAATTGAAACAAATTTCATGAGATTTGTTCCATTTTTCACCGTTTCTCGACCAATTTTATCGATGCGAAATTGACAGAACGCACGCACTGGATTGCTGTTCAGTGAGTCTGTTTGGAATGGTTTGGAACACTTTAGAACAGGATTTCCTGCATTTGCTTTTTAGGTAGAACAAGTTAGAAAAGATTTGTGAAAACTGTCAAAATCAGCTGTTGAAATTTTTTCAACGAAAATAGTAGGTATGTTTGTTTTTATGGGTTTTTTCCTAATATCTACATTATTACTCTTATCATTGACCTATTATATATGGACTGCCAGTCGAGTGTCTTTTCCATACAAATGCCGAAATGAAAATGGTTCAACCTCTCCTTAGTGACATGATCGCTAAAACGGTAGAAGCGGCAAACAGATGTACTTATTTTCAGTGCCATCTGTTGCCACTTTGTCTGGACAAGCTTTTTTCGCCATAGAAACTACTGACATCTATTATTATTTCTTATAAAAACTAAGCCATCTGTTTCAACTTAAATGAATATTTTGACATTTGCTATTTGTGTGTTTTTTTTTTATTTTCAGTTTCCATTTGCGTCGTGCTTGGTAATAATTTTGTTAAGTTCTTAATATTTACTTTTATTGAATAAAATCTTTAGGAAAAACGAATAAATTCAAAGTTTCTTTCAGACTGTTCGTTATGGAAGATTTTCATTTTTTTCATCTTCACATCTCACCTAATTGATACCTACAAAAAGTTATGGCGCTCGTTGAACAGCACGTCGGGATTTTCTCCGGATGGAAAACTACATACATTAGTATATTATCTAGGAATTCTCAAAATATAGGACACAGAAACAAATTAATTAACGCAAGAGTTCAATTTAAGCAGCCAATGTAATGCAATACAATGGGTGGAAATATCTGGCCAGAAGAAGGTAAATGTTCCGATCAGTGTCCCTTCTATCGGAAGAAATTTAAAAAATTATTTTTTTTTTTTTTTTCAGTTGAAGAATGTGCAGAATCTTTGGAATCAAGTGCTTCACTTTACATTGAATTGGCCACAAGCACCGGAGGAGGGTCTCTTTATTCTTATTCCCTGGGAAAGGTAAATAAGGATTAAAAGACATTTGTTGATTTTTTCACAAAAACTTAATTTCTCACCACAGATTGAACGCGATCTTAAAAGTGGAGTTCACTCAGGCAGAATCATTTCAATATTCTATGACGCGGTAGAAACTTTGTGCACCTGCGGTGAGGACTACCAAGTCATATGCGGTTTCTGCTTTGAAAATGGAACGAATTATATGCCTATGGAAGGTTGGCTAAAAGGAAGAAGAAAAGAAGTGAAGTGATTCATATTTACTTGATTCCATTGGATAGGCAAGTTTGAATCTTTTTCTCATTAACTTTTATGTCATTAACTTCTTGAATTTTAGTATTAAAGGAGAAAAATCCATTAAGCCAAGAGTAACTATCGAGATCGCTTCAGATAGCTCTTCCGTCATTCAACCAATTCCCGCTGTAGCTGCTTCCCTGCAACATGCTATAAAAGGAAAAATTCTGTTTTGCTATGGCAATAAGAATTTTAAGACTTTCGAACCGAGTTTTCCTATTTGTAGCGAGGAGCTAAAAGTGCTTGTGGGAGCTCCGTTTCTTAAACAAAAAAAAAGACAGAAATAAGCCAAATCGCTGCGTCCTTGAAAACTCTGTCTTCATTTATTGATCAAAAAAATGTGGAATACACTTCGGGAGCATTGGTGTCCAGGAAGAATCCAGTTGAAATGCCTTTTGAATCGAGAATACAAAATCTGAATCTGAATGTGGGAAAGAAACCAAAGGCACAGAGTAAAGTATGTATAATTTCTGACGCCAGCATTGCATAGCAGAGATTCTGGAATGCTGCTGCTGGTCCTTTCCATAAGTAATATAATTCCAATGTTTTTTATCAAGAAAAGCAATGTTGATTTTTTCATATAAAAAGTTTCGGAGCTTTGTATAAAATAATAGGACTTACCCTTGATAATCGTCGTTTGCAAACCAAACAAGAATTTTGTATGTATTGATTTTCTTCTATTTTTTAATTAATTTTAAATTAAGATTGTGACGCTTACATATACTCTACGTATTGTAACGTATATAATTGTAGTTTTATTAACTTGTGAATTAATAGAATAAATCCATTCACAAACTCAAGAGTTATAATGATTGTGATAAGTGTAATAAGGTAATCTAGGAGTTTCAATATTTACTTGTAGTAATATTCAATCAAATTGATAATTTCTATAACAAATATTTAGGTATCGTTATCGACTTCATAATTAGATTATCATAAAACGCTAAAAAATCACCTGAAAATTCTGTAATACTCAAATATCACTACTTAACTTAAGATCTCTAAATTTGACACTATACATATTCAAATTTATAATTTCATTCTACCTTAAGAACTTTATTTATTTAGAGGACTTCCAAAAAGACAAGAATCAAAAATCTTCAAAAACACTAAATAAAAAAACAGAAAAAAGTCAATTTGAACTAAAAACTTAATGTTATCAAAATAAAAACTAGCCTATTAATTGTTACGAGTATTAGGAAATGTATTTTTTGAATTTGTTTAGTAGTTCCAGAGATTATCCTCTACATTTTTATTGATGTCTATCCAAATTCATTAAATACTATTTGTTCAGATATTACTTGCGTTAAGATACATAGATATCCAATAACCTATCCAGTATCTACCTATCCTAAAATAAAGGCTGTTGAAAGCTTTTTTGAATCAATAATTCAACAAGTCAAATTAAAATGGTGCTAATAAGTCTTCTACTTGGCTGATGTATTTCAGTAGTATATAGAATTTGTATTATTAAAAAAACCTTCACATATAACCGGATAGTGTTCCTCAACAGCAACAATTTTGTTTATATCAAATTGTTGCGACGAGTTAGTCGCAGCACGAGACCATTTGTTAATCCGTACAGTGAAACAATTTGGTTATATGATATACTGGATTACAAATCCTATGAAACATTTATTATATTCATTAATTCATTACTTTTAAATATAACATAATATAACATAGTATAATATAAGTAACTTACAATGTCTCTATTTAGTTTTTTTGTCTTCTAGTTAATTAAGTCATACAATTTAAAGAAATTTAGGTGAAATGATTTTAATTCTTCAATGAGGCAAAATGAAAAAGGCGGAAATCCTAACCACAAATTTTTATATCCCCCCAAACGAGGTTTTTTTTTTTTGTTGTTTTAATTAGCAATGCGCGGTGAGCTTTAAGCCAGCAGAGTTAAGCTACGATTTTCTTTTAGTGCCTGTTCACATTTGATGAGCAGTCTTGTTCGTAACACTCCCCCACAGTAGCAACTCCTGGTAGCTCAGCCTGGGGTGAGTACCCAACATCAAGGACAGCCAGTTTTACGACTGGCCTGTCGTAGACACCTGTCTGGGTTTGTACTGAAGCGCTCCTCACTTGGCCGTCTTTTGAAACCTTGGTTTGAATAACCTTTCCTTTTGGCCAAACATTTCGAGGACTGTTAGGGTCCACAATAACGACGATGTCTCCTACTCTTACCGGCCTCACAGGAGTGAACCATTTTGCACGACCAGTAAGTGAAGGAAGATATTCCCTAACCCAGCGCTTCCAAAAGTGATCAGCGAACTGCTGTGAAGTGTGCCAATTTGATCTAAGCACCCTTTTATCGTCGTTAAAGGTCGTGAAGGGTTTTGACCCATTTGACGAACCCAGGAGAAAGTGATTAGGTGTTAGTGCTTCTTGATTTTCGTTCTCTACAGGTATATAAGTTAGCGGTCTTGAATTGACTATGTGTTCTGCTTCTATCAGCATACTTTTCAAGAGTTCATCTGAAGGAGTGCGCTTAGGCATTATGTCATATAAAACTGTTTTGATTGACCGCACCATTCTCTCCCAACTGCCCCCCATGTGTGGTGAACCAGGTGGAATAAATGTCCACTTAGTGGTTGTTGAGGCAAATGTTTGTGCCAACTTCTCACCTTTGACATTCATTAAGGCTTCTTTAAGTTCTCGTTCAGCTCCTTTGAAGTTAGTGCCGTTATCGCTGTGAAATTCTAGTGGTGTTCCTCGTCTAGCCATGAAGTTTCGGATTGCGAGAATGCAAGAATCAGTTGTGAGACTATGCGCTACCTCAACATGGACCGCTCTTATGGTAAGACAGGTAAGTAAAACACCCCACCTTTTTTCAATTCTTCTACCAACTGTTACGTTTAAGGGTCCAAAGTAATCGATACCCACATACGAGAAAGGACTACAGAATGCAGATAGACGAGCGGAAGGTAATGGCGCCATCTTCGGAGGTTGTGGCCGGGCTAAAGCGTTTTTACATTGTTGACATTCTTTTCTTATTGCTCTAAACGCAGCTCTCATTTGTGTAATAAAGAACCTTTGGCGGAGTTCGTTTATTACGGTTTCGTGGTTTTTGTGTTTGTACCGGTGGTGATGGTCCGTGATAATAAGGGATGTAATAGGATGAGTTCTAGGAAGAATTATTCTGTGTCTCACATTAATCCCTGCTTCTCTAGCCAAACTAGTTCTGTCATCTGCTCGAAGTATTTTATTTTCGTCTAGAAAAGGACAAAGGTTATAGATTGGGCTACTCTTTTGTACGCATTTACTTATTTCTAAGTCAGAAATTTCCTCTTGATACTCACTGCTCTGTGCTATTTTAAATAGCACATTCTCGGCTTGCTGGAGCTCTTCTTGTGTTAAGGGTCCACCTCGTTCATAGGGAATTTTCAGTTTTTTTTTTAACAAACGTGATCTCCAAATAAAAACATAAGCTGTGCTTCTAAGTAGTAGATTGTAGCTTGATATATCATTAAAATGCAGAACACTTTCACAAGAAATACTCTGCAAGTGGATGTTGATGAAATGCGGTTTTAGTTCTTCGTCCGTAGTGTTGTCTGTAGTAGTTTCTTGAGGCCAGCTTTCTTCAGAACCCATAAGGAATCCAGGGCCTGAAAACCACCGGCTTGATGACTTGAAATCGGGGATTTTTTGCCATTTCGTGGCCTCGTCAGCTACGTTTTGTTTTGTAGGAATCCAACGCCATTCGGAGATTTCTGTTGAGTCTAATATTTCACTGACCCGAAAGGCAACAAATTGCCGATACCTACGATGGTCTGAACGCAGCCAACACAGCACGTTCCTTGAGTCTGACCAAAATATTCTCTTAGCAAACTGTACGGAATGCGAATCAGCGATAGATTTGGCGAAACGGGCTCCTAGTAGTGCTGCCTGTAGCTCGAGTCGGGGGATAGATAAGGATTTAAGCGGGGCTACTCTTGTCTTTGCGCCAATTAGAGCACACTCAACAGTTTGATTCCTAATTGTTCGGACGTAAGCTACGGCAGCAAAACCATTTTCACTGGCATCTACAAAAATGTGTAACTGTGTTGAACTTCCCCAAGAAGTATTCGAAATATAACATCTTGGGATTTTCATTGCTTCTATTTCTGGTAGATAACGAATCCATTTTAACCATTTTTTGTATTCAGCATCGCAAATCTCAGTATCCCACTCGATCTTCGAACGCCAGATATCTTGTAGAAGTATTTTAATATACATAAGAAAATTGGCAAGCAGGCCAAGGGGATCGAAAATAGTCATAAGGGTCCTAAGAACCTCACGCTTAGTAGGGCGTCTCGAACCTAAAAGTATGGATGTATATCTTGGGTCAGTTGTGATTTTATAGATGAGGCAATCCGAGGACGTACACCACCACATCCCGAGAACTTTCTCTGTTCCCAGCTCGATTTCCGCGTTTAAATTTTTTGTTGTTGTAGGCTGGCAATGAAGCTCTTGAAGCACAAGTGGCGAATTAGAGATCCAATTTCTTATGTGGAACCCCCCTTGTTCATGAATGTACCGAACCTCTCGGGCTAGCTTGATGGCTTCGGTTTCTGTGGGTAAACTATCCATCAGGTCGTCAACATAATGGTTTTCCTTTATCGATTGTACCGCTCTGGGGAATTTTTCCGTGAAACGTTCGGCGTTAGAATTCTTGACAAATTGTGCAGAACAAGGTGAGCATGTAGCCCCGAATGTCATGACCATCATTACGTAAACTTCCGGGGTGTCATTTTCATTCATGCTCCACAAGAAGCGTTGAAAATCCTGGTCTTCTTTTTTAATACGAACTTGGTGGAACATTTCTTGAATATCGCCACATATAGCTATTTTATTTTCTCGGAACTTCATGATAACAGATGGTAAAGAGGTCAGTTGATCCGGACCCTTCAGGAGCACAGAGTTAAGTGAGATGCCTTGCACGGTAGCAGCGGCATCCCAAACTATGCGTAACTTTCCTGGTTTGTTAGGGTTTTGTACCGGAAAAATTGGTAGGTACCATGACTGATGATGATGACTAGCTTTTATTTCTGATGGTAGAAGCTTCCTGGCATAGCCCTTCAACACATATTCGCTTATCTTACTGTTAAGCGCTTCAGCCAGACCTGATTCACGTCTCATTCGCTTTTGAAGGCACTGTAGTCGTTTCTTGGCCATAGGTAGACTGTTTGGAAGGTTAATTTGGTCGAACTTCCATAAAAGCGGAGTTTCAAACCTACCATTTTTGTAGACTGTACGAGTTTTTAATAGTTCTAGAGCCCTTTCATCTTCAACTGACAGTAGTTTACTTGATGAATTAGGTGATGTTCCAAAGCTGTCTAAACAAAGGTAATTTTTTACAAGTTTGTCAAGAAATGAATCGTTGCAGTTGCATATATGGAGGCTATAATAAGCGTTTACTGGTTTTTTAAACTCTGTTGAACTAACTCCATGCAAAACCCATCCAAGGCGGGTTTTTGTAGCAACCGGTTCTTCTGGTCCTCCTTCCTTAGAACGCAATGGAAACCCGAGGCTAGAATTATTCAGTCCTATTAACAAACGTGGAGTGTCTTTACGATAGGCTTCAAACGGAATTCCTCTTAAGTAAGCATACTTCTTTTGTAGTTCGATAGGGTCCAACGATTGCGAAGGTAGATGTAGGTTTTCAACTGTATGCACGTCTCTCAATGTAAACTTCTTTGCTTTAGTTGCTGTACTTGAAATTTCTAAGTTAAGAACTTTAGAATCCTTTTCAATCCTGGAGGTATTTCCAGTCCATTTCAGGCAAAGCGTTTGTGGTGTGCCCTCAACTCTCAGCTGTCTTGCGATTTCTTCATCCATCAATGTTATAGAGGACCCATCATCCAAAAAGGCGAGTGTATGAATTTCAGTTCCTTTTCCATGTAAAACTACTGGAACTATACGAAAGAGAATTGGATTTGCGTTCGAAAGGCTGGTGATTTCATTGCCTTTGGAATGTAGCCCAATTGTTCCAGTGTCTTGTTCATTTCTATTCTTAGATGGCGATAAGCTGGTCTCGTTTTTGTGACACTGATGACAACGATAAAAATCCTTTCGGTCTTTATGAAGCAATTTGTGATGCTTAAAGACACAATCATCTACCCCACACACCGCTGTAGAATAACATCTGTTATTTGAATGTTTAATCAAACATCGACGGCATAATTGATGCTTCCGTACTTCATACCACCTTTCTGAACGGTTAAGTTTTTGAAAATGCATGCATTTATCAACAGAGACACACTGACCGCCACAAATACAGCATTTGGATACGAAAGTGGGAGCGATATTATTGGTTTCATTCGTTATTTCACAGTGGGCATTAATAAAACCTTTTTCTTTTGAGATTCTGGGAGTTTGTTTACCATCTCCTACAGCAGACAGAGGCAGGAGAACTCCACTTGCAGCCTCAGCAATCTGATATACCCAATTCTTGAAAAGTAATAAACTACAACTGGCATTTAGTGTCGTTTGTTTATATATTGCCCAGTTAAGGCGTATGGTAGGGGGCAGCTTGTCTACTAGTTCCTGTAATAGTGTTGGGTTATTTAGATGGTCAGCCAACCCGGAAGCTTCAATAACTGCGCAAAGGTTTTGTACAGCAAGGGCAAAGGTTACAATAGTATCTAGTTTGTCAGCCTTTGGTGGAGGCGTAGAGCGAATTTTTCGAAGAAGGCTATGTATAATAATTTCCGGCCTTCCATATAGCATCTTCAAGGTGGAAATTATGTCTGGAACACAGTTCGGTTGTATCAGCATGCTTCTTACTGAATTAAGCGCCTCTCCTTTTAGTGATCTGTTAAGCCGAGTCAAATTTTCTTCATTATTGAAAGCACAAAGCTCTGTACTTCTGTTGAAGTCTGCAATGAAGAGCGGCCAATCTTCTGGGTTACCTCCAAAGGGATGCAAATCCTTAGACATTAGTTGTCGCGCAGCTAGTTGATTTCTATTTAGCGTACGCGATTTGAATTCATTAGATTTTTCGTCAGGAGGTGGGTTTGTCGTTCTGATATTCTGAAGTGATTTTTGTGCAAGCTCTACCGGAACATGTATTTCATTCGCGTTGTTATGCTCTACAGATGGTATGTTGATATTACAGTTGGCAGATGGGTTATTATTTGAAGGCAAATTCATGTCACTTGAAAATATCTGATGTTGGGAAGTAGCAGTAGCGCGAGGATTACGTTTTTGTTGGACATGATTGTGTAATTGTTCCGTTGGCAGAATACAGCGTTCTTTTCCTCGAACTTTGGCTTTATTGCCTGAAAGACACGGCTGGTCTAGTGGAATTTTGCTTGGGTCGCCTCTTGTAAGGACCGTTGTTGACTGCATACGTTTCCATGGTACTTCCTTAAGCCAAGAACTAACATTCATAGTTGATGTATTTCCACCTTCTTGATCGTCGTCCACGCTGTCAAGATCTTGTTCAGAATCACTTTCGGATTCTTCAAGTTGTGTCAACATTTCATATTTTTTAGAAAGGTACTCAGAGTCTCTCTTTTCTTTTCTGTTCAGGTATTCCTTTTCACGCCTTTCTTGCATAGCCATTTCCTCCTCCAGTTTTTGCAAATTAAGTTGAATTTGCTTATTGAAGGTAGCTTTAGATGATTTCGAGCTGCATGAATGTTTGGATGTTCTTTTTTTTGCAGCTGTTATTGGGGGGTCATTTGTTTCCAAAAGATTAAGAGTTTTTGGCGCTTCATTTGAAAAACCCGCGCTGCTGCCTACCGTGGCCATTTGATATGTAGGCAAGGAGCTTTTAGTAGGAAAGGTTTGTATTCGTGATGAAGAAATAGGAGCCGAGTTAATCGCGCCTACCTCAGTATCCAAATACGAAGTGCGCGTTTGATCACCAAATGTACGAGTCTTTGTAGAAAGTGTTGTGAAACGTTGACCTAGATTTAATGAACAAAAGGTGGTATCCAATCTACCCGCGACACTTATTTGATGCTCGCTATTATTCAGAGCATGATGTTGATAACTGATGGACTCCGCTCCATGGCAAATAGAGGTGTTTAATGCAAGATAACTCGATGAAACCGGTTTTGTTAAGGCAGCAGTGCGTTGTGTCGGAGGTACATCGATCGGGGGAATAATGTAGGATGAGGAAGATGCTGCATGGTTCAAATCACTTTCGAAAGCTAATAGAGATGTTGTTGTTGCGAGAAGCTGATTTGGCTCTGCTAAAGGGTGCTTAGAGTGGAACGATGACGTATTGGCAAGGTTAAAATTATTCGATGCGAGGCCTATGGCACTAGATTTTGGGATAGCTCCTAGACTTAGAGCGCTCCCTTTATCTTTACCTGACACACTTTTAGCAGCAGTCGCGGACACTTCTTCAAGGCTACTAGATAAAGAAATATTCTTACCTTCACATGCTGGACATACCCAGTTTTGGTCACATATATAGCTATCCACGTTGACACAGGTGTAGTGATACCAGGCTGGGCATTTATCGCACTGTACCATGTTCTCGACGCTGTTCGGTTTATCGCAGGAACGGCAGTCGTAACCATCAGTGGTGTCCGTAGACTGATTTTGCTTAATTGGAGACCTCATGACTCTTGTGGATCGAGCAAACGGCGGTGGAGTCACTGGGTTCCGCTTTGCTTGGTTCATATCAATTGATTTGTAATTTGTTGCGACGAGTTAGTCGCAGCACGAGACCATTTGTTAATCCGTACAGTGAAACAATTTGGTTATATGATATACTGGATTACAAATCCTATGAAACATTTATTATATTCATTAATTCATTACTTTTAAATATAACATAATATAACATAGTATAATATAAGTAACTTACAATGTCTCTATTTAGTTTTTTTGTCTTCTAGTTAATTAAGTCATACAATTTAAAGAAATTTAGGTGAAATGATTTTAATTCTTCAATGAGGCAAAATGAAAAAGGCGGAAATCCTAACCACAAATTTTTATATCCCCCCAAACGAGGTTTTTTTTTTTTGTTGTTTTAATTAGCAATGCGCGGTGAGCTTTAAGCCAGCAGAGTTAAGCTACGATTTTCTTTTAGTGCCTGTTCACATTTGATGAGCAGTCTTGTTCGTAACACAAATCATATGCCCAAACAATGAATTAAACAATGAATTGATGAAGCATTGAATTAATGAATTGTTGAAGCATTGTTTTATATGCGCTAAGCGAAAATGTTGTTCTGTTTTTCGTGTCAATTAAAATATAAACAATTATAATTCTTTTCAAACATATTCATTTTTTTTTCAGTTTAAACGGAGTATTTAAAGTGCCACAATATCATCTAGTATTATTATCTGGAAGCGAAGATAGTATCATGGAACAGTATTTTTAAAAGCATTACTATAATGATATCAAATAAAATTACCTCGACCGGATTTTTTCAATGCTTATACGGCATAATTATAGTTTGTTATGCTCTATATAAAATTTTGAAGTAGCAGTGCTTTGTAAAAAAAAACACAAAAGTTAATGAGCTTGAAGAAGGACGATTTAAGGTTAATTTGGATTATTTCTTTTTTATCTTTGATTAAATTGTATGTTTTTAGGCAACTTTGAAAGGAGTCATGAATCAAAAAATGCCCTCTTTTGGTCTGCACGATGAAGAACATTGGGTATGCCTATCTCGAAATAGAAAAAAAAAATTAAAAATCTTAGGAGCGGTTTATTTAAAAATTATAAAAAAATTGGTCCGCAAATTTTTAGTACTTATTAATACAAAGTTAAACTAATTACTTTTGAAAAAAATCATCCACCCATTTTCGAAATACATATCGAATTTTCAAAAAATTGTTTTGAACATTTTTAAGATTCAAAAATTTGTTTTTTTTTTTAAACTTTGATATTCAATATCATTCAAACTTATCGATTCAAAAAATTTCATTGAAATTGGTTCAATAGATAATGAGATAGTCGAAATGGTTCTATGAGAGTTACCATTTTTACACGATTGATAATTTTCAATAATATGGTAGATCATACTGATATTAGTTCACACAAAAATATTAATCACAATCATAAGAGACGTTTTTGAGAAAAATGAGATTTTCAACAACTGTTTTTAAACATTTGTATGGGAGGTACCGTTATTTTTGGTTATAAGAATAATTTTTATTTAAAATCAGCTAGATAATGTCAAAAAACAGCTGGGTGTCAAGTTTAATAAAAATCGACTAAGTCGTTTTCAAAATTATTAAGTTCTCAAAAAAAAAAATTAAACTTTTTTAAAAATCCAAATAATTTTTTTTTTTTGTAATTTTGTTATGCAATACTTTTTAAACTTTTTGAAAAATTCTCTATAAAAAATTGATTAAATTCAGTTCGACCATTTTTAAGAAAATCGAAAATCAAAAAAATGGTTCTATGAGAGGTACCATTCATAACCAGAAACGATATTTAAAACATAAAATCGTTCACCAAACACCAAAAGTTCAATTACGTAGAGTATAAAAAAGAATAACTGCAAGATTAGGATAAAAAGACATTTGTTTCTGTTGTTTAATTGGTAAATTCATTAAATCTCTGTAATTATTGATTATTGACACTTGATTTATTTTATGCATTTTAGCTTAAATCTGATGTACAAAGAAAAGCCGACAGACAATGATTATCAACGGTCTCTCTCTCATTTAAATGGCAATTTCCCTCACATAACTAACTTTGTTGTTAATTGAATGAACAACATTATGAAATAATCGAGTCAATTTTATATTTGCATGCATGTATTTCCAATTTAAATAAAAAACCCTTGGACTAAAACAAAAAGAATTCATTAAAACCACATTGGCTTGGTAGTATACAAAATAATTTATTGTGCCACACTAAAGTAGATAGATAATAGAGTCAAACAAGGCTTATATTTATCAACTCAGGTGTTAATTTTGTCATCAGGGTAAATGGAATCATACTATCGAACTGTACACTTGAGGCGATAAAATAATACTAAGCATTTATGTATAATTGATAATATTATCAGAGCAGTATATGTATATTAAGGGTAAATACATAGAATATTTGACGAAATTTTTAAAATGACTCCTCATTATGCTTAGCTAACATCAATATACCAATCAATGTTTTTTAAAGGAAACACATTTTTTATAACGTTTCATATCAATGTAATTTGTAAATTAATTTTTTTTTTTAATTCAAAATTCGTACATTATTAAAAAGGAAAAATACAATTTTATTGTTTTATAATGAGCTAAATACGTAAAGTATACATTAACTAATCGTAAGATATACAGAGGAATGGTTTCTTTGTTTCTTAAAAAGATTTTAAAAAATTTAAAAAAAGTTGAAATAAAAATTTGTTGTTTTCTGAATGAATGATGGTGGGATTTTCAAAACCATCTTTGCCAATTTTTTAGTTTTAAATAAAAATAAATAAGAAATCAAACTTGGTCTCAATTTTTAATATTAGAGCTCATCGTGAATATCGTCATCAGCAGAATCGTTAGGATTTTTGCAGGCAAACACATAATGGTGAATATTGATTTGGTTCAGATACTGCAGTAACCTTGTGGTCCAATCCGCATTCTAGTTCAATAACTGCACATCTTTGTGGACCATGCTATCAAATGGACATAGCTTGTAAACATATTCACGATTTTCATACGAAAAGCACTGGCCTTCAAGTGAAGTGAAATCATGTGATGCTCCATATTCTTTGCTGATTTGCTCTTGAATTTCCTTAATTTCTTGCTCACTTTCGCGCAGTTGGCGTTCGGCTTCAGATAATTCATTTCATGCTGCATTCGCTTTTTCCATTATCTTGTGTTTCTGGGTCATAATCTTGCTTAGATGTGGTCACTTCCTCAGCAGCACATTCACCAGTTTCTTCGCCCTCTTCGTTTTCCTCCTCGGGCTCATATCCTGCTTCTCCGTCGTCTTCTGGTTACTCGCCCTGAGAAGGTTCTATGTCCGTATCGGTTTCCTGGTGTTGATCATTGTCTTGTTCACCATCTTACTGTGGTGGTTTGAAGAGACTGGCATCCAACATCAGATATGGTTTGATTCTCGACCAGCAAATTGATACAAAAAGCTCCACATCGACGCGATCCTTTTCATCCAGGAAGAATAAAGCTTGCTCTTCAGATACCTTTAAAAAAACAATGTGTTTATTTTAGTTTAGATTTTGTGTAGCAAATTTAAAGCTAATCAACCTAATAATATATTTTCAGGCATCATTATAGTACATAATTTATATTCTGGATATAAATTAAAGAATGCTTTGTGGAAGAAATTCATAAGAATCCTGTTATAGAGCAAATAGTAGAAGAAAATACATACCATGTCTTGTATTCCGGATCGACTCCTCCATCCTAATTTGTTTGATTTGTTGGGAACACAATATCTCATTCGACTGAGATTGTTAACGAGATTTCTTCTCTGAATCCAAACATGTGAACCGATTATACTTGCACGGACGCAATTGAATAAGAACAATGATTAAATTAATTAATTCATTATGATTTTTTTATTGTCAAGAAAGTTTTCGCGTTGAATGAAAAAAAAAAAAAAAACACAAAAATAAAAAAAAAACAAGGAGAAAACTGAAGTGTCAAAAATGCTTCACCGTGTTTTCCGCTTCAGCAAAAATAGCACTAGTGTCGTTTAGTTATAGGTTGAACCATCGTGAAGTTGGCTCCTGGCAGTCCATATCTAGTAAGTCAATGACTCTTATATTTTAATATGTTCTGATTGTATTATAATGAAATTATATTATTTTTAAGACTTATATTTTTGGTAATTTGAAACTAGCACACATGCACGGGAAAATTGTTGTTGTTTTTTACTCACAGCTTAGGTAGTAATTTTCTGTTCTAACTTGTTCTGAAGTTTTTCACGAATCTGTGCTGTTTTGTTTTAACTGTTATCTCATTGAACAAACCTTTCTCCCAGGTCAACGATTTGAGGGGATTTTTTTTTTGACATTCCTCTTCACACTTCACGTTTTGTTCGTTCAACCATGACTGGTTTCAGATCAGAACTATTTTTAGCTTTGTTACTCTTTTGGCTTTCTATCAGTTGCAAAGACTGCTTTTAAACCACTACGATTTTTAAGCTTCGTTTCTCTTTTGGTTTCCTATCGGGTGCAAATATGCTTTTAAACACTGTGATTTATAAAAGATGTTGTGTTAAAATAAAAAAGAACCATCTCTCCACTTCCATAAAGAGGAAAGAGCGATAACTTTGCGATTTCACCATCCTCAGGACTTCAGCAAATTTCTACCCTCGCTACTACATACGCCCCTCGCCCACATGGTTAAAAATCGCAAATTGAAAATACGTCGTTTATCATGTGATAGCTGACTTAAAAACTTACCCGGCATCTTGTAACCACGGTATTAGCTTTTGCATAAAAACCGACACCCTGTTATTCCTCTTATATGCACTCAGCGCCACTACAAAACAGTTTTCTCTCTAGAACTAAAATACCAAATCTACTGCACACAAAGAAAAAAATTCCACACATCGTCATCATATTTTACACACACTGCTTTAAAAATTCCTTATCCATATACAACTAGATGTCATTTTGGCCAATATTTTTTACAACTGTATGCGTTTCAACTGAAAGAAAATCCATTCGTCGAGAAAATGTCAAATAGAAATAAAATTTTTTTTGTCAAAATGGCGATCGCAGATTTTAATATATTTTTCTAATTCGTTTTCTTCAAAAATGCCCAAGTAGACTTTAAAAATATCGCCATAAATTTTCAAAAATATCAAACATCAAATTAAGAACTTTCTTATTTTGTTTTATGTTTTAATTGAATATAACTGCAAGAAGACAAAAAAACCAAAAGAAGAAATTCTTCATCGCATGTGTTTTTCGTGTTCGGTGGCACAATCCCCAACATCATCATCATCATCTATCCATCACCTACCATTGTTCGCAGAAGCACCACACGATATTTTATAATATTTTTTTCGTTTAAAGAAAATTTATTGTAATTTTAAAGTCCGATATCTATGAAAAATAGTGAACTTTGATAGAAAAGCATACCAGCAATCCCTTCGTTGCTTTCTCTCTACATCTCTGGCGAGGTAGAAAAAAGATAGCTTCCGGATTTGTGGAATTGCAGCACAATGCAAATCTGTGATTCAGCTGTGCCATCGTTTTCGGGTGTTTTTTCTCGATTTTGATGATGAATTTGTAATCCTTGATTGGACTCGCAGCGCATGAAAGGATTGCATATGAGAAACTAAGGGCCGCAAATAAGAAAGAAAAACAAAACAACTGTTGTTATTGGAGAGACGCTGTCCCGAAATATTACCTCGAGTGTCCTATAAGAAAAAATTAAAATATCAGAAAACCTGTTCTGGAATTAAGGTATAATTCTGTGGAACATATTTCATTAAAGACGTGGGGTGGATACCAAAACATTTGTTTGATAAAAATTATCCGAGGAGGAGCGCCTAGATTGGGGAGGTAAGTTTTGTCTATTTTATGTTGTTTTTTTTTTAATCTTATTGATATTTAAGGAAAATTGTTTGTATTTATTAATATGCCAAATAATAGAAAAAAGAGAAGAAAAGGGGTTTTCTGTTTTCATGTGTTTTTTTTTTGTTTTTCTCTCTGTTGCTATTTGATTTTTGTTCTGTGTGTAACATGCGTAGATTAGATGTGTATAAAATATTTTCATTTAACAAAAAAGGTTGTCCTCTAAACAAAGTAGGTTTCTTATTCTGACGTATGCAACTTAAAGTTATAATCTAACACTTTATTGGAGTTCTTCTAAGTTCTAACTGCGCAATGTGAAGAAGTGTTTTTAGGACACATTTCTTTTTTATCGCAATATCAAAATTTGCACAAAACAATAGATTTGCACTTAAAGACTACGACAATTGAAGATTATGTAAAATACTAGCAAAGATGAAATACGCATAATGCTCATTATAAGACTAACCAAATTTGGACATGACCAAAATGTCCCAAAAGTAGTACAAGTTTTTAGTCATTAGTAAAAATATAGAAATTCTACTTCGTCGTCATTTCAAACACTCTTTAAAGAAAACAAAATTTCGTTTGAGGAGGCCATACATGTTGAGACGGTCGTAGATTTCTATGGAAAATTGAAAGATTCTATCTTGAATAGGCCTCGTGCACGAGGCAACCGTCTCAACGTGAATGGAATCCTTTACATATTATTGGCAGCCCACAAGGAATAAATACATATATTTTTACATTAGTAAGATAAAATGAAGTCAATTTTTGATCAAATCAATCAATCTGGATAAACCAGATTGCCGAGCTTAAAAGTAGGTGCTTCGTTTTCTTGCCTGTAAAAGAAGGAAGTCTTTTCTTTATTCAGCCCTATCACGAACTCCATCGTAATCGGAAACTTCTACAAATCCCGAAAAAAATATCGATGGAATTTTTGATAGTTTTTTCGCCATTCGTAACAAGTTTCCCATTATGATGTTATTTATTATTGATAAGGCTGATTAGATTCATTCAATTTAACTTGCCATCAGTAGGCATTTGCAGCGTCTTACCTGGCAAACCACTTTCAACTTTGCGTCAAAAGTGAGAACATTTTTTTCTAATACATGGATATGGTTGTGCCTCCAAAAACTACAGCATTGTTCCTTGATAATTCTAGACTGAACGACAATAAGGCCCATTTGTTGATTCAGAACATAAATTTTATGCATAGCTAAGTTCCACATAAATTCTATGTGATACTTAAATTTATCTAAGTTGCACGAAAAAATACGAGAGCCGAGGAGATTGTTGTATCACTAAACTAATAATAAGGGTTTAGTTACCTTTAGCTCTTGTAAACTAACGGCCTGATTCTTGATAATTTATCATTGACTGGAAGGTTCTCGGAAATTGCAGCTCAATATCTTAAAATTTACCTCTTAACACAATGTGCAAAGTTGATGACGTAGAGCAAAAAACTGATGACAAATTTGTCAAAAAAGTCTTGTTTCTTTTATGGGTAATGGAGCGTGAGCTTGGAATAAAATCTCGGTGCAGACGGATTAAAAAGCTAACTGCGACCGATCTATAACAATTTTGTGCTTTAGTGCGTTTTATAATTAAACCATAGAGCTCTCACGAGAGCTAAATAATAAAAGTGTCACAAATTAAGATAGTACTACTATTTGCATCATCCCATTTGCCAAACTCTGTTGTCTATTCATTTTTCTAACCAAAATATCTCAACTGTAAGTATGCGATATTGCAACAACGTAGAACGGCCATTGAACTATTTTTGAAGTCGAACGCCGAACCATTGCTGGTTGTTTTGATGAACTGGTTGTCGCTTTTCACTATAGGCTGATAGCCGACAATGACTGAAAAATGTTTTTTTGCTGTAAAATGACGAATTTCAGGAGTGAAACAATTTGCGAGCAACGAGGTCTGCAAGAAATTGAGCCCACCGAATGAGCTTTCTTCAGTTTATTCTATGGATGGCTTGAATAAAATAAACTTAAATTTTGTTTTCCAATTTTAAGTTAATGGGAGAGAAATAAAAACAAAATTTTTACTTAAACTTCCACTTCAATTTATTTTTCTAACCTCAAAAAATTTAACTGTTTTCCTCACCTGACATGAACCAATAATTGTAATTATTTTTTACAGCTACCTATAGATATTATTAGAGGGCTAAACTCTATACTCATTATTCAATAATAAATTTATTATTTAAAACTAATTTTGTTTGCCTCATCAGTATTGCATTTAAAAATTAAAGAACTACGATACCTAGACCAGATTAGAAAATACATAATAGAGTATGGATTACTTTTGGAGGAGTTTGCCCTTCGTTAATGCAGCAGTTGAAATGAAAGGTGTTAAAACATAGGTTGGCAAAATAAGATTACACAAGGATTTGTATGGTTACGATATCGCTGTTGTTAAACGGCTTGTTATATTTTATTCCATAGAAGAAAAAAATGTTTCTTGTCTCATCTTAAACCAGAAATAAATAGAATAGAATTTTCTTTAATAGGCTTAAATAAAACGTTTTGTTTAAAGTAATTTCAATAAAACTGCATTTCATAAAATGCTTCGGATGTTGTTGGTTTTTTAAGCGATTGATAACTTTGTTGTTTTGTTACATTCCATTTTATAGCCCTTATGGCAAAACGTTTACAAAATCATCAGCAAGATCCAAACTGCGACCCTTGTTTGTTAGTACTGCAAACTGTTTTTGCAAAAAGGATCAAAAAGGATTAGATGATAATAACATTAGTCAAGATTTATGACTTAAAAGTAATCCAAACGATCAATCAGACAATTTTACTCCCGACTCACCATGCAGCTATGTACGTTCCTTTCTCTTTTCACCTTGGCATTGTGATTAAATTATGTATGATTCATGATACAAAAATCATCATATAATAGCAGACTAAAACGACAGTCATCGAACTGTTGTGTTCAAACAACAAAAACGTTATAATTACCTACTAAAATTTCCTTCTATTGAATAAAAAAAAAAAAAAAAATTTTTTCAATTTTAAAATGCAATATTAGATACGTGAGTTTCATTGAAGTACCTGTTTCCAAAATTAGAATAAAATCCGTGAAACCTATTTTGAAATACAAATTGTTGAGGTACTTTTTCCCAACGAATCGACTCTTCTAATAAGCTTAGTTATAAACTTTTGCTGTGCGAGTTTTAAATTTGTAACTTCTTATAATTATTAATAAAAAAAATAATTCGATTCGAAATCTTTGCCCTTTTTTATTTATTATAACAACTAAAAATTCTTTTATTTATCAAAAAGTGCAAGTAAAAATAATTTAAATATTTCAAGTAAACAACTAACTGTGTATACTGATGAAACCCCGCAGTAGGTGGCATTACATCTCTTACGTGCGTCGTCGTGCATCGTGAATTAAATCTATTGCTAACCACTTTCATTTTTGCTATTGTCTGTTGTTGAGTACAAATAAATCGAACCACTACATATCCATATTGATTTACACACTTTACCGCCTTAAAGTCTTATCAGATAATAGTGTCTATTTTAAGACACATCATCATAGGAGCATCTCACGCTGCAACCAATGCTTTTTTTCTAAACAAATCAGAAAAAAGTACGAAGTATTTTGTACACTTCTACATATAAATATATACATATTTGTTTTGTATGCATTTATCTTTCGATGTTTATCACAATTTTATTATTGCTCTCAGGGTTTCATTTATAAAAAATGATTCATTTTAATTCCAAAAAAAACACTGATATCAAAACTAAACTTTAACCGTTTGTTGAACTTCACAGACAACATAACTCTATTCTTTCTATCCATTGTATCAGTTTTTATTATTGTGTTTTTCAGAATTTTGAAAATACTTTTTCTTTTTACTTGATTTTAAGGGAAATTATTGGTTTCGTATAAAAAAGTAAACTCAAAGATCCGAAAGATCAAGTCGGATTTTGAAGGTAGTTGGTGGGCTAAACCCGAGATAAGTATCTCGAGAGCTTAACCTTGAAACTCAGATTTATTTAATTAAAATTTTTTTACCGTATTTATGTTAACTAAAATTAAAACAATTGAACGACGCCGCGTCTTGTTAACGATAGCAATAAATTAAGAGATAGTGAGAGAAAATGGCCTTAAAAAATAATTTCCATATTTCATATTTAGCATAGCAACAATTAGTAGAGCAAGTATTATCGACCCAGTCACATACGTTATATCTTTATGGACTTGAATGAAAGTGCCTGCAAATAGACGATTAGTATTCTAATTGCATAAAAGCAATAGCTACTGAGTGCAAAGAAGATGAAGCATTCAAGTGTTAATCAGCTGTTTGACATTTTGTTGTTTTTTTTTTCTTCTTATTTATTATTTGTTTGATAATCGGATAACCTAGTATTTATAAAGAAAATCTTCCTCTTTTAGCTGTTTACTTAGTTATTGATAATGACAATTTCATAAATCTAATTTATTGAATTTATAATATTGTAAGATAGAATTTTTTGAGTATTCGAATTGATTCGTGAAGTAGATACATATCTCTAAGATGAGTAAAATGAAAATTTATTTATTGTTTTGGCACCGTATAAGCTTTTTGATCTTTTTTTTTTTTTTTGTGTTCAATGTGTTTGAATTTGGAATTCTAAATTAGTCATTATAAAAATGAATTAATTTAACAAAGAAATGTCTGATGAGTGATAAACAGTAATTAAGAATATCTCCTAAAATTTAAATAAAATATAATAGTAATAATAAATCGTATTAAATTTAATAACAAAGGTAAGAAAGTGAAGTAAAGGTCATAAAGTAAAATTGAACAAATAAATTCACATTTTTATTAAATATAAAATCAATTTTCACTGAGCCTAAGGTATTTGTTAAGCTCCTGTTACTGATTACATAAAACTGTTGTTCTTTTATATTATTTGTTGATATTCAATTTTTGGAGTATATTCTTATACGTTACATTGTTACAATAGCAAAAAGTACAGAAAAAGTAATTAAATAAAAAAAATGTATTCCACTTCATAATTTATATGGAATGAAACGTAAACAATGATTCAAATGACAGTTAATATTTTTAATATAAAACTCTGGTCTCATACAAAATTTCTATGCAAACAAAGTTTGTTTTTAAGTATGATTTATTTCATTTCATACACAAAAAGTAATTTTCCCCCACGCCATCCAGGGATACACCTGGTAAACCAAGTAGTTTTTCTAGATAGCTCGGTTCCTAGATAGCTGCCTCATTTTTCGCACGTTTAGTTGATTGAGGGTCGTTTGATTATTACTCTTGTGTGCGTCGTCTTGGTCACAGTCCTCCCCTAATGCGCAGCTCTGGTGGTTGCACTCGAAAATTTTCTCGACCGGAGCATTGATATCCATCCGCTCAACATTACCCAGTCACTTCCGTCATTGAACTTAACCTAATTTTGTACGGTTTTTGTTTTATATTTTAGCCTTTTTAAAAAACAATTATTTATTTGTTAAAAAAATAAAATCATCAATTACAATATAATGATGTGTCTTTTTAAGCCAGAGATATTGTATTCAAAAATAGTTTTAGACATTTATGCTTAGCTTGAAATTTTGAACATCTCTTGACACGAAATAGATCAAACCTTATAGTTAGTGGCAAAAGAAGTTTTAGGAGCGAAAAGCAAATTTTATTAAATATTTCATAACCAAAATATGAGATTTTGGACTTCAAATAGGTAGACTAGTAAAACAATTTCAAAGGTCCGTCCAATTACTGGCATATGGCGAAAATGTTGACACAATCAGAAGAAAACATCGTGATGTTGTCAGTCGCACTTTTGTGAGCATTGATACGCCAGCAGCGAAGATGGATTAACGATCATTGATGGCACGTCCAAGTACATGATGTCATCAAGAAATAGCACCCAACATCGACGTCATGGATATAACGTTACAATAGACATCCATAATTCTATAAACTCAGACAACGATACTAGCGAACGCTTTTAGCTGTAGTGAGAAAAATAGTGTATTTCTGGTCTGGTCTCATCTCTATTGAATCTGATGATGCACCATTCTTATCCATTTCTATTCGTTGTTCAACCGTTCTTAAATTTTGTTTTAAATTAAGAAAGTTAATAAAGCATTTGAAGTCGTAAAATTTGGTTTACCAAATTTTGTATCACTTGGCTTTCTTTCAGAAAAGCTAAGCTGGCTTCTACAAATATCTAGCTTGGAGGGTTCATTACGAAGAATAAACCAAAATATATATTTTAACCAAATTTTATATAAACAGAAATATGTACTCGGACTTGTGTTGAATGTCAATATTTCCATTTGTCTCAGAATGACATTTCCTGTTCTGAAAAGAATAAAAAATTGTTTTGGTTTCGATTTCTGAATCGAAACCAGAAGCGTTCACATGAATTGAAATTATTGTTCCAGATTATCAATCGATAAAGCAATAAGAAACATCTTGGAATTCTTCTTATTGAGGAATAGTACAAAACGCATTGAAAAACAGTTTATCCAACATTATTATAATATTGAATTGTTCACATAAATTCTATTTAAAAATTATTGTAAAATCAAATCACGGTTGTTGATTAGCGATCGCACTGACAACGATCGTCAACGTCGATTGATTTCAGAATCGGTATTGTGTAAATTAATACATGAATTATTTTGAATTATAAAAATACCCTACCCATTGTGAATTATTCATACTTTGTCATTTGAGATACTGAATTTTTATTTCGCGAGTATTTTTTAATAATTTTAATTTTAGAAAAATATGAAACTAATAATTATAAAAATAGATACATTAGAAGCTTGGTTAACCTGGAGAATTACAAATTTTTAAACTAAAAGAAAACTGAGGCAAATAAAATTCATCCGACAATATGAATTTAAACTACTTTATATACAAGAATTGATCTAAAGTAATACAAAGATCATTAGATTTTAAGCAATTGTTTAAAAAAAAAACACAATTTTAGATTAGAATATTTCAAAACTGTCTTATTAAAATGAATATTCTTTTTTCAGCGACCTAAAATAAGTCTAGAAAACACTTTTTCGGACAACTGGTATAGGGGCCTATGTTTAAAAAAATGTATTTTGTTTTATATTATTAAAACATTTCAAAAATATATTATTTATTAAAACGCTGTTTTTTCAGATCGCAAGGGAACTCAAGTGCAACAAGTTGGCATTTATTGTATTAAACTTAAGAACTGTATACAAAAAAAAAAAAAACACTGATACCACTTAAGGTTAGTTCCACATTTTTAGAATATAAACCTTGAAATCTTGTTTATTAATTTTTTTTTTTAATTTTTAGAATTCAAACTCTTGCTTAGTTGATAAAATATAGCAATAATTTAATTAAAAACAGTTAAAAAGAGATTACAATTTCCAACCAATAATTATAAAATTAAACAAAAATCAACCAACTAATATAAAATGGAGTTACGTGTTGGAAACAAATACAGATTAGGCCGAAAAATCGGTTCTGGTTCATTTGGTGATATCTACCTGGGCACAACAATCAACACTGGCGAAGAAGTCGCCATCAAATTAGAATGTATTCGAACAAAACACCCACAATTGCACATTGAAAGTAAATTTTATAAAATGATGCAAGGCGGTATTGGTATACCGCGTATAATATGGTGTGGCTCTGAAGGCGACTACAACGTCATGGTAATGGAACTACTTGGTCCATCTTTGGAGGACCTTTTTAATTTTTGTGCGAGACGCTTCTCTCTCAAAACCGTACTTTTGCTGGCCGATCAAATGATATCACGTATCGACTACATACACTCACGAGACTTCATCCACCGGGATATTAAACCAGACAACTTCCTTATGGGCCTCGGCAAAAAGGGTAACTTAGTATATATCATAGACTTTGGTTTAGCGAAAAAATTCCGTGATACACGAACTCTGCGGCATATACCGTATCGAGAAAATAAAAATCTCACCGGTACTGCTCGTTACGCCTCCATTAACACCCACTTAGGAATTGAACAATCACGTCGTGACGATCTAGAATCCTTAGGCTATGTTCTCATGTATTTCAATTTGGGTGCGCTCCCCTGGCAGGGTTTGAAGGCGGCCAACAAACGACAAAAGTATGAACGCATTTCCGAGAAGAAACTCTCCACAACGATATTGTCCCTATGCAAGGGTTTCCCAAGTGAATTCGTCAACTATCTTAATTTCTGCCGTCAAATGCATTTTGAACAACGTCCAGATTACTGCTATTTGCGTAAGTTGTTCCGCAATCTGTTCCATCGTCTGGGCTTCACCTATGATTATGTCTTCGATTGGAATCTTTTGAAATTCGGCGGGCCTCGCAACCCGGCAGTTCAGCAGCAACAAGAAGACGGCACTGGCGAGGCGAATGCAGCGAACAAACAGAATGCACAGATTGTCAGCAGTCATACAGCTGTGGTGCCCAGTTCTGGGGGCGGAGTCGGTCTGGTTAGCACTACCGGTGGTGGTGGTAATGCACCGATGGTAGGAGCTAGCGGCACTGGCAGTGGTGCTGTGGGTGCTAATGATGATGCAATGGCCGTTGCAACAAATTCGTCAAGGCCTTACGACACGCCCGAGAGGCGTCCGTCGATTCGGATCCGAGGAGGGCCCACGGTCGTTGTTAATGACAGTAGAAACAATAAATAATACATTGTCTAAACACAACCGGTTCATACACACATTTAAAAGTGGTATTTATTTAAACAAACAAAAAGATACTACTGAAGATAAACAAAATGATTTAAATATAAGATTTTTTTTTAAGTGCAAGCATGATCGTCGCACTTTTAGCTTCGTGAAGGAGAGTTTCTTAAACTACACACACATCAGGATCAGAATTGTGCATTTTATTTTACTCTTTCTAACCCTCTGTTAAAGATTAAAAACAAGCTCCGCTTAGCAACCACAATTTTTGATTAAACAAAAAAAAAATATAGTGTTGAACGGGAAAAGCAACAAATAAAAGAGGAAACCTTTTGTGAATTAGAAGCAACACTTCATCTGTGAAATATATAGCTCAAGGCTTTTTGCTTTTGAATTCCCTAAATCCAAAATGATAACGATCTTAAATGAATCCTACAAGCCAACACATACATACACCCACAATAAATTTAAATTAAAAAAAAAAAAAAAAAAAAAACAAAACATTTAAACGGACAACGGAACGTCCCTGTTTAAAAAATAAACGTTTTGCTATCAACAAAAAAATAATAATAATAATTCTCTTATTAATATTTAGTTTTCTTAGCTATAAATAATAAAATACAAAAAACAAATTTATAAATACATTAATTAATAAAAGTGAATATCGTAATGAGATAGGAATTCATTATACAATTCATTCAAAACAAAACAAAAATCATTTAATTCATTCATAGAATTAACCACAAAACAAAAGAAAAACAAAACAAACAAAAAATAAATGATATAACAATACATAATAAATTAACTGAAGCATTTTTGTTGTAAAATAAATAATAATATTAATAAAATGAAAAACAAAGAAAAAAAACAAAAAATGTTTTTTTGTATGTATAAGAATTATTTTCATCAATTATTAAATTACTAAATATTGTTTTTTTCCTCCCGATTTAGTTACAATTCAATTTGTGTTAAATAATTATTATTATTAGTTTTTTTTTTTATTTTTTAGGATATTATAATTTTTAAAAGAAGAAAAAACATTTTTCTGTTCATTATATTATTTTAGTTATACATTATTATATAGAAGTGATTTATATAGAGAAAAAAGGAAACCATTTAACAAAAATTTAAAAAAAAAACTACATTTGTAAGTTCGAGATTTGAATAAATAAGAAAGATTGCACTAGAAAACATAAATATAATTGTGAAAATTGATTTTTCTTTCTTTTTATGTACCTACATTTTTTTCCAAGAGTGAATTATTTTTTTTTTTAATTTTTCATTATTTTCAAGGAAATATTTAAAAAATAGTAAGTCGATTTTATCAAATGTATCTACTAGTTGAGTATTGGTGTGAAAATGAAATTCTGTATAATAAAACCATTGACCATTATTTTAAAGATTTCAATCTTTGACAAAGCTCTTTGAATTGATTGAGAATGAGATATATACTTTGCTATAACTTACTGGATACTTGTCAAGTAAAACATCCAAAATACAGTCGATAAATTGTTAATAGCTGTTCAAATCCGTCTAAATATAAGGTCATAGCTAAGCCCAGATAATTATCACTTTTTTATCGTGAAGCTATTTACCCAATTCTGGTTTCTGAGATCTCCGGAATCTCAGAAATATGTACTTTATTACTCTACTCAGCTATATTTCTTTGTTTTGCCCATAGAGTACCTATATTATCTAGAGAACCGACTTCAACGCTTTTTCTCTTTCACCCTACAAGCTGCACTGAGAGGATTTCCTTCCCTTTTAACCAATCAATTATTTTTTCAGTTATGCATTTCTTTCTTGGTGGTGATGGGTTTGGATTTAGCTGTGTTTCAACAGGTTTTTTCTGAGGTTAAGAACTCAGGGGTGTTTAAATTCGAATCAGCCGTTGGAATTTTGGCAAGAAGTGAAGCTTTAACAAGTATAATGAATATTGATGACAAATTAAGATCCTAAATATGAGATATTCGGTTGATAACCTTTTTATTTATTCGATACATGTAATTAGAGTCGAAATGCCAAAATATACTATAAGTCTTTAAAAGGGGGAAATGAATGAAAAAAATCAGATGGTGAAACTTGTAGCACTAAGGCGTCCGATGTAAAATAAAAATCCGAGAAGCCCTGAGATTTTTGACGATTGATTAACATCGCCCAGGTCGCCCTGGGGCAGAGAACATCGGATAAAATATTGTTGAGCAATGTAAACCCAAATTTCCTTTTCTGTTTTAAAGGGTTTGAGTGGAAACGGACCGGTTGTTCCCTGCTCTCCGAGTAGTATTAAGAACATAGGTATTTTCATCTTCATCATCGTATGCTGTTTACCTCAAACAAAATTTTTTGAATAACTTATGGAAAAGGATTTCACTAAGAATACAGAAGATGTCCAGTATAACAAATGATAAATGTTTGAGTTAATTCAATATATCGAGATAGTACAGTAACTATTTATAGACAGGGTGGCCCAATGCGTCAGATCCGGTTGATCTGATTTTTGGCTGAGTTGTTTATAAGTTGGCCTAATTAATAACCCAAGTTTTCGACCTCGAGCTTTCAACGCACCATTGTCAAAAAACCGGAAAATTTTCAGTTCAGCGATTTCAACCCTAATGGACTAATTTTTGATTATAACTTCGCTCTACAATTTCTAGGTAACTACAATTGTTCAATGGAGTCCAGAGTGTTAAGCCAATAGTTTGCCAATAACAGATTCAAAATTTAGCAATAATAAATTTATAAGAACAAAGTAGAACAATAAATAGAAACAATAGAAAACAGTGTTTGTCATAAGATGCTTCAAAACACTACCAGCGTGCAGGTTGGGTAATGAAAAATTATTAGATATTTTGCACCTGAAATGTTTTTCTTAATTAAAAATTAAATTAATACATGATTTCATTTGAACCAGAAACTCGTTGATGACACTTTATTTTACTACCTATATGTTATGGGATTGAAATTTCAACAATTCTTGAATCCTCAATAGCGTCATAATAACTTATTTATTATTATTTCAGCTGATTGAATAAAACTAAGGTTTTCGCTACAGCCTTTGATTAGTTTTATTCACTTTTGAATGAAAAAATTCAACTGAACTCACACCTTCTGCAATTTGCTTTTGATCCCGAAATAAAGGTTAAGGAATGCTATCATACTTCAGAGTGACATTTGTCACTAAAACACCAAAAACCAAACCATAATTTTATTTCCATATTGTAGACTGAAATCTGGACTCAACTCAAAAGTTTGATCAAAACTGAAAACTAATTCAAAATCGTTTATTTTTTTTAATATTTTATATTTGATGCATTTTAAGCGAGGAATTTATTGCAAAAGCGTAAATAAAATTGTCAAAAAAATGTTATAAAAAAAAATCCTAGTCATGTGTATAATTTGTAGGAATCCCACTTAAACCTTTTTGAATTTTTGCTGGCTCAGTACAACCAAGTTCCGGATCTAATCCCTTCCATGTTCGATCTTCAAAAGTGAGTCCAGTGCTTGTCTCCATTAGATGCATTTTTGCCATTTGTGCTACTGCCTGGGAACCATTCTGTAAACCCTTTTCAACATCATCAATTCCTGAATTACGAATTCTGCCACTCACTAGACTGACATCATTTTCAGTAACATCAGCTGCCTTAAATTCCAAGTATCTGCTTCCTTCGGGAAGAATTTCTTTAAAATTAGTCACATAGGATTCCGGATATTTCATGTGCCAAGCCGGATTGAGTGCCATTTCGGCTTCGAATACCGAAACAATTGGTTTGTAGAATTCCTTTGAAGTGTACATGTTGTTGAATGGACATCCGATCATGACAAAACAATCAATTTCAAGAAAGTTTGCCAATTTAGCCGGATTTATGCGACCAACTGAAATAATTTGTGTTTTGATGCCATGGCTTCGGGCCATTTCTTGCAAACGAGTGACGACATTCAAATACCCATCCGATGTAAGTGTAGCAACAATTAGTCCAAGCATTTGAGCGTCTTTGCATTTTTCAATATAAAAATAACGACGACGTATGTAGCCGGCAGTGAGTGGATTCTTTTCTTCGAATGAATTAAGTTTAGGATTGTAAATGAACCATTGAGCAGCTTTGGACGTAAGCGAAAGGTTGAAAAAGCGATTGTTGTCTGAACCGATAAAGATACAAATTCTGTCGTCTGAGGTTTCATGCTCTTCATTTGATTCCTCATCGAAGGGATATGTTTTAATGGAAATTTGTGTGCTAGCCATCATCAAAGTAACGTTTTCAAAAAAATTATCCGCCGCCTGTTCTAGTAGGTAATGATAGCCAATGTCCAAGTAGATTGATACTGGTTTGCCTTCTACATTTAGTGATTTCATATGCTTTTCAAAGTCTTCGATGGAAAAAGGAAGCTCTGGGAACATGTAAAGCACTGGGAGGCGAGAAACTTTGCTGCGACATGCGTTGCCGAAATGAATCAGACTATCGGCTTCTACATGAGCTGCAGCTATCTGCAAACATAATCAAATATTAATATTTTTTTTACTCATTTGGAGGAAAATCGAGTTTCATAAACAGAAAATAGTTTCTACTTCCAAGAATAGGTATCTACGAGATGGAAAAGCGTGAAATTGAAGAAAGTTACCTCGTCGACGCAACAACTGCCATATGATGTATCGGCCAGAACAAAGACATTTGTTTTGCACTCAGACTTCAAGCTGTCCGAGATTCTAACGCTAAAAGGGAGATAGTTATCTGGAAATTGTAGACAAACCTTCAAATAGGATAAACAAGTTGTTATTTTAAAGTAACCTAAGAAAAAAAAATTTATACAAACATTTCTATAGTTATTTTGTTTTATCCAGCCACAGCAAACTTTAAGATGTTTCTCAGACCAAATTTGTTCAAAAGGGGTGTCCAACTCGTTGTCCGTTTCTGCTTGGCGTTCTAATGAAACACTTTCTGATGTTGAGAAAGCAGATGCGGTCATAATTGAATAATTTTGAAATTAAATGTTTAAAGTAATTCTTTGTATTTATAGGTCAAAATAAAAATATTGCATTTGCACTTTCAAGTTTTTTTTCCGAGAAATTTGACTTTTTATTTTGACAAGACAAAATACACTAGGCAGGGTTGTCAAAGAGTTATTCGAATTCGGTTCGATATAGCCTAGACTGCTTTTAGACGTTTGCAAATTTTAAAGCGTTTCTCTTTAGAATTATTTCTTTCGGGAATTGTTGTTAAAGCCTAGTATAAAGTTCTTTTCAACGAAAAAACAAAATGGTGGTGAAAAAATAATTTTTTTTCCGCAAGAAAAATGTGTGGGATGAAACAAAAAAGTCAAAAAAAAAAACAAGGCGAATATCAAAACAATTATTTAAAAAACACAACCGATAAGCCGAACAATCGAAACCAATTCAAAAACGGTAAAATATGTCACCAACATTGTTTTGCGCAAAAAAGTATCCGTGGTGATACTATAATTTTTTTTTTCCAACAGGCTTCCTTCACAGTTCGATAATAAAATTTTAAACGTCAAACATTTTGTTTGCGATAAAATCACTCCCATAAGAAGTACATGTATTTTTTTTCGAGGAGGAACTGTATATACTAGGCTTAAATGAGAAGATAACATATCTTCACACTCTTTACTTTGTGTATGTCTTAAACAATAGGAAAAAACACAAAGAAGAAAGAGCGTAACTCTGCAATTATTTCAACTTCTGCAACTTTGTTTACCCCGGCTACCACATACTTGCCCCGTCAACTTTCTTAGACTGCTTTTAGACGACTGCAATTTCTATCCGCAATTCTCTTTTGAGTTTCTTTCCGATTGCAGCATCCATTTAAACGCTGCAAATTTTAATACCTGCAATTTTAGTTAAATGAGAAGGAAATAATACTCGTCACTCTTTACTCCGCTTATGTCTTAAACAATAAGAAAAAGCACAAAGAAGAAAGAGCGATAACTCTGCAATTATTTCAACCTCTGCAACTTTGTCTACCCCGGACACCACATACGTCCCCCACCTACATGCTTAAAAATTGCAAAGATAATTGCAGCATATTTGCAGCGTTTAAAAGCAGTCTTAATAATCGCAAAGGATAATTGCAGCGTTTAAAAGCAGCGAGACTTCTTTTAAACGTTGCAATTTAATTACCCTCTGCAATTATTAAGCACGTAGGCGGGAGACGTATGCGGTGTCTAAATTTAGACGATTGCAAATATTAACGGTATTTCTCTTTTAAGTTTCTTTTGGATTGCAACATCCATTTAAACGCTGCAAACTTCAATAGCTGCAATTTTTGTTAAATGAGAAGGAAACACCTCTTTTTACTCTTTCCTTCACTTATTTCTCAAACAATCAGAAAAAGCACAAAGTCACAAAGTAGAATCAGCGATAACTCTGCAATTATTTCAACCTCTACAACTTTACTTTGTCTACCCCGGCCACCGCATACGTCCCCCGCAAACGTGCTTAAAAATCGCAGGACAATCGATGAAACATGATTATAATTTTAAATGATTTTGGATTTGGACAGTTGTCCAAAGGTAGACATACTTTGGAATGGGTTTATAAAAAAGACTGTTTAAATTTGCATTCATCCTATTCTATAATTTATTGGGTTTGAATATTTTTAGTGGGAACAGGAACGCATTTGGCCTGAAATTAATAATAGGCATGTTTTTTTGCAAGCCCGGTGGGAATTGCAGGAAAAAAACGACAACAGGGATTAGTGACAGCAACACAGAAACAAAATGGAGTTTTCATACAAACTATCGATAACAAGTATATAATTTATGCCGGTAACACAGTTTTTCTGTGTGCTTAAGTTAAGCCCGGAGAATTATCTGGGTTTAGCTTAGTCCGTAGGGGATTAGTTGTTGTTGTATTTAACATGGTGATTGTTTAGCACCGACGTTGTTTTTTTCGACCAATTCCCTCTGGGCTTACAAAAAAACACGCCTAATAATACGGGAACGGAACTTTTTTATTATTAGCTTTACGTTATAACGGGTGATTTTTAAGCTGGTTTGGTTTTGGCAACACTGGTTTTGACAGCTGACGTGTGTTTAGTACCTTGTGTCACTGTCAAACAGCTTCAGTTTGGTTTGCAATTTAACCATGGATCGTCTTACAAATGAACAACGCTTGCAAATTATTGAATTTTACTATCAAAATTCGTGCTCGGTTCGAAATGTTGTTTATCGAAAAATTGTGTTCAGCGATGAGGCTCATTTTTGGTTGAATGGGTACGTAAATAAGCAAAATTGCCGCATTTGGAGTGAAGATCAGCCAGAAGCATTGCAACAGCTACCAATGCATCCCGAAAAAGCCACTGTTTGGTGCGGTTTATGGGCCGGCGGCATTATTGGGCCATATTTCTTCAAAGATGATGCGAATCGCAGCGTTACTGTCAATGGTGAACGCTACCGAGCGATGATAACAAACTTTTTTTTGCCCGAAATGGAAGTTCTTGACTTGCATGATATGTGGTTTCAACAAGACGGTGCCACATGCCACACAGCACGCGAAACAATGGCGCAATTGCGAGGCGAGTTTGGTGAACAGTTAATTTCACGTTTCGGGCCGGTCAATTGGCCGCCTAGATCGTGCGATTTGACACCATTAGATTATTTTTTGTGGGGGTATGTCAAGGCTAATGTCTATAGGGACAAGCCCGCTTCGATTGACGCACTGGAAGCCAACATCCATGCATTCATTCGTGAGATACCGGCCGATATGTGTGAAAGAGTATGCCAAAATTGGACTCAGCGGATGGGCTACCTGAGACGCAGCCGCGGTCAACATTTGCATGAAATTATCTTTAAACATTAAATTGCAAGGTTCAAACTATCGATTCAAATAAATATTTCATTCATTTTTTCGAATTTTTTGTGTTTTTTTTTTTTTAAAAGTTCTAAACCTCTTAAAAAATCACCCGTTATTATATATATATAACAACCCTGGGTTTTGGATTTGACATTCCAATTTTACAGAACCAAAAATCCTCATTTTGTTTGTTTATTTTTTCTATAAGTGAAAAAAACTATTTTTAATCTTCCTATTTTATTCGTAATCTCGGTTGGAAAAATGACCCGTAAAAATGCTACCATAGAAGAGTTACAGAATTTTTTCAAATCCCACAGCAAAATAAAAGAGCAAAAGGCACACACTTCAAAGGTAATGTTGTGCGGATCGCCCGCGTTGAACTACCGCCTACAAATCCTTCTACAAACCATCTACCAATTATTTTTCTGATGTTAGGTTCACTCAGTTGGCTGGAGCTGTGATGGTAAACGCCTGGCGTCAGGATCTTTCGATAAAACTGTAGCAGTCTTCACTCTAGATCGAGAACGTGTGGTAAGCTTACTTCATAATGAAAAAAATGTATGGTTAACCTGTTTTATTTTGGCAGAATAAAGAAAATACATATCGTGGACATACTGGGTCAGTGGATCAACTCTGTTGGCATTCATTTACACCGGAGCTATTGAGCACAGCTAGTGGAGACAAAACAGTCCGAATTTGGGATATACGAGCCGGAAAATGTTCGACCGTGACGAACACTAAAGGAGAGAACATCAATATAACTTGGTCGCCCGATGGTAGAACAATTGCTGTTGGCAACAAGGAGGACTTGGTTACCTTTATTGATACACGAACAAACAAGATCCGAGCTGAAGAGCAGTTCAACTTTGAGGTGAGTTTAAACTTTAAAGTAATGGAGTAAACAGCTAGGATATTTGTATGTTTCCATATTTTAGGTAAATGAAATTGCATGGAACAATACCAGCGATATGTTCTTCCTTACAAATGGTTTAGGTTGTGTACATATTCTTAATTATCCTGGACTAGAACTACAACATGTTCTTAAGGCTCATCCTGCTACTTGTATTTGCATTGAGTTTGATCCAACAGGTTTGGTTTTTTGTTTGCATCTTAATAACATTTGCTAATCTAAATTTCCAGGGAAATATTTCGCTACTGGATCAGCGGATGCGCTTGTATCTATTTGGGATGCCAACGAGCTTGCTTGTATGAGAGTTCTTTCTCGATTGGATTGGCCTGTACGCACTATTTCATTCAGTTATGATGGTAAACTGTTGGCATCTGCCAGTGAAGATCTGTTAATAGATATTGCTCATACTGAAACCGGTAAATCATAACATTATTAACAGAATTCTCATCAACATAGAACCAAACTTGTTTTCATTTAATTTTTAGGCGAAAAAATATCTGATATTCCCGTAGATGCAGCAACTTTTACAGTAGCGTGGCATCCAAAGCAGTATTTGTTAGCTTATGCATGTGACGACAAGGACAACTGCGATAGGCGTCGAGAAGCGGGAAATTTAAAAGTTTATGGTTTTTCAGAATAAAGATATTTAATAATTTTTACTATCACAATGTATATTTTTCGAATATCTGACTGAAAAAACAAGAATATCCAATGAACCAAACCAGAAATTGTACAAAACTCGATTTTTACTGATTGGATTTTTAAGGTTATCTTCTTTAAATTCCAAATAAAAAAAAATGGTTGGTTTTCCGGGGGTATTTTTTTTATTAGAAAGTATAAGCAATTGTCTACAGAGTTTTCACAAATGTTTATGACTCCATTTTCAGTGAAATTTTGCTGTCACTTCATCAATGTGACGATGTTTGAGCAAAATACAATTCCGCTTTATAGGGCCGATAGGGCCTTATAACTGTAACTGTTAGCCCCAAATTCGTCCAAAACCAGGGTTTAACCGATAAAGCAGAATATACCATCAATAATGGCAAAGGTCGAATATATGCATATTCAATTTCGGACGTACATAGAGTGCAGCCCCTGCACACAAGATGCAGTGCATGTTTTAAAATTAGAACTATTGTGAAAAATAAAATTGTCCAAAGTAAGATCAATTTTAGCGCAAAAATGTAGATAGATGGATAGATATTTCTTTATTCTCAATTTTAGTTCACAAAAAAAGTCTTTCAATTATTTAAAGACAATAACTTATTGTCTTCAATTGTAGCGCTTCTATATTTTAATGCACTTTGACAATAGTTGTGCAGTGTATTGCAGTCTGTGCCATTCAAAGTCATTTTAAAAAAACTGAATCCCTGGACATCTTCCCTAGAAGTGATAATGTTTTCCCTTTCATTCAGATAAAAAGTGAGAAAGTGTAAAATAACTAATAAGCTTTTCATTAAGATAAAACAAAATAAAAGACTAATGTAAATTTTAATTAAGTTTATTGTTTTTCTTTATTAAACATCTCTTGATCATTGTAGTGCGTTCTTTCACATTAATTAAACATATTTTTCTAAATTGGTATCGATTACATCAGGAGCTTGGTTTGAAATTGTATTTTTTTTAATGTTTTCTTCTTATTGCTGGATTAATGCAACTGCTTAAAGTCTAAGCCAGTATAAGCTGGAGCGAATTCTGTTGTAGTCGGGCAGGTTTTCGGTAGGTCCGACAGCAGCAACAGCTGGACACCTATCGTAGAGGTACTTCATACCAACGTCACGAATATTTTGTACTGACACGGAGTCAATACGTTGTTCCAATTCGTGCAATGGGATACGACGGTTATAGCAGAGCATTTGGCGACCAATATCTTCACAGATTGGTGTGGTTCCATCTAATTGTAAAAGCAAGTTGGTCTTCAAGAGGTTCTTTGCACGTTCAACTTCAGCTTCGGTGATCATGGTGCAGAGACGCATCCATTCTTGTGTAACATTGAAGAGCATGTTCTGCAGAAGATTCATTATGAAAATAAAATTATGGGAAATGAGATAATATCATGTACCTCGCTCTGGAGTGGATCACAGACCCAGTAGATGCCCCACAAACCGGTATCTTTGTAACATGTGTTAAATGACTGGAAGCTATGGCATAGATCTGTGGATGAATTTAAGGTTAAAATTCGGTCAGAAAGAGAGGAAACTAAAAACATACTGCTTTCAGCGCTGGCACGAGCCAAATTGGAAGCGTTGTTCACACCACCACCCTGAGAACGATCCCAAGCACCAATCAAAGTACTGGCAACCATCAGAGGGATGTTGTCCTGATCGGTCCATCCACAGCTCTCAACAGCAATGGCAACATGAGCCAATGGCAATGAGTCGTCACGTACACGCATTTCAGAGCCAGTGAAACGGCAAGGAGTAATTGCTGGTGGCTTGCCATCGTAGGTGTTTTGCAATTTGCCGAGGTTTGAGTTGGCCAATTGGACAAGTTCTTGGTGATTTACTCCACCTGCTCCGGACAACACAATGCGAGAAGCCTTGTAATGGGTGCTGATGTAGTCTGACAAATCTGACTTGCCAATGGATCTGAAAAGATTGGCAAATTTATATATTCATATATTAATTGAATTTCAGCATTATTTTTTAACGTCTATCATCGATAACTAAAAATAACTAAATTTTGTTGTCCTAGAGATTTAGAGCCCATTCCTGTGGGTATTTTTAGTCGGCAGGAATAGAGTGGAACTCTAATGCCAGTAGATACTTTTAAATGCCGTAGTACTCCCTTCATAAAAAAATACAAAAGCTGTTTTTTGGAAGGATAACAGGTCAAACCGTTTGTCGCAGGTCTAATAAAAATAGTATGTAATAGAAAACTAAGGAATAACTCGTGGTAAGATCCTGAAAAAACATAAGATTATATCTTACAAAAAACTAAACGATACGCGATATTATGAAGACTTCTCAACATTGGATGACAGCGAATTCAAATTTAAGGTGGAAATGTTTGCCTTTTTTATCTAACGTTCAAGTCTGTAGAAAAACTTTCATGAAAAATTGTAGTAAAAAATATACATATAAAACTATATCAAGAGTAAACAACTTAAAACATTGATAATAAGGGTTATTGAGGTAGCACACCGGAATGAACCATACAAATATCATATACATATTTGCAATAGGCATTACAACTTACTTTATGTTCTTTGTGGGTCCCAAGATAGTCTGTCCCAATGGGGTACCTTGATAGGCAGTTGCGTGCAAATGATCAAATACAACTTCCTGTAAATTGCTCTCGACTTCTTGCATTTCACGAAGAATAACCGATCGCTCGCGTTCGATTTCTGATTCACCCAACTTTGAGTTCTGAATGATGTCAGCAAGGATTTCCACTGCTTTTGGCACATCCTTGGACAAACACTTAGCATAGAAGACAGTTTGCTCCCGAGATGTATAGGCATTCAAATGGGCTCCCATGTTTTCGACTTCCAGTTCCAAATCGGTTTGTGAACGTTTTGCAGTTCCCTAGAAATATATTTTTTCACATCAAAATATAGAAGAAGCAAACTTTGTTTATCTATTACTTGATTGCAAAACTCACCTTGAATGCCATGTGTTCCAAGAAATGGGCAACTCCATTATTTGACTCATTTTCAGATCGGGAACCAGCATCGATCCAGAGACCAACTGTGGCAGTCTGGGCGCCGGAGTCTTCACTGGCAACACGAAGACCGTTGTCTAATTGAGTGACCTGGGTTGCGGGAATGTTGACCAGGGTCTTCTTAAGGCCGGCAGCATGCGAAGCCTTGTAGCGCTGGAGAAAAAAAATCTTTGGTCAATAACATAACCTTAAATGTTTCAGTGGGACAGTTCCAAGAATCTTTGGATGTTTTTTTTTTGTTTTAATTCAATTTAAAATAATCAAACGCCTTTAGTTGTTATTAAAATATTTTGATTGTTATTCAATTAATTATAATTAATGTAATTAACACAAATTTTCTTTGGAAATATTACGTAATGTAAATTTTTTTTACTCCCAACTTTTATAGCACGAGATTATGAAATTCAATTTTTTGCTTACCTGAGCCAAGGTGGTTCCTTTGGTCAGCTGTCGCAAATGCTGGGGCAGATTTAACACACGCAACGCCATGGCTTTAGAATTAGAATCTCTGTTTCAAGATCGAGGATTTTATTTGATGGACAAATCAAAGATCCACTCAGAAATGTTAGTGGTACAGGAAAATTTTTCGTCGTAATCGAATAGAGTGAAGTTTGGTTCGTTTCGAGAATCGATTTGAGTTGACGTTTCGTGTGACGTTTTGGTATGACATTTGGATAAAAAAATTTTAATTTGTACAAGAACATAAGTAGTAGAGTTTAGTTGGATAGGTAAATAAAGAACCGTTAAATTTGAAAAATAAAAAACCTAAAGCGGACCAGAGATTACCTATGTTATCTAGAGAGCAGACTTGTCCCCCCCTTGCTTAAAACACCCGCAAATTGAACAATTGAGCGGTGAATCCGTGTAAATAATCGACTTATGTGCCAGAAGAAACAAAAAATGATATTTATCATAATTTACGTGAAAAAGGGTTAGACTGCTATTAGACGACTGCAATTTTAACGGGGTTTCTCTTTTCAGTTTCTTTCGGATTGCAGCATCCATTTAAACGCTGCAAATTTTAATACCTGCAATTTTTGTTAAATGAGAAGGAAATATCTCTTCACACTCTTTACTCCGCTTATGTGTCAAACAATAGGAAAAAGTACAAAGAAGAAAGAGTGACAACTCTGCAATTATTTCAACCTCTTCAATTTTGTCTACCCCGGCCACCGCATACGTCCCCCGTCTACGTGCTTTAAAATCGGAGGTGGTAATTGCAGCGTTTAAAAGCAGTCTTACAAAACGTGTCTACTCATGCTCACTTTAAGGGTGATTATAAGGGTGCGCTTCTACTATTTGATTTAATTTTTTGTTGTTTTCAGTCGAATTATTCAGACATTTTACTTCATTAATATGCTTAAAGCGCAACAGCAAGCTTTATTTAATATATATTTTTATTGATAAGGATGAAAAAAGATAATTTACCAATAAACTACTTTTATTTTCCAGTTTTTGTTGTTTTTGAATCCAACGGATTCATTTCTTGAATATCTTAACGCCCTATCCAATTTATTTGAGCATAACTGAGCCAAAATTCATAAAACTGTCACTATCTAGAGAACCGACTCGTACCCACCTTGCCTAAAATACCCGCAAATTTTATTTTAGCACAGTAAGAGAAAACTCTCTTATTTATCTCTTTTTTCCTATCGGTGAATCCGTGTGAATGGTCAACTTATGTACCAGAAGCAACAAAAATGATATTAATCATAATTTACATGAAAAAGGGTTTCAAAGCGTGTCTACTACCTCGTAAAGTAGTGTTGGAGCGGGTCCCATTTAAAATGCACGGGATCACTAATACATGCTCATCGAGTAGTATATACATTATTGTTCTAACAATTTGTAGGGTGAAAAAGAACAAACCCCTTTAGTCGGTTCTCTAGATAATATACATAGGTACTCTTTGCTGAGACGTATGAAGAAGACCGTAATAACACTTGTCGCGTGTGTTGTGTTGTGTCGCCGACTGTGCACACTAATAAAGAGTGCTGTGCTGCAAAAATGTCATTTTTATCTCAAATACAATTTGTTGAAATAAATATTATTGACATGTATTTTAAATAAAGTACACAAATAAAGGTGGTTATTGAGTAGACATTTATGTTGTAGTTTTCAGGTTGAAATCAAAGTCTTCTAAACCTGAACACTTTTATCAACAGAAAGTACTTAAATTTGTATTTCCGCACTCTTTAATAATTAAAATTTTAATTATATTATGTAGGTATATGTAAGTATAAATACCTACATATATTGAACTAACATACATAATATACATACATATGTATGTACATACAAACATTTAATGTCCTATGAAAAAAAATAAAATTATGGAAAATACTATACTCCGGAGTTGAGCATATTGCAGAATTAAATTAAAAAAAAAAAACAAATATGCGTGAGTGATGCCATCCGCAGTTACCTACCACCCATGTCTTTTTTCGGTCAGTTTAAAAAACAATAATTCTGATACTGACACAGCTATAAGCCCAACAACAATAAAAAACCAACGTAATTATTTTTAGATTGATTTTGTACACAGCAGCGCCCTCTATAAAGTGATGGATCAGCTCGTTATGCCGTCAAAATTTATTGTAATTGAAATAAATACATGCACCTATATATACGTACATATATGCATATGTATGTACTGTATGTACATACATATGTGTAGAGTCTACAAAAAAGTTGATTGTATGGACGGGGTTGATGACATCCAATTGAAAAATCATCAGCAAACTTTTGACTTGCATTCCAGTGAAAAAAAAAATTAAATAAAAATAAATACAATTTTTCCTTCATGGCCATCATGTAATGGATGGTTAACGAAAATTCCAATAGATACGCGGTTATGAATATAATGTGACCATATTTATGTTAGGGAAAATTTTTTTTCTCCAATGTAAAATTTAATTAAAAAATCTAATGATTTGGAAATAAATAAAAATTAGAGATTAATTAAATATTTATAATATATAAACAACATATAATTTTTAAAATTGTTAAAGCTATACGTGCTTCGGATATTTCTCATTCTTTTTGGATCTTATTTCTTGCATTGTGGTGTAATATGGTGATTATTAATTATTGAAGTTGTCTTCTTTGGTGTTTGATTGCGGTGTTGTATAAATTGTTTAATTTTATTGTTAATTTGTCTTTGAGTATTTGTTTTGTTGTTTTTGCTTTGTATAATGTATATTTTGTATTCTGTTAGTGCGTGTAGTTGGTGTCGAAATTAGTGTAGGTATAGTTGTTATTGTTGTCTATCAGGTGCTGTGAAAATATGGATCTTGTATTTTGTTCTGGTCTATGTTCTAAGAAAATGTCATAAAATGTTATTTAAAAATATACTGTTAGAAAAGTAATTTAAATGGAAATATTGTCGTTTTAGTCACAAAAAAAAAATTAAAATCACCACCAAAAATAAAAGGTTTTTTATGTCAAAAATCGTATGGTAACCCTAAATAATACAATATTTTGTACATATGTACAATGTACATGCATTACCCATTGTAGTAAAAATGTTACGCTGCAAAACAAATATTAGTGTTGTTGACATTTACATATCAAAATATCATTCAATCATTAACTGAGAAATTTCGAAATTTTGCAAAAATATGAGTAGGTACATGCATAGGTACTGGGCCATCGTTAGGAAACTTATAACTTTAGTTGTATCTATAATAGTCAGATTTTCAGATTTTTTTGTTTTAATTTTTAGTTTAGAGGTAAAATTATGTATGCGAAGTGACAGATTCATAACTTAAGTTATAGTGATCAGATCTTCAAGGTTATAAAGGTATTTATATTTGTATCTGATCTGAAAGTGCTCGCCTTAGTCATGTGTGTTATACTACTTTTTGTCTGGACTTAAAGGACATTTAAAATTACCAGAAATTAATAAAGTTAAATAAAATACACCATTTTTTCATTGAAATAGGTGTGTTTTTTTTTGCTTGTGGGTATATTTCCTTTAAAATATTTTCCATCTAAAACACAACAACAGTTGCTCTTATTTAGCGGCGATAAACATATCATCCTATGAATGATGTACATAGGTACTTCCAAAATCGTAATTTTGATGAGTTTCATCAATTCATTAAAAAAATCAAAAATTTATCCATTTTGACATTATAAAATCTGAGATTTGACCGAAAAAAAAAATGTCTGGACAAACAATTAAGTAAATTAAATAAAATATAGGTATTCTCATAAGTTTTACTTATTTTTCAATGACTGGATCGAAAATTCAGACTATACACATTTGTTGCATTTACTGGAAGACTTCTTCAAATTTTCCAACAACCCTTTCTTGTTGCTAAAAATAAATTAATGAATGCAGAATTTTCTTTAGGATTCTATCCACTTTTTGGTTTTTTTTTTAAATTTATTTTTGACTTATTGTAGTACTATGCACGTCGAAACCAGATTTACTTTGAGACATTCTTATGTCTCAATACCCCCAACTGCATTCAAACTTGGACCAATTTTTTGAGATTTTAGAGATTTTATTGAGATGATTCGATAGAGTGCGAAATTTTAAATAGACTAAAAAATTCATTTATGCAATATGCATAACAGGGAAAGCTCTGAGAATAGAAGAAATATTCAGCCATACTGTTAGTTTTGTGATATTTAATATATGTATAGATATTATTTGGTCGTTATGTAATTCTGGTTTGAACCTTCTTCCCCTTTGTAACATTCACTCGGCCACCAATTAAAAACATAAATACATACATATATCTATGGAAAAATATTAATATAAAATAAAAGCTAAATGACATTAGCATCGCAAACCCCTCTTTTACGTCGTTGTGATTTTGTATTATACCTGTCATGGAGCTTGTAACAAATAATGACGACTAACAAATGGCATAAACACCACTATAAGTAGTAGCTGATTGTTGAAAAATTGACGAATATTTGTCATAGCTATAAATAAGCCTGAAGGCTTTTATATTTGATGTGAAACAATATGTTATGATGATCTAGGACTTTATATTTTTTTCTCCCTTCAATTTATCATCAATAAAATCAGTTCATATTAAATTTTATTTCTCATACCCTAAAGGTTTACAGGCTAAAAGCTATACATATTTATATAACATAATAGTGTAACCAACATAAAAGAAAAAAAGCTGAATTCAAAAGGCGGAGAATCCATGTTTCAACTCATTCCCCACAAAATTGATATAAATGCCTTGGAGAGCAAATGTATAGTAAAAGGAATCTTAAAAAAATACATCATAAGTAAAATACATACATTTCATATACAGGTATTAGAACTCTTGGGTTCGGGGCTTTGGGCTAAGAAATTGTTTGTTTTTTTTTTGTGAAACTTTCTTAAAATTTCCTAAGGTTATTTCCTGTAGCCAACATCATACACTAAAAAAAAATATTGTATCGTATCGTATCGTCTTTCATTTCTCAACTATAGGACCAAACCCTCCTCCCCCTCCTATGTATAGACTAACAAATATGACGAAAAAAAAAATTTGTTTTCATCTCATATTGCTTCACATGAATTTTGGATTTATTTATTGTGTTTGATAAATGTATCTTTATCCCTATGGCGACGAAGAGGAAGTTTTTTTTTGTTTTAGATTTTTTTTAAATTTATTTTTATCTATTTTGTCTGTGATTTTCTTTTTGAAAGATTGCCTTAAGGCTAAAATATTTCTACGAGCATAAAAAACCTCAGTGTTCCGTTCAATATATTTTTTTTGAAGGATATGAAAATAGACAGACATTTAAAAGGCGTTCTTTAGAATTTTGTTCGTTTACACATTTAGACACATTAGATGTACAGAAAAGTGCGTATTTGCTTTAACATTCTACTAAAACATCTAAAATTTTGCAATAGATTTCTATCCGCGACTTTCTATAACAAATAAATGGTAGCGGGAATTTTATTACTTTAATTATTTTGGAAGAACATAAAAAAAACGATTTCTTGTAGTTTTAACCAAGCATATATTTCCAATGCCGTATTATTTTGTATTTAAAAAAAGTGATGAAGATTAAATAACAGAAATACATTTTATTGTAATATATGTATGTACATACATATATTGATTTATTAAACTAGTGCCGCGCTTGTGACATGATGAAAGAGTCTTTTTTGTAAATATTTGTTCTTATCTTGCGAAACATCGTGTTCCAGATGGCGGCGCTTCATTGATTATCAATATTAATGTGCTTCCGATATTTGGGTAGGTACCTTAATGAGTGTTATTTCTCTTTGATAATTATTAGGGCATATTAAACAATGTCTAAATAAAGTTCTGATTAGTTATCTGACAAATAAATATTGGCAAATGCACATAATTCCACAGGACGACGCAAGAAATCACAAAATCATTAATTAATAATTTTGGCTTGGGAACTAAATAATAATATCCCAAAATATAAGTACCTACCTATCGGATAAATAGTAACTAATCAGAACTTTAGTCAGAAATTGCAAACCAGGTCCTTAGTCTTGTGAAATGAATAAGTGTTTGTATGTGTTGTTTCTTTCATATCAGCGTGGCTCTATGTGATTTTGCATTGTGTTATTGTATTTTGTTTTTGCAATTGGTGTCTTGTTGACACTTTGATGAGCAGGTAATTTTTCGTTGTCGTTTTCGTAAGCATTTCGCTGTCGTGTTGTAGACCAACGAAAAATTTCGTTTCGCATCAGCATTGTTCTAGGCTTAAGTGTGAAAAAGAGCTGCGACTTCTCTAAATAATTTGTTATAATTATAAATTACGCTCTTCGAACAGCGTGCTGCAAAACGAAAAGCAAAATGAAACTTTTTGTTTATAATTTCGTTTGTCATCTTGGTATCGGATTTTTCGTTTCGCATCAGCAACGTGTAATATTTTTTGTGTAATTTTAAAATTTGTTTTAGTATACCGTGCTATTTGTCAATGATTTAAACATAATAAAGTTAAACCTTTGCATTCTTATGCTCAACACAAAAAGAATTGTTTGCTATTTTTTAGACGAATTAGTTTTTTTACTTTTTATTTAAAAAAACGTTCATATGCCATACACACTTTTTACTTGTTCTATAAACTACTATTGGTTTCGTATAGAAAAGAAATAAGAGACTGTAATCAAAACTAATACAACGATGATGGTGAAGTCTAAAAAAGTGGGCTTCATCATACCCAAGTCTAAGGCAGTAGACCTGGTATAGAGCATTTTTATGTGTTTCCCAATCGCTGCTCGTGTAGAACCAGGCCAAGTGACTTACAACTCTTAACCATTTCTGTGTGCGTGTTATTAGAAGGAATGGAGGGGAACTACAGAACAACTTTATTATTACCTATTTTGGAACAATGATTTTTTAAAAATTTTAGTAACATAACTAATTAACTTTTTTTCTTCGTTTCTCCTAAAACATATACTGTTGAAGGATTTTTCAACTTCTTGCAAGAAGCATTAACCCATAAAAAACATTTCTGTTTTTTTTAGGCGGCATAGGCTGGAAATCGAACATAAAAACTTCGGCGTAACACTAACAAGTAAAAATAACCCCACGGGCTGCTACAGCTCTTTATTTTCTAGAAAACGAGTCGGATGATTTTGATTAAACTTTATACCTTATGACCAAATAATAATTGTCAATTGCGCTAATCAGCATTTTATCTGTATTTTTTAATTTATATAAAACATAAACAAATAAAACAGTTAAATGTAAATTTTAAAATTTTAATTTTTTAACTTTGGAGGCAAAATAATTAAACAATATTTGGCTTTGGAGTGTCAGAAACGTCACATTCAGCACCGTTAGCACTCATTAAATCTCGAAAATAGTCATTATACTAAAATTCAATGGTTATGAAAATTGGTTGAATTTAATTTATGAAAACAAATTAATAAACTCAAAATAAAATAATATCTGTGAAATAAGTTGCCATTCACTTTTTTCCCTCACTAACCAAATACTTTGTCAAGTGACATTTTGAATGATGTCATAATTAAGTTTCTTAAGTTAATAATTTTCATTTAATTAAAAAACTTATACTTCTTATATACATATACCTGGTAAACACTTAAAACTTAAATTGTAAACAAAATAATAAACTTCTTCGACTATATTGCTATAATTTTGGAGGAAGGCCATAGCTGTTTAAAAATATTGTTAATCTTACTTAACTCAAACAACCACATTTGGCAAGATGTCCTTAAAAGCAATGCCCTCAAGTAGTAAGCAATTAAACGAAATTGCCAAGCAGCCTATTCATGGCCAAGTGCAAAGCTATCTCTCCCACTATATGTATATGTATTTATAAGACTCCACAACCATTTTTAGTTCTCGTTGTCGTTGACATTGTCGTTGGCGTGTTTATGATTTAAGACATCTTTTGGATGGCAAAATACTCTGAACCAACCAAGAAAATAGGGATCCCTATATAGCTTTACTTTATAGTGGTAAAATATATACACACACACATTTAACTAAAAGATAACTTTTCACTTTATTTACCTTTATGATGGCACTCACAGGAAGCCATAGTTGCCAACATATAATAAAGCCATTTTATGATGTGTTTGGACGGTTAAACCAACATCCAGAATGGAGCACTTTTAAATTATTTTCATGACCGTGTATATAGTTGTAGTTGTCGTTTTCGTTGTCGTCGTCCTCCTGTCGACTGTCGAGTTCAACATGACTATACAATATACGGGCAAGCTACAAACTAGGCTACACTGTGTTAAGCTTAGAGGGTACAAGGTAAATAAATTTGTTGACTTTTCTATGTTTCATATTTTCATGTTTTACTTGTACCACCCAGCCATGTTCACCAACTTACGGTTACGGGCACGGGCAGTACTCAAGCTCCCTTGTATACACTTTGTTTGAACCATAGAGATAAGAAGTCCTGAAAATGGGATTCATAATTTCATCATAGTGACAAACAGGTAGTTATAAAATGGGGAGGAATATGGACAAGATTATTTTTTAAGAGGATATATGTTTTCTAGGTGACTTAATTTGATGTTTTAAGCATCACGATAAAAAAGAAAGTTTATTTTAAAATTAAAAAATAAAAACTTTTATATATACGAGTACTCAACTCAAACAACTTTGAAGAGGATGCTAATTGCAACCATTAAGAAACTATTTTAAAATGATCAATTTTATTTACATATAAACTATAACTACGTACTTATATGTACATAATGTTTGTGGAATGTGGAAATGGGAATACAGTCCAGTGAGAACGGACATCAAAATGGCAAAGTAGGAGAAAAAATGTGTGAGTGTGAGGGACTCACGGTTAAGATGTGTAAAGATAAACGTTCGCCCGAGTGCCACATTTCGGTTTACCGTACCATATACGTGTGACACGTAACGTATTACACGTGAGGCAAACGTTTTTAGTTTACCCCACCCCCAGCAAGGCCAGCATAGATGTTTACACATAAAAAAACACTGAATTGTGCATTGAAATTATGATTTCTTTTTTAAATTGAGAAATTTCGTCGTCGATCTCATGTCCAAGGTGTCACGGGTCACAAACCAAATATTCTACATTTATACGTCCTAAGAAACTTACTAACACTCTGCTTCAATCAGCCCTGGCATTATTTCAGTATAGAACTTGTGGTTTTAATTGTGATGGTTAATGGTGTTATGTTGTTGCATAATTGTTGTACAGTTTGTGGCGAGTGTCATAGACATTGATGCAGAATAAGAAACAATCGGATTTGGAAGACGGAGATGATATCATTATATAATTTTGATAGCTAATAATAACGTGGAATATGATAGGCATATTGCGTGATACCTCATACAAAATGCACCTGACACTTTGTGACACTGTGTTAGTTTAATTACTTTTCCGATTCTTTGAAGTTGTTAACGAGTACAAGTCAAATGTTAATAGTTCAGTTCCTGAAATAATTCTTTGGTATATTTAAAGAAAAATGTTAAAAACAATGGTAGTACACTCATATATGTATATTATTTTGCGATCGATAAAATATAATAAAACCCTTGAATATAAAAAGACAAATCATAAAATTTAAAAATAAAAATAAAAAATTGATTTAATATTTTAATATCAGACTAAATTTCGGTTTTGATTTTTGATAATGAGTATTTTCATTACAGGTAATTTTTCAAATTCCAGAAAAAGTGTTTTCATCTAAAATTTGTTTATGCCTAATTTTGTTTGACAGCTCATTCCCCTAATGGCTTGTTTTTGTCGTCTCTTTTCATTTCAGTTTTTTATGCATCGATTGACTTTACAATGGATTTCATCTTTGAATGTATTCTACTTTGGGTGTATTCATAAAGTTTTATCGGAATTTTCTACCGAATTTCGTGAAAATTTGGTTGAAATTACATCATTTCGAAATGTGAATTTGTATGGGAAATGAGGTAATTTGGGATCGAATTTCAAATTTTCGACAAAGTTGCCTCATTCGCTGTAATGTAATTAATAATAGTTAAAATTATTTTTGAAATCTCTGGAGCCGTCAAATTTCTTATAATCGTTTGCCCTTTGTGTCGATTAACAGTTATTTTTTTTACGATTTCTGAATCATTAACATTTTTTTAAGTAAGATATTCAGGTAAATTATGTTCGGGGAAAAACAAGGATAGCGAGATTTCTAATTTTTTTGCATTTTCGGACAGCTAACAACACTGTTTTTTTGCCATCGAATCTGTTTTCACACTTGTTTTTGCCGCGAGATAAGCAGAGCAGACGCGACAGATATCTAATTAAAGATTTAGAAAATTTGCAAATTTCAAGAAAACAGGTTTCATAAAATTTTACTGAAATAAGGCAAATTGTACTTTTGTACTTGACCAAACTCAATTGTATCGAATTCGGTTATTGTATTGAATTCGATACAATTGTACCGAATTTTTCATCCCTGACTCATCATCATCATTCCAACCGGCATGGCAGCCACATTTATGTTGCATCGCAACAAATCATCAGTTAAAAACAAATATATTGAATATGAATAAATCTAAACCTAAAACCTAAAGTTTTATTGATAAAATTTTTTCTTAAGGATATCATTCACAAGAATTTAGAAATTGTTGGGTCTTGTTAAATTTCTTTTAGAAATGCACTCTTTTAAATAAAAGAACCATCAAAATTTTGTCTACTTATATGTATGTAGCTTTAAAATTGTATCAAATGGAGCCTTCTTAGAAACTAAATCTGTTTGATCGAATATCAAAGTCCAAATATTCAAATACAGTAAAACCCGCTTAAGAGAAACGGCAAAATGTCACAGTATTTCTTTCACTTAAGCGGGTTTTTCACTTAACCGAACCCCGCTTAAGTGAAAAAAAATTTCACTTAAGCGGAGTCCGGATAAGTGAAAAAAAATTTCACTTAAGCGGATTTAAAAATTCCATTCAGCGGAAATTTAAAGCTAGAAAAAATTGAATTTATCTTTTGGAGTTGCCTAAAAAAAATTAAATAAAATCCAACAACGATTTAATATGCAACACAAAAATAATTTATTGAATGTGTAATCTTCTTTTTAAGAAATGTTAAAATACGTACCTCTCGAGACATTGGAAATATTGTTTTGGATTTTTGATAGCCAAACCAAAAAGCAATTTGTTTACAAAACGAGAATAAATGGTTGTGACATACAGAAATTTAAATGTCATTTTTGTGGTGAAAATGGTGGAGGTGAAAAATAAAAAAGAAGTGAAAGCGTTCAGCAAATTTTTTGTTCTGTTCGATTCAATTTTTTTTTCATTTAAGAGAGTTTATTTTCAATGAGAAATATAAAATTTAACTGAAAATATTTTTCAGGTAAGCGGGTTTTTCACTTAAGCGGAGTGTTTTATAGGTGATTGGTCGAAAAATGCTCGGGGATGAAAGATTTGTTTCAGCTAAGCGGGTTTTTCTCTTAAGCGGGTTTCTCTTAAGCGGGTTTTACGTACCATCCTGAAATTTTTTGTACAAAAATGTAATTGGCCAACAACGCGACTGTGTTTTAAAAGATCAAATGGGTATCTTCGCCTGAATATTATACACTTCACAATCTCCTTGTCTTTCAAATTGTAAAACACGAAAAGTAATGAAATTCATAAAAAAAATTCACATCAGTGGCGTACGCAGGGCGGGGGGTCTCAGGGGCTTGAGCACTCAAGCAATAAGTCAGCTATTCAGATATACGCTTATTTATTTTTTCTTTTGTTCCGTTCAAACTAAATTTCATAAATCGTTGAAGTTATAAGTTTTAAAAATAGGTATCCTTCGTGTGTGCATGAACCAATGACTCCATTTTTTTTTATAAAAAAAAAACAAAAAAAAAATTCTTAAAAATAAGAAATCAAAATATTTAATAAAGAAATTAATTTTTTCTTTTGACTTATCTGGGTTTTGCACTGTGCTTTATGGGAAAGTCAATCAGGGTTTCAATGTCATAATTCTACGGTGTGGGGAAGTGCTCCAAAATGTTTGTGATCTAGTCAGCCATTCGGTTATCGTTTAAGCTATTTTTTGTCCTATATATCAGCAACAACTAATGCTGCCAAGGTTGTATAACGCCCCTCCCAAAAAAAAAAAAATACGTACGCCTCTGGTACACCGTATAAGTATGGCATGTTTTAAAGTGAATTTTCTTTCTGTCGAAAAAGCAAAGGGATACCTAGCTAGATATTTCATATCGTCCTATTTATCCTTTAGCGGATATTCGCAAAATACTTTGATTTCGAAGGAGTGATCTGAGAGGAAAAAAGAGTATGAAGACGAATTCCTATATCACCTCCAATTCACCACCCAAAATCGATGGTGCGCGCTAAGGATGCACAAGGATGTTTAAACATAACAGCTTCACTTCAAAAGCACATCCTTTCTTCTTTCTCATCTAATGCAAACAGTTCCGAGTTTGAATGAATTGAAATTTGTCGACTTATGTTATGTATGTCTCTCTCTCTTCCTGTTTCAGTCTTCTATTTCTTTTGGCATTGTCTTCCCAAATTTTACACCTTCCAACATAAAGACAGACAGCGACATTGAAAATAAAACAAAGCAAAGTAAGTAAAACTGACTGCTGCATTTTATACATTTTGAATTATTTGTCTCTTTACTTTGAAATTCAGTCTTTAGGGGACACGTATTTGTTTCAAAATTCTTATCGAACAACAATTTATAAGGGTAAGGTAATGATGATAGATAGATGTCATGTAATGACAAGGAAAAAGTCCATCATAGGCTATTGGTAATAAAACTCGAACGTTTTCGCGGAATTCTCACTTTCTGACGGACAAAATTTAAACCATTCAATAACCTAGTGAAAAGCTGAAAACATGTTAATTGAAAATTATTAAGACAGAAACAAAAAAAAATATCAGCTTCCAAACGAACTCATCAAAACAAGTAACAAGTAAAGTTGCAAAACCGATTGAATTACGAATATCTTGGCGTTCCACATGGGAACTATTTTGGCCCCTTATTGTTTATTTTATTTGTTAAAAATTTGTCTTGAGAGTTAAAAATAAGACACTTGGCTCATCGGAAATTTACTGATGATGAGACGGTGAACAAAATTATATCGGGAAAGGACAAGAGGATTAAAATTTAATTTGATTATATTGAGGGTTAAATATGAAATCATGATCTTCTGAAAGTTAAACTGCCAGAGCAAGCATTAAATATTTAAAATTTTCATAAAATTTTTGATTCAGCAAAGCAGACTAACATACGACTTGTGTTCTGTAGTTTCGCTTTTGTTCTTTCTTTCCAATATTAGAATGATGTTGAGGTGAATAGGGTGGGAAATTTGTCTATGACATAAAGTATAGGTAAGTATCTATGTACATCGGATATAAGAACTGATTCTCGGTGTACTTTGTATATACTATGCAATTTTTTTTTTGTAAATCGAAGAAGAAAAAAACTAAATAAAATCTGATTTTGAATTGGATGTGGATATTGCGGTTAAAGCTCTTTTCAATATCCATCGACCTTGTTGGTTTATGGCAATGGCAATGGCAATGTAAATAGAAAATTAACTTCGTAAAAAAATCCAGGTTGTCCTTAATCTTTACCATATTTATATTTTGTTCCAGGAAAAGAAGAAAGTATGAGTGCTTTATAAGGACGAGGATTTCAGTATATAGAAAAATACGGATGATTATTATCGTTTGATTTTTTTTTTTTAATTTCTTTTGTGGTAATTTCTTGAAGAGGTCTTCATAAGTCGGCATAATATAGATTTAGTGATGTATGAATTGGCGATTTTTGTATTATATGGTTGCTGTTTATATGCAATTTTATGTTTTTTTTTTGTTTAGTGAAGAGCTCGTGGGGAACCAGAGGGCCTAGTCGGTGTTCTTTGTTTGCTTTTGCAGGAATGTAGAGGACCTACAATTTTAAGTTGAGTTGTACACAGACTAACAGACTATATGACATTTTATAATAATTGGACAAATAATCTGAAATTTAAATTTGTATATCGTATACGTACCTGTTCATCAATTTTGTTAAGTTAAATGATGACATAATTTTATTTCATTTTATTCAATAATAAAAACAGAAGTACGGAAATTTTATCCTTTTTTATTTATTAATTACTTCTTTTGAACATAATTATCAAGGTAGAAAGGTATACAACAATACAACAATACAACAACATAACATTTTTATAAGAATTTAAATTTATTTTATTTGTTTTTGTTTGTTTTGTTCCAAGCTTGATCAAATTCGAAATAAGTTTAAAAAGAGTCATGATTATTCTTGTTAGATATATTTCACATTAGATATTCTTTATGAAATCTATGTGAGATGAACTACCTAACAAAAATTGCTTATTGGCAAGGTCCTCACTAGTCAACTGATGAGTCCAAGTGAGGTCGCCGGGACGAAACTATTTTGAATGATTATTTTCTATAAAATGATGTTCTTGAAATAATTTCATATTAAAGGTTTATTATTAAAATTTAAAAATTATATATTTACACTTAATTAAAATATTATAATATATTATTATATATATATTAATATATATTATTATTATTTGTTGCACATTGATTCACATCAACTTATAAAACCACAGCTTATCAAAACATAGTTCCTTCTTTTATTTCTCATTAATTTCTATTTATTTTTTTTAATTTTTTTATAACGAATAAAAAAACTCGAGATACCTCATAGATACATTTCATAGATTCACCCAAACAAACATCCGAACACACGCAGATTTGAGATAAACTTTGAAAATTACTTTTCCTTATTTTTTACTTAGTTGTTTTGTTTTTTCTTACTGATGGTATTTTACTGTTGTATCTATCCCTTAAGGGACAGGAAGGACAATCAGTATCATGAAGAGTGTATTTGTTGTATTTGTATCTCATTCTCTAAATGTACCTATTTCATTTTAAAAGGACACACAAAATACATATAGATATACATATATAAAAAGAAATGTCCTTGTTCTAGCACTTGACAAAACAAAATGTCACATAACGCCTATTTAAGCTGTCAGGGATGAAATGAATCAGAAGAAAATGTTGATTTATTAAATGCTACTTTTATGAGAATTGTTGTTGTTTTTTTTTTTTGTTTTTATTTTTTAGTCTTTCTTTGCCTTATTCGAATTGGAATTGGGAATGGCTTTTGCAAAAATAAAAAAAAATAAATATAAATAAAAATAAAACAAGATATTTTTGTTTCATTTGTCGTCTTTCAAATTATAGTGAAAATGTCTACTTTCTTGAAGTTTTCGTCAACTGTCGTTGTCAAGTTATCATGGGTGTCCAAAGTGTCCAATGTGTCCCTGTCCAATTCCAATTTTGAAGATGTTCTATCTTATGATTTTTATATTTGCTTTTATTTTTTTATTAAACTTTTTCAGTTAGTATATATGAACATATGTAGGTATTTGTCTTTCACTTAGATAGGTATGTAGGTACATATATGTGAAAGTTTGAGTTAATATTTGATAAATATTTTTCCGTTGATCTATCACTTATGATTAGTGTGCTTCAGAGAAATGTCATTATTAATGCACATCGTTTATAGGAATAAAGTCCAACTTCTGAAAAATATTTTGTTATTGTGAAAAGTTTATCCCTTGGTAAGTGAAACTAAATTTAAACATTAATGTAAAAATGAAAAATTCATTCGTTTTCTTTTTTGAACAACAATATGGTTAGTTTTAAATCGACTGTTTTTTATGACATAAAAACATTAAAATTTTTTTTTTCATAATATTTAAAGATCTATTGTTTGCTCATTTAGAGCTGGTTGAGCTAGCTCATTTACCATCAGCAGTGGAATGGCTTGTCAATTGTCAAATGTTCGATATTCGCTTTGAAAATGGCTGTCTCTATTCTATCTATAGAGAAAGTTGGAAAAAAAGTTGTAAAGGTGATCTTATATAAATCAAATTCGGTGTTGAGAATAAGGCTGCTTTGGAATCTATGAACATAGAGCTCGAAAGTGCCACCACTGAAAACATAAAATCACCTAATGCAGATGGTCCTTTGCGCTCTAAATCGACTCCAATCGATCTAATAAATAAACAATCTAGCCAATCCCTTTCACTCAAAGCTAAATCTTCACCTAAATTATTATTTTTATCTCGCTTAGAATCTTCGACCACCATTGAAGATGTCTTAAATTATATTCAAATAAATTCGGCTCTTCAAAGTACAGATGGAATCTATATATTGAAATATCAATTTAAAAATCCTAGAGAGATAACATTCCGTTTAAGAAAACGTCTGCTGAAACTGGAAGTCCAAAATTGTTTACAAGAGAAATAAAAAAACTAAGAAACTAAACTTTACAGTCAATATAACATCAAAGTCAATTGTGGACTACACTAAATACTCCTCTGTTCGGAGAAATCTTCATGTAAAAACAAAGTCAAGTTATCAACTATACTTGAGTAATGTAAGGCCTGAAATCCAAATTGATCCTAAAAAATTTTGGACTTTGTTAATGTTAGAAAAAAAACAAAAAACTTTTCAACTTACAGTGACTGTTCTTCTAATGATACTGAAACTATTTATGATATGTTTTCGAACTTTTTCCAAAGCGTTTATAAAAAGTCTAATACCAGTGATAATCTGTGATAAAAACTGTGATAACACTGGAAATTATTTAAAATATATATCAAGCTTTCTCCAACTTGACGTTGCTAGAAGTTCTTAATGATTCATCATCATCCTATGTTTCTGATGAAATACCAGCCTTCATTGTTAAACGTTACATTTCTGCCTTAGCTCGTCCTCTGTGTTATCTTTTTAATTTATCTATTCAAACAGTTATTTTTTCAAACGTGTGGAAGTCTTTATTTATGTCGCCACTTTTTAAAAACGGAAATAAATGTAATATTTTGAACTATAGAGGCCTTGCAGAGTTATCATGTATACCGAAATTATTTGAAAAAAATATTTATGAACGTTAACTCACCACATCAACATGGATTTATGAAGGGTAAATTTACCGCAACCAACTTGATGGAGTTTTGCTCAGATGATATGATGTCAAAAATCAAAATGGAATTCAAACTGACGTCGCATATTTGGATTTTGTAAAAGCGTTCGTGCCGGTGAACTATAAATTACTTTTGAAAAAGCTTATGACAGTTATTACCATTGGGCTCCTAAATTGTTTTTTAGTTTGGCTAGAATCATATTTATGTTGCAGATTCAAGTTGTTTTCTATAAAAATAAAACATCAAAAGAATAATTGTGCATTCTGGTTCTCCTCAAGGAAGCCATTTAGGACCTTTTTTATTTTTATTATTTATTAATGTCTTATCTACATTGTGCAAAAAAATATTCGGATTTTATCTTGTTTGCTGATGACACTAAGCTTCGCTTATCTTATAATGAAAGTAACGACTCTGAACTATTACAAAAAGACTAAAACAGTGTTTCAAATTGCTGTATTGTCAACGAAATGGAGCTAAATGTGTCAAAGTGTAACGCAAACGTACGCCCTTCTTTAATGTCTATATGTTGTGTAATCAACAACAAAGAGCTGACAATTTTTGTGATCTTGGCGTTATAATGGACTCGAAATTAGATTTCAATAAACATATTGATCATATTATTAACAAAGTGAAATACAGATTGGGCTTCGTTTGTCGGTTTTCTAAAGAATTTAGAATTTCTAAAGAATTTAGAGACCCATATACATTTTAAAATCTTAATACTGCTCTCTTATGCGATTGAATATCGAATACTGTACCTGTGTTTGGAGTCCAGGCTACCAAACTAAAATCAATCGAATGGAATCTGTGCAAAAATGATTTTTTTTGTATGCCATCTTCCATGAAACCACAACACGCATCCCCCACCATACAACCAATGCTTGGCTTTAAATAATTTGCCTTCACTGAATCATAGAAGAATAGTTTCTAAAATGATATATATTTACGATATTTGATTCAGAATATCTTTTGTCACAGCTCAACCTAAATATTAATTCACGGTCCTTAAGATCTGTAGATTTTGTAAATCAAAAATCTAACAGAGCAAATAATGGAATTCATGAACCTTTAATTGTTTGCTGCATGTGCAGATTTTAAGAAAAATTTTAATGTTATTGATTTTAATTTATTAAAATATTGCTTAAAAAAAGATTTATATAGAATTTTAAAATCTTAAAGCTAATAATTTGTAATTTGTAGCTTAATAAATAAATTTCCACTGTCATTGCCCAATAATTTTTTCACTTTTGCGCTGTATTTTACTGCCGCTAAATATTGTAATTTGCCAATTTGGCGGTTGAATTGACAACAAAAATACATTTTGACAGCTAACGCTACGTCTTCTGCATTTAACTATGTTAACTACATCTAACTACATTAACTACCTCATTTATGTAGCAGACCTAAGAAATGTAGTTTTTCAAAAAAAAATACCATTCCTGCCATCTCTGCTTTGAGTACTTCAACAGAGGTACATATATCTTCTCTTTTCTATCAGGTGTCTTCCCGGATAACTCAGTAGATACCTGTATTTCTTTGGTGCATTTACCTATAGTATGTAGTCCGGTCTCTTCTCAGAAGCGTTGAAAAATCTGCTAATTGTTACACTGATGCTCACGGCCGCAAAAGCATTAAATTTTCTTAGCTTACAGTGACGAATAAGGTAACTGGCTCTCATTCTGAGGTTATTTCTGCAAAATATGAAAAATTCTTGGTTGTAGGCCCCAAGTCTCAGTATTAGAATTGCATTCTAAATTTTTGATCGTTCGTTTGTTTAGAATTTGTTATCTCAATGACTTTTGTTTCTATTTATTTAAAGGAGTTAAGAAAAGTTTGGTTTATGGAAAATTTTAAGTTCTCAATTTTTGCCTTTATACGCACTACAATTCCTATCGCTCTATCAATTTCCTTTATTCATACACCAATCAGAAGTATTCTTCATATAAATGATAACAATTATAAATCGCGAAGTGCTCCGTATATTTGATGATTCGTCAGTAAGTCAGTTGGTTACGGTTTTAGTAATTTTTAAAAGACCTATATCTGAGGACCCACTAATGCATTTGGTTGATTAACTTGGCCACGTAAATACCAAAAGTCAGTCCCTTTGCTTGCTGAGGACCCATATCTTAATGAATCACATATCACAACACCCTCGACCTCGAATATTTATTTTTTTTTACTGGATGTGATAGCAAACAAACATACATATTTCACTGCCAGAATAAAACTTAAGTGTATATATTATATACATTGTATAATGTATCTTTTGAATGATTATAGGCTCAAAATATTGTCAACCTGTATATCAATAGACCTATTTACATTACACATTTATATTTACAGCTTGTAAATGTTTTCTAATTGTTATTTATTGTAAAGCAACGATATCATTCGATGCACAGTCATTTGTCTAAATCCCATTTGAATGCTTTTCCGATACACAATTAATTTAATAAATTGTTATCCAAATTTACCATCTCTGACACCCGGTTTGGTGGTGCTTAACAATGATTTTACTAATCCTTCTTCCTATGTCACCATTTTACCATCCCTATATAGCACCGGATTCCCACCCTCACGTCTTAATTCAATGTCATCTACATTGCTAATTACACAGTCGATACACAATCGTTTCATTTCCAACTTCTATATGTACATATATAGGTATAACGCCCATCCACATTATCTTCGCTCTTCAGCCTACGCCAAAGGCTACAAAAGATGTCATCATAAAACTGAATGGCTCTTCATGTACAAAATGCCACAGTGTCCCATTTCTACACTATGACACAACCACCCCCGAGAAAACGCACTTCCGAGGCATTTAACCATGTTCAATTGGAATTAGCATGGTTTCCGATCAATTGGCAGACAAAGGCTTAAGAAACAACTGCTTCCGGCTGAATCTATGCAAATCCGGGCAAACAACATGCATACACAAAACAGTGTGGGCGGGAACGGGCGTCGAAAACTATACTATATATATAGGCGCTGCTGGAAGGAGCCTTTGAACTAAGTATACCACTCAGCAATACAGCAACACATCTAAGCATATAGTGGATATCCCCAGTTGAGTCTGTGTTGGCATTACCAGAAATGTGGGTGACACATCGGTGAATTGCATTCAATGCAGCTTTGTCTTCGTTTGCGCTCAAGGCATCAATTTGTTTCTGCGATGCAAAAGAGTATGTCGTGCAGAAACGATGGCATTAAGTTTTATCTTCAGATTAACTATTTGGGATGATCTTAAACCCTTATTACGATTTTCACTTATCTTATGACTTACACTCTCAGCTATTCCCGTGTGTATGTTGTAAGTCGGCAGGAATGGAGGGGACCTACAATTTTTTGTCAAATTCTAACGCCTTAAACTTAAATAATAAGACTTCTAAGGAAGTGGGAGTATCTATAAAAAAAAAAAACATTTAAGGTGAAACAGGTAGGATTCGAACTCAGACCACAAGTGTGATAAACCGACGCTCTTACCTTTAAATCACACAGCGTACAATATATTAACTTATATATATAATAACTTTCCAAAATGTAAGTTTTTTCTTGTCAAGCATACTGTACTGTAGGTCGCAATCGTCTAGGTTTTTCCACCGTTTGCCTTTAGTTAAACACAAGCACAATTCTAAAATTCTATAAAGAACAGAAACAAAAAAAAAAGTAACAAGAAGAAACAAATCCTTGTCTCTTATTTTGTGTAAAGGATTTTTTCTTTATTTGATTTTTTGATTGGAATTCCGTTGTTTGGTGCTGCTTTGTTTAAAAAACTGATGCTCAAGGAGCTTTTTTTCCTAATAAAATCATCAGACAGAAAGACAAAGTAATACATAAAAGAAACTGTGACAAATTTTCCTTCATCATTTTAGAATTAATTCCGCTTTCTTTGATTTAAAGAAAAAAGAAAACCCAACAAATCGTCCTTTGATTAATCAATGTATTCGCTCGCGACACTTATTATCCATGTGATTCTTTTTTTTCGTACTCTTCCTATCTCATTTCATTTTTTCACGGACAATTTCTTTATTTCTTTTTTTGTATCTTTCGTATCTTTCGTTTCTTCTTTTGAATTTGTTTGGAGTTAAAATGCTTTGTAAGGAAATTTTATAAAATGATGTTTTAAAAACATACCTACATATGTATTTGTAAATATACCATAAGGTGTTGTCTTTTGCTTCTTCTAATGATTTATTAATTTTGACAATAATTTTATTTGCAAAGTATAATTTGTGTATGACAATTTTGGTAAACATTAAACCAACCACAAATAAACTCGCTTAATTACCCGTAGTGTGTATATTTTGTAGACACACCCGTACTAAGAAGGTCTTTTTTGGGGGATGCTAGGTATTTTAAACTGTTTTCATACCTGACGTAATTTTTTTTATGATTATTTTAGAAATTGGTAAGAAATATAAGAGATAATTATTTCACTTAAAAAAACGATAAAACTTGTTACAGTGAATGGTTTATTGCATAATACATTTCCGTTAGCTAGTATTTTATTTAGTTCTTTGAATAGCAATTTTTTGTACAATAACTTCCATATTTCGAAGATTTTCTTAAAGGATTTAAAATAAACTCCATTTTGCTATTCTGCGAAAGTTTTGTTTTTATTAATAGAAAATTTAAATTCACGACTTAACTCCTTTTGTTTAGTAAACTCGATTGGTGGTGAGTTAAGCGTTTTTTTTATATTAATAACACTGGCAAGAAATTTTGTTTCAGTTTATTGCTAGGAGTAATAACTTTCTAAAAATGTTTCAATCAATTACAAAAATGACTGATTACAACACGAGTATTGACCTAAGTGTGTAATAAATCGACTGCTGGAAGTCACAGCGGCAGTGGTGTCGGCGAGGCGGCGGCGGCGGCGCATGCCGCATATGTAGCTTCTTTCTATGTACGAAGTGGGAAAAATCTTTAAAAACCAAAAGGATAGGCTAATCCTGAATGCGGTATTAAAGAGACAACTTCTCATTATGCTACAAATATGAAGGATCTTACTTAAAAATTAAGCATTGCCTACTTATAAGTTCAGTAACCTTGTCGTTTCATAGAAGGAAGACCTTGCATCAGATCCGTAAACTCTGATTTTGTCGAGTTTTTTATGATGTTGGCCTGGGGTGGAATCGTGTAAAGTGATTTGCGAAACGTGGGAGTCACAATCAATCAATTCAGTCTGCGTAAGATGATATCACATTTGATAGCTAAAGAGCTATCACAACAAAAATGTGATTGTCACTTTCCAACGATTTTGACGTTTCTGTCGCAGTACGATTAGAGTTACCATAAAGCTAAGTACAGACGATTGTCAGATCTTACAATATTGTCAGAACTGTCATTGGTCTGACAATAGCTGACAATTAACTGACAATTGACATATTTCTTACAATGAAAAATTGTCCGTTCACACGGTTGGTAGATTTCATCCAAAAGTCTGACAATTTGATTGTCAGCTCTTGTATGACAATTTTCGGACAATAATATATCTGAAAAAATTGTCAGCTTGAAAATTTTCTGTTCAAACGGTTGGCAGATCTATACAAAATTTTTTTGATTGTTTTCATCTTTTGGGGGGAGGCATCATTACTTGGCGGATGTTCTGCAACATTCTTATCGATATCCTCTGCATTAAATAAAGAATCTTTTTCTTCTCTCCTTTTAATATAATATGTAATATTTTCGACCATTGATGCCTCCTCCATTGTTAGATTTTTTATCTATTTTTATTCAAAAACGCGACAAAAAATCAACATGCAAAAAAGAATTAATAAAAGACAAATGGCGGCCGAGGATGAGCACTTAATTTATTCCGAATAAAACAACACATACAATGTAATTGAAGTGAACTGAATAAATAAACTCAAAAAGAAAATATTTATAAAGCAATATAGACATTTTCTTTTTGAGTTTATTTATTCAGTTGTGCAAAAACTAAAAATTTCCAAAACAAATGTTTTTTTTATCTCTTATCTCTCATTGACATTTCGAACAATGAAGAAATTGTCAGCAATTGTAAGATGTTTCCAATGAAAACATGTGACAATGACCAATGAGTCTGACAATGTCCTAATCGTCTGACAATGATAAAATTGTGTGTTCAGACGATTGTAAGATACCTGACAATTTTTTGTCAGATTGTCGTCTGACAATGACGTTTCTGACAATATTGTCAGACAAAATTGTGTGTTTAGACGATTGTAAGAAATTTGGGACAGTTTTTTCACTGACATATCTGACAATATTGTAAGATCTGACAATCGTCTGTACTTAGCTTAAGCCTACACAAATTGTGCAACTCGTTCTGAATTCTTTTTTTTTTGAAGCATTTATATAAATAGAAATAAGCATTTCTGTGACAAAATAAAGTTTTATACATTCTAGAAGATGAAAAAAATAAAAGAATTAAGTTTTCGACCACAAGCTCCACAATAACTTTGTAACAAAAAGTAATATACTTACACTTAGTGTACAAATAAATTTACAGGTTGTCCCGAAATCACCGCCACAGAAGAAAACCATGAGTTCCTGAGGCCATTTCAAGTGGAAAAACTTATTATTACTTACTTTTTTTTATTATTTTTTCCCTTGACTGGCTCTAACTTTGTCAAACTAGAACCGATTTTTTATTTAAACAAGAACAGTTAGAAATTTGTATCTATAAAGGGTGTCCAACTTTCAACAATAAAATTCAATATAAAAAAAACTACATCGTTTTTATTTATTTTTATTTCAATTAAATGCAGAGTAAAAATGCGGATTTTATTTTTTAAAAACGATATCATCTAAATGATGGCCGTTTTTTTCAATGCACTGTCGGACTCTTACATTTGCGATTACGCGATGGCAAAGCGCTGGAGTAATGCTTTAAATTTCATGGTGATTATTTTCCTGCAGGGCCTGAATTGTCCGGGGATTGTTATTGTAAACCTTTTGTTTGTTAACATATCCATCAATATGGAAATGTGCTTCGTCACTGAATAAAATGTTTCCAAGCGTAAGTGCTATCCGAAAACGTTCCAGCATTGTTCTTGCGAAGGATTCTCGCAAAGGATAGTTACTTTCGTTGAGATACTGAACAATTTGCATTTTGTACGGGTGGAGCTTTAATTTCTTATTCAAAATAACATGCACTGTTGATTTTTGTATTCCTGTGGAGGCCGCAATCTTTCTTATCGATTTACGTGGATTTGGAATAATTTCATTTCGAACTTGAGACACATGTTCTGGCGTTGTTGCTGACGTTGATGGTCCAGGAATAGGTCTATTGACCATTGCTTCTTCTTCTTGCCTGAATCTTTGTACCTACGACCAGATAAGTTGCGTGCTCGGCCCATCACTTAGTCGTCGAATATAAAAATGAGTACAAAAAGCCGACGTTCCAATGATTTACCGCACTTCAAATATTGCTCCACGAAACGCGCGGTGCGCTCTCCATTAGTGACTCATGGCGACTAACAATTCTGCAAATCAAAATTTTCCGCAAAAAAAATTCTTGAGTTTTCTTTTGAAGTGAAATTGAATATTTTTTGAAATATTAATTTTCAAGCTAAAACTTTTGAAATAAAAAAAACACTTTTTTCCTATGACAAAGTTAGTTATTTTAATACTTTTAAAATTAATGCTTACCGTACCAAAGCTTAAACGATATTGCCAATGTAAGGAACAAATTTAACCAAAATAACTGTGGCTTTAGGAACGGTAATACAAGTAGTGGATTTGAAGTGCTATTTGGGAAGCACGTATTAATTACACTTACGTAAGTGGCTTTTTGTTTTTACATGACAGATAGTAATTATATAGATAGTATTGGGTTTAAAATTCTCAGAGCCAAAAGTTAGCATCGTTTAGCTTCTCTTGGACAGTCAATTAAAAAGCAAGAATGAATCGTTCCAGGTAGCTCAAAGTAAAAGCCATATGTGTTAAACGCATAGATCAATTTGACTAACCGTAAATCTAATAACAAAGCTAAATCTACCGTTGATAATTTTTTTTTCGTAAAAAATTTAGTTGAATTCTCGAGGTAATTGATCGAAATAATAATAATTAATAATAATTATTATTAAATTCAAACAAAAAGAAATGAGTGAAATTCTTTTTGAAAGAAATTTTAGAGATAGAGATCGGTAGTTTTTGAAAAACGTCTTGGCTTCGCATTAGATACGGGCCTGGTGGATATAGCGCGTAGCAATTTCCTTCCTATATCGTTGTATTTTTATCCATTTTAAGCCTCTAGAATGGGGTGGGCATAGATGGTTGTAGGTAAGTGGCAGATCACATTCTGAAATTGGATGTGAAAATTTACCTATTTACGTGATTTACAAATCAAGGTACAAGCGATTTTAAAATTAATGTCTGCCTCACACCTCAACCTCAGTCTCAATGCTTAGAAAGAAGCCTATAGGTGCCTGTACATTAGGTATATAGAAAAAGAGCTCACCCCAAAGTTGGAAAATTTCGTTTTTAGAAAAGTCCTTGTCTCGTGTGAACAATAAATCAAAAACACTTCCTGTGAAATGTAATCGGTTGTTCCGCGATGGAAAATTGCTTAGCACTCTCATATCTCATCGGACCGCACCCCTCTTTTCTATATTATTAGAGCTATATAGTTATGGTGTTGTATTTCAAAAGAGGATCTTTGCTTGTTTCCTGTCAGAGTTCGGTAAAAGAATTCAACGTCGACAACGACAACGACGACGCCAGGCAGAGGACGTGTAATAAAATCATGTGCCATAGCATCGACCGCTTTTGATAAAGGATAATATAAAGATAACTACAGGTTAGGTGAGGGCTCCAAATCGCACAAAGGGTGGAAGGTATGTATTGTACATATATATACAGGGCTGTAAAATAGACGGGCAATATTTTGTACTTTTGGTGCTGCGAGTGATATCAAATTTAACTTCATGCGTTGCGCAATGACAAATCACCCGCCGGGAAACGGAAAAACATGGAGTCTATGTTACGTTTATAAAGTTTTATAAGCTGCTATGGGGTGAATCAGGATGTCAGGATGTATGCTCGATAAGGTCGGTAATTTATGGTCATATGGGAAGCATTTTTTGTGTTGTTGTTCTCTGTGTGTTGCTGTTCCATCCATGATGTTTCATATGCGCTGGACTTTTTCATATCCCTCTCTTTCACAGATTTTGTGCATGTCTTTCTTTCATTTTAACGGTGATGGTGAATATGACAGATAGGACATTAAAATCGGCTATGTAGATTTACTATATATTTGAGAGTAGGATATTCAAAAGGACATCCGTCATTGTGGCTGTAACTTAGATACTATAAAGTGATAGCGGTTTTATTGTGGGTTATATTTGAAAATATTCGTACATATATCTATGTGTGAATGGTTGCGCGTGTGGGGGAAATGATATAAATTTACGGTGAAATTTCTATTAACTAAATGATATAAAGTTCGGTGATAAATTTATTCAATTAGACTTTGAAAATAAATATGTCTATTAAGGCAGTAAATTTAGGTAAAATTTAATGGGAGTAGAGTATAATAATAATGTCATTTTGGAAGAAAACTTTGTCGAAGATGTTTAGCGAAAAGATTAGGGACGGAGGAAATAATTTAGGACTTTAATAAAGTTTTTAAATCAGTATTGCGGTTTTAAATAATGATATTACCTACCTCTACTGGAAGGTCCAACACCGTTTTTTTGTCGTTGTGAGTCCGGCGTGAGTGGGACAAATGACCCAAAGAGGAACTTAAAAGGATTAAAAATCCATTTAAATCCAATCTAAATGCAGAGTGAATAATATGGCCGTTACGGAGACCTGGAATTGATTGGATTTCGATTTAAGCTTAAGCTTTGCACTCATTGCAATATTTTGTGAACATTTCGCAGTGTCCTCACTGTCGCGCCGTTCAGTCATCAGTCAGGGACTAATATCAGCAGTTTTCTTGGACAACAGTATACCGTTAAAGAATGTGTGATTCAATAACACATTGAGTATGGGTCTTAATAAATAACACCCACGGGTCTTAATGATTTTTTGTGGTGGGTCTTATTTCCACTCCCAGAAAGGAAAAAAATCCCGCGGGTGTTGTTACTTTATATTTTGGAAATGAGACCCACTGCCCACTGGATTTATTTCCGCGGGTCTTATTGCACTATAAATAAATGAATCACTTCTTTCAGCAATTCTAAGGGGCCAGTTATAGCTTTCATTGAAAACCATCATTGGAATTTTTGTTTTCAAGTTTTGAGGCACTTAAAAAGCAAAATTAGTAATTATTTTGATGCAAATATAAAGCTGATGACTCAAATATTAATTCTTGATAAACATTTTGTTCATTTTAGACCAACCTTTGATATTAAATGAATTTTATTATTTCAATGATTGAACTACCTTACCATTGATCATTGAAATCTTAGATGTCATTTTACGTGGAAGGCTGGGCCAAAATGAAATATTTTTTTGACTAGAAATAATAAATGAGTCATCAGCTTTATATATTGGCATCAAAATAATCAGTGATTTTCCCTTTAAAGTGTCTCAAAATAAGAAATTACAATTTTCAATGATGAGTTTCAATGAAAGCTATAATTGGCCCCTAAAGGTGCGAATCCATTTGAGAGCAACGTTGAAACTTCAAAAATATTGCCAACTTCAAAAGAAATTGCAGTATAAATTGGACTTTGCTGCAGTAGATTTTTTATTTAAAAATTTAAATACAAAGCCTATCTATTTGAACAATATTAATAATGTTTTTGAAAAAAATAGGTATAAAAAAGAAAAGTGGAAACGGTGTTTTATAGTTTTTTGCTAGTTAACTCTGGATAGTTACTCTCGGTCCATTTGAGAGTTATTTAAAAAAATTTAATATTACGTATTCACTTGCAATATATTGAGAGTTAATTTGCTGAGAGTACTTACCGTGTCCACTTGATATATTTTTCCTGCAGTTTGGAAATTGTTAAAGAAATTTTATATTCTTACAATCGTATTTGGTTTGATTTATTGACACTTTTTTTTGAAAAAGAAAAAAACATTTAAAAAAGGATGTGTAAAACTCTGGATAGAGCGTCTTTATTCATGCGGTGCGGGATTGCCCTATGAATTGTTATCTTCCTTTAAAAAGCTCAAAACCTGCGTTAATATTTTTTAACATTACATGTTTTAGTTCAAATCTTAAAATTTTTAACTGTTTCATATTTTAGGCTAATCTATTTTTACAGTTACAAAAAATAATAGGAATTTTTAATTCGAAAATTTGAAATCCAGGATCATTAAAATTAATTTATTTTAACTGGATAAAAGCACGACTATTGATCTCTATTGATTGATTTAATTCCTCTGAATACAAACAAAAATTATTTCAATTCGTTTCTTCAGTTTATTTGATCAATTTATGTAAATTAATTTAGGCATTATACGGGGTTGCCTGTACGCCAACCCAATCCGTATTTTTTTTTTTAATTGCTTCAGAGCTTACAGAGTAATATTCAATTTCAGAATTTAGATAGACGAAGAAGTTAAAACAAGCATATTCACTTCATTTTCTCTCTCCCTCAAACGATGACTCTTTTTGACAGGTTTATATTTATGAACCAAATGATCTACAAAATACAAAAACAAAATAATAATCTTCTTAACATTCACAGTTCATCAGAAACCCTAATTGGGTTAAAAAAAAGTTTCCTAGATGTAGTATTATTATGGCCTTTAATAAGCTTGTAAGTGTTTTTGTTAGCAGCCAATTAAACCGAACCCCACAACACACACTCAACTCCTCTGAATTGAATATTCCTAGAACATTTACAATAAGCTTTTCCTTATGTGGAAAACACACACAAAAATAATTATAATCTTCTCGTTAAATCCATTTCGTATCTCGTTGCACATTCCAAAGAAGAAAAAACAAACAAAAAAAAACAAACACTATTGTTCAACATTTTCTAATCTTTTTCCAGTCACGTCACATTTATTCCTTCGACTTTGTGTTCACTTATAAGTTTAAAATTTTAAAAACTAAGTAATTTTATAATTAGAAAAATAAATATAGAATCCTTATTCATTAGTTTACATATACATATGCATAATATGTATGAATGTATTTATGTGCAGTCGCCTTTTATATAGTTTGTTCTTTTCTTCTTCAATGTTGCATATTTGCATCTGCTGTAATTTTCACTTCACATCCTCGTTGCCATTGCACCACTACTCGTACACAGTGATTATGACATTGGCCAAAAGGAGCTATCTGCAGGCTGCTTCCAGGAAAGTTCTTTCATTAAATGAGAACATACCGTAGAAAATAATTAAGAACGTGACAATGAGACTCAGCATCGGCTGTACATGACCTGGAAATAATCGATTTGAATTTAATTTCCGTCTTTTACCTGGTCCTGGTGCATCCAGTCAGCATCAGTGAGCCTCATCCAGTTCCAGCACTAGCCAAGTCAGCCGGCTTTTCCTCTTCCTCATCCACCAGCTATCCCCATTATCGTTTCTTATCGTTATGCATTTCATTAGATGATCCTATAAAGGATAGGTATATATGGGAAAAGATAGCAGGTGGAGATGCAATCGCATGCTCTGTGCTTAACAACAATCGATGTTGCATTTGCAATCATCTTTTCAAATTGAAGCGCAGCCTCCTGTGATGGCTAGAGCTAGTGTCGGATGATGCTGGCTGCTATACTGGTGTTGCTTCTTGTGCTGATGCATGATACATATGTAGCACACCTGCTCATCTGTGTGTACTCACCTGAGTGATTTTCCACCAATCTCTGATTGAGACCGGCGTCCTTAAGGGCTAGGATTGTGGCTCGAACAACAGTTTCACGTGTTAGCGAAGGAATGCCCATTATATCGGCTACACATTTCAACTCCAATAGTTCCGTATTCGAGATGAAACGTGGATCAGCTATATGGATGCGAATCTGTAAATTGCTCGAATAAAGAATAAATCCATCGGCATTCCTTGTTATCTCGTGTTGGTGTGGTGCCAATGTGACGGCAGGTGCCTATACGGTGTGAATGTGAAAGAAAAAAAAATTCATAAAGATTTGGTTCATAAAGGTAAGTACAGTACATGTCTATGATTTAAAAAAATAGAAATGTTTTTTTTTGCTTTTTGTGATTATGTATGTATGTGTATAAAGAAGAGAAAAACACAGCCTGGGACTGAGATTTATTGGACCTTGGGTGCAATAGGCCTCAGTATCTATGTATATTAACAACTGTGTTTAACTTAAAATTGATAATAGCAATTTTCAAAAAAGCAGTTTGCAATCATATCTTTTTTTTCAAAATTTCGGTTTTTAAATTTAATTTTTCAAAAATTATTCACTAAAAAGAAATTAAAAGAATAGAATTTCTTTCTACTACATGACATTGCAAACATTTCTGAATTTTCCACGGGTTTTTGCTATCAATGATGTAAGATATATTTGTTAATATGACGAATTTAAACTGAGTAGATATCGGGCAAAGAATTTTCCTTGAAAACTGCTGGTTGCTACTTCGGTTTAAGGAGCGTGTCTATGTGAAACAAAAAATACTGCGATTCGGTATCAAGCTGCATTTCAGAGTAATAGGGTACATATCGAAGAAACCATAAGAACCAGAGAAGTCAAGTCTACTCAGGGTAAAGTGGGAATATTTGCCGAATATTTCGAAGAACACTTCATGCCAAACTCACCCAGGAATCTTGAAGTCTTAGAGGTCAACAATAGAGCACCTGGAGCAGACGAATACTGAAATAACCATGTTCAGTGATAGTAATCCAGTCCGTGATCCCGAGCTGGTTGAGAGCTTAACCAATCCCGAAGAAGTAGCTGGGAGCTGATCTTAAGAATCTTAACCTAGGAAATCATCCGGACCAGACATGATTTCCCATGATTCCTATGAGGAAGTTTACTCAAGTCATGTGGTGCTATTCCTCGCTATTCTGTGCAACTGTTTCATTAATTGCTATTTTCCGAAGAAATGAAAGAATTAGAAAATAACGCCGATACCGAAAAAAGTAAATAGAAGTCGTTTCTGGATATCGTCCCATATCTGTCCTTAGCAACACCAGCAATAATCTTGAAGAAATTATTCTTCGAGACCTGAAAGCGTTCTGCACTACTAACAACATCATGCCGAAAATGCAATTTGGATTTCGCGAGAAATACTGAACATTACATCCATTGTTGTTAGCAGCACTATCCCCAATCTGGCTGACGGATCGTAACTGACAACCAAACCATCAATGAAATACATATTTGGATACCAAATTCAAGGAGAGGTTACGTTTCAACCTGCACGTAACAGCTACTCTGAAGAAAGCAAATTTCGCCTTTTACTAAATAATTTATGCATCAAAATGTATCTTAATTTGTCTTACATAGTTTTTTTCAATACCAAACATAACAATAAATTACAACTTGTACTAAATGATTTGAAGTAATTGAATTTATAATTTCTAGCTTAAATTAAATGATTAGCTTCTGATTTAGTGTTTAGGTTCATTCACTTCACCACCAACCATAGATGCCTTTAAATTCCAAACACGCTTATTAACCCCTACTTTAACACAAATCCATCCCTGCAATATTATAGAAATGAACACAGGTGATGTATGAAGTTTTAACGATACGAATCTAAAATTGATAAATTCTCAGTTGAAATGGACATGGATTATGTTATAGCTAAAATTCTTGTCCGCAGTTCAATCGAAATCCTTTTAAAAAAAATCATGTGATGTGTACGTACATATACTTGTATGTAAGATGGTCTTCTAGATGGATGTTGAACTTAAATGAAAAATAAGAAGAGAACTCAGCACGTTTCCCAGACGATAATTTAATTAAACAGTTTTCCCTCGTATGCTGCTTAATACAACTGACGCAACATACAATGTGAACCGAATGGATAGAAAAGTTTCCTGTCGAGAATAATAGAAAAGAACCTGAAGGCTCAATATAGCATAATAAAAGATAGGAGAAGAAAATTGAAAAAAAAAAAATAAAAATTGAATTTACGTGAATTCTATATAAAAGAATTTTTTTTTGTATCAAAACTTGTAACTAAAAATAATATAATATGTTGAAGGCTTTTCAATGTGTTGTATGTCCGCAAGAAAATAGATCTTTGATGATGGTCGGAAGGAGGTTTGGATTGGTCTTTAAAATAAAAATATCCAGTTAATTGGAAATGTACTGAAAAGGATACTTTTAAAGGGTTTCTTACTTAAAATTAAATGGAAACAAAAACATGATTTACGAGTAACTTAGACATTTTATTTAAAATTACCTAAAACATAGTTACGAAAACAACACAGTACTTCTCTCGCTGAAACTTAAAGGTTTAATTATCGTTCTTTCTCATCATATATTCAAGATGAACAGAAATTGCGAAAAATTTAAAACAGACTGTTGAGATAGTAGCATGATACTACTTAATAATTTACTAACTTTAAAGCTCTTTATTAAAACGTTTTTAGTCATAAAACTTGTTTAACAAGTATTCTACTAAACCTATTTAATGAAAAAAATCCAGTTGCACACGCTTAAATTAGTGATAGTTCATGCAAAAAAGAGTAAGCAAACATTCCACACTTTTGTAGTTGTCAAAGTGACATTTAAAGTTAGCTAGTTAAAACGATGTTAAAGCACTAGTATGCTTGGTTAAAAACAGGTTTTTTATTTTATTAAAGTTTTTATTAAATTGTTAAGTAGTATCATACCTTAACTTTAGGCTTAACTTCGCTTTAAAACACTTCGCTAACTTCTTCTCAACGATTAACAATTTTTAAAATCTTCATTGAAAAGCATTTTCTAAATAATACTCTAAGTTTGAACCAGGACTAAAGTTAGTAAAGAGAGGGGTTGCAATTAAGGTTTTTGATTAATATCTTGAAAACTATAGGTTTCTTGAAAACAAAATTAGGGCCACAAGGTGCTCTACCTCCAAAGCATCCGAGACGAAACGACGACAACAAAACTCGTGGTTTTGGATTAAAATTTGAATTTTATTAAAAAAAACAGGTTCTACTTCAATATTAAGAACTAACAGAACTCTTCTGGAGTTTTGAAAATTTTAAACGATCAATAGAAATTCCAATTTGCATTTAATTTTCTTTTACCTATTTAAAAAAAAATTAAATTATCTTGATTTGTTGTTTTTCTTCTTTTAAAATAATATTGAATTTTGTAGCACCCTGTATAACAACGACTCCGTTGAGATAAACTCTTACCATGTTTTTGATAGCTTTTGATAAAAAAACGAGTACAGTTTTACTTTTCGGACTATTTCAAATGAAAGTACCGCATAAATATGTAACACTGTGCTTATTTTTTTTTTTATTAAAGGAACATGCTCTCCATCCTGCAACAATACTCTTTTGAAAGTTCATTTTGAGTGTTAGGGGTAATATCTTCTTGCCTTATATTTTTATATGTGTGTTATCTGTTACAATATGTATATCTGTTGTGTATTGTAATCTATTTGATAAATTTCAGCACGTACCGTTTTGTTATTGATGTACCACGTTAGTGTCGCCTGGGGACTTGACCACTCGGAACTGCAGTTGGCCACCAAAAAATCACCATACTTGTAGGGATGTGTGATTCCACTGATGTACGGGTCAAATTTCGGAAGAACTATAAAATACAGAGAGAGAGAGATAGAAAAAAAAAGAAGAAACAAAATAACGAAGAGTTAACAACAATGATGGCGAAAATGGCACACATCGAACAAAATCAAATAAATTGATGTGAACAAAAATAAAATAATCAGAATTCACGTCATGTTTTCATATAAATGTACATTGTACACATATTTATACATTTTCAGTACTGTGAAGGTTTTTTAGATAAAAAAATCTTTAGAAATCAAAGTGCGATACTATGGAAAGTTACTTTCACTATCGAAACAGAGAGGGCGACACTATACAGCACTATTGAAAGGGCTATTTCCATTGTGTTATTTCATTTGGGTTTTGACACTAATCTGTCAGAAATATCAAATACGATGATTTTACTTAGAGTTATCTAGTGATCCAAATTAACTGAAAAATATATTTAAGAGTTTAACTTGAGTTTAACTCTGAATCTGGGAAAGTCTCGCAGTGACACACTAAGTTAGCTCGGGTTCAATTTATTTGCAAGATTAACTTACTCTGGTTTAACTCAGAGTTAAGTCATACTCTGAAAAACTTGTCCTAACAGTTTACAAAACTCACTAAAGTCATAGTTTCGGATGATGAAATTTTAAAAAAACGGTAACTTTGGACGCAGAATCAAGTATACATTTTTATTTTAAAGTACAATAGCCTTGTTTTCGTGATAGATATGATTATTAAACACACTTTGAAATATTTTCCTTAATCTAAAGCTACTTAACTTTAAAAAAGTATGTTAAAATTATACAATTCTTAACAATTATCTTAATAAAGCTAATTACTTGGTACTTTTTAAGCGTTCTTAAGTTCTTTGTTATGAATAGTGAACTCTGTTATGGACAAACAACTTGTGTTGTTTGTTGTTGTTCTTTTCAACCAAATTGCTCATACCAAACAAGTTATGTGTACTGAAATCTTACAATGTCTATTCTTTTAGGAAGAAAAAACTTGTGTCATATAAATAATAACATATAAAAAATAACTAATCACTTGGTTCCTTTCAACCGATTAAAAAAAAAAAAAGCATCTTTCTGAAATAAAGGATATAAAACATTTTTCAACACAGCACTATTAGTTAGCATTGTGATTTTAAATATCCTTGTACAGTTAACCCCTTTTTTCAACCATATCATAGAGTACAGGATATTTTGGTGGACAACAAAAACACTTAAGAAAAACCTTCCTTGTTTGTAACAAGGAAGAGGAGAATGACAACGACAACGACAACGAAGACGATGACACCCAAAAGGATTCTTTGATTCTTAACAAGCTTTTTTTTTTTTTAACTCAGGCAACACAGAACCCCAAACGGTTATCCCAATGGGAATTTTTGTGTGTTATCACAACCAGGACATACAAAATATTTACTCCTTGTTTTTTGGTGTTGTATGTATGACCCGGTGGTGTTTTGTGAGAGGGGACGTGTTTGGTCCGTTGTCGATGGACAAAACTCTTGAACAAAGAATATAAACCGACGACCAACAAAACAACTGAAACTGAACTATATATATATTGAAGGGTAGGTATTTGCCAATAAGGCAGTAAATCGAGCAAACAGCGATTTGTTTTGTTTTTGTCACATAATCGCTGGAAATAGTCTCCAGAGGATAACCTTTGATGAAACAAAAATATGTAGGTACATAGATACCTACATATATATGTAGTTAAGTTCACTATAACGAAAAATATTCTCAGAGAATGGCATTTGAAATGGGGTCAATGATGACAGTCAATATAGAAGTCATCACGTAAAAGAGCTTATAATTTATTGAAGTATTTTAAGGGATATTTTCTGAGATTTAGTTTGGACAAAGGAAATACTTAACTTATATATTGCAGCGCCAATGTATATTTATAGTTGTACCTTATTCTCTTTAACATTTTAACAAGTAAAAGAGGAAAAATGTTTTTAAGTTCCTTTGATTAAAATTAAAATTAAAATTTAATTATATTTTTTTACTAACCAACGTATAGTAGGTAGTATAACTAGAGTTCAACTATAATTCTACCTAGATTTTAACCCAGTGGCACCTAACAGATATCCGAATTAGGGATTTCTGCAAGGAAAACCGGATCATAAACGTGAATTATGTTTCAGTTTTTACGGATGGTTCTAACTTCCAAGATGAATGAGGAGGCACCCACCCATAAAAAGATCAATAAAGCTGCCAAACTATTGCAGTGTTTTCCAAGTGGAAATGCATCCACATGTGAACTAGTCAGTTGTCAGACGGAAATCAAGGCCATTTCCTAAATTGTAAAAAAATTCAAAGCTGATTGATGGTTGCATTCGTAGTGCATTGAAATTACTCAGCACAACAAACTGAATCAACCTTCGATCCCAGTCTAAGGACACCGTGATGTATACGCAAACGAACTAGTCAATAGAAGAATGTAACGGGTTATTTTGACACTGAAAGCTGTTTCCCTCTGGAAATCTTGACAGAAAGTCAGTATCATACCTCCGCGGAAAGAAATGAGTCGCTTTACGCTTAAACAACGTTGGAAAATATTGAAAACTTATTTCCAAAGTGAGTGCTGTGTAGCGAAAACAGTGCGTTTTTTGAAAAGAAGTTTTTTTTTTTTTTCATTTCGGCGGCTACGTTAACAAACAAAATTTCCTTATTTGGACTCGAAAAACCCCCACGTTTTTGTCGAGAAGCCAATGCATCCACAGAGAGTGACAGTTTGGTGCGGATTGTGGAGTGGTGGCATCATTGGACCTTTTTTTCTTCGAAAATGAGACTGGGAACAACGGTTCGGTCAATGGTGGGCGTTACAAAGCCATGTTAACCGACTTTTTTTTAAACTGAAATTGAAGACATGGATTTGGACGACCTCTGGTTCATGCAGGATGGCACGCCATGCCACACAAATCTATTACAATGTTTAAGTTTTAATATAGGTACTGAATCTGACAGATAACACAAATGAGGAGAATTGCTACCAGCTCGACTTTGTGTTCTTCAAAATTAAAACCAAACAAAAATTTGATTAAATGTTTTGAAAATGGGTTAACAAAGTTTTTAAGTATTAATTGTTGTTGTGTTTACAGTTGTACACTAAATTTCTAAAAAGTTTTATTTTTTTCTATGAATATTTTATACCGTCGTGGTGTGTGGTCAGCTCATACATGTACTAATTTTTTTTTTTATGAAAATGGATTCAGTAATAAATATAATAAAAAAAAATAATTGTCAAATGCATTTGTTGAACAATTAATGATGTATTTTTAAATAAATTGCATACATACCTCCAACTGACATATTTGCGGTTTTATCAATGAGCTTAAATTCAGGTGCATCTCCCGATACTTCACATCTATATGCACCTGAGGAAAATAAATTGAGTTTTTCCAATTCGACATTGCAGATAAATTGATTGCAAACGTAAGATCCATCTGCTATCGTTACACCCTGAACGGGAAATCTATTTGTTGTGGGTGGCGTGAGGGGTGAGTACCTGTAAAATAAAAAGGGAGAAAATGCATTGTCATCATAAATGTTTGGGAAAATAAATTCCGGTATCTTTACGAACAAAAAGAAAAAGAAAAACAACCGATTTTTTATGAATACATTCCCGTACTGTACCGTACATATAGCATACGGAAGAACTTAGCCTTGGGTAATTCTTTTGAGAACATCGATCGGTGGAAGAAGAATGCTTATTTTACAAGAAATTTTCTTATTTTATATTTGAAAATCGAAAAAAAAAATCCGATACATTCTAACGGTTAAGGTATTGAAACTTGCGATGACGTCCATAGGTACTAACGTGCACCTATGAGTATTTGTAGGTAAGGTGTAGAGAGTTTGATGAATGTTTTATTTGAATAAAATATAAAATTTAAATAAATATTTGTTGGAAGTTCGTCGAGGAGGAAATGATTTAAATTAAATTTAAAAAATACATCAATAGTGGGGTGCTTATAGTTAATGCAAATTAAATTGTATTTTTTATTGCAGTAGTTAGTGTAGCTACGAAATCTTCAATTAAAACAAAAGGAATTTAAAAATAAGGGTAATTTAGACTGGATTAAAATTGATGTGCAATTTTTAGTATACAAAATTTATTTTCTTAGTTCTAGTGAAAACAAGGGCAAACAGGGGCATTTACATTATATTTTTTGAATGTCAAAAAAAAATAATTTAAATTTTCGTGTTAAAAAAATGGAGAACATTTTTAAACTCGAAATATGAAGTTTTGAATGTCAAAAAATTGGAAAATAAGCGTTTCATAAAATTCGTTAAAAATCCGAATGATAATTGATTGGATAGTGGATTTGGTTTTATTATTATTTTTTTTTAATTTCACTGCTGACGTGTATTACAGACTGAATGACGAGTTTTTGGTACTTGCAGCTGTTTTCCTGGTTAAACAAAAGAACACAATTTCGGCAAAGCCTTAAAGTATTTCCATGAAGATGCAATTTTTCTAATACATTATTTAGCAAGTACATATGGGCAACTCCGATTTCATACACTGATGAAGCGCTTCATCAATGTATGAAATTTTTCGTAGTATTAACGAAATTCTTAAAAAGAAATTTTCGTTGAACAGCATAATTCTTCATCAATTACGTAAGAATTTCATAGAGTAATGATAATTAAGTTGAACCAATTAATGCATTCATTGGCTAACGATTTTCTTCATCATGGTAATTAAGTTTTACATTGATTAACGTAAAAACTTTCATTAGTTAACAAAATTTTTCGTTGAACCATGAATTTTTTCATAAATTAACGAAAAAACATTCGTTAGCTAGCAACATTCTTCGCCACTTCATAGATTTTTTTAATAAAAACATTTATTAGGAATTTTTTCATAAATCAACGAAATTTTTCGTTAAACCATGAATTTTTTTCATTAATCAACGAAAAAAACATTCGTTAGCTGAAGCAATTTTTTCATGAAACCGATTAAATTTTTTGTTGGGCCACCGAAATTTCAGTTAACGTAAGGAATTTCATACTTTAAAAAAAAATATTATATTCAGTGTATAAGGTAATAACTGAGATTAAATTGGAAGCATGCATCTCAAATTTGTAAAGACTATGGTACTATTCGTATCGCCTTTTATCACTCATATTTAAAGCTCTATCCTCACCACCTCCTGCTAACCTAAATTATAGAAAACCTATAAAATAATTTCAATAATTAAAAAAATCTAACTCAAATCTTAAAGAATACCGACCAATTTCTATTCTGCCATTAAGTTCATCACAGCTGTACAACAGTTCTTCCGAAAATAGTTGATGGCAAGATACAGATACAAACATATAGTGACAACGATAATTGTAATGGACTTCTCTAAGGCTTTCGATATTGTTCCGCATGGAATACCTAGTTTTAAAAAAGTTACAAATGTTTTTCTATTTAAAAAAATTCCACGAATTCCAAAGTATATGACTTATGCCTAACTCATGATGATGTACCACAGGGATCAATCTTAGGATCTCATTGTTCCTTCTTTCGAGTATCTAAATTACAAACAATATTGTTTTGTAGCTCTTTAAAACTCCCTTTCTGTCGAATTTTACAACTTTAAAACTAGAAAACTTTTGAAAATTACTTGAAAAACATCTTTGGTATTCTATTTATATTTTTAACTTCATTTTAATGTAATTACTTAAAATAAAAAAATATTAACTTACTCTGATAATTAATTAATTAAGTTCCTAACCTTACATACAAAGTACAACAAAAAGACACAATATTTGAATATACTTACGTTTCAAATATATACATAAACTTTAATCTATATAAATCTGGAGGGATCTTCATGTTTTAAATTAAAAAAAAAAAAAACTTATTTCTTTGGCCAACTTTTCCTGATGTTTTAACCTTTGACTTTGAAATCATTTTAATCTCAACTAAGCGACAAAGTTTTTTTTTATAAAAATTTACATAGCTATGTAATGCATTTTAATATTTTCTTTGCAAATTATTAATACTATACTTTACCTATATACCTACAAAGAAACACATTCAAGCTAAAGGTCTCATGGCAACACTCTGTCAATTACCAACCCTTTAAACAAACGCACTCTCGTGCAATTATTTCAGTTCACACATCGGTGTCAAAATGTCACTGTTGAAACCAGAAAACACTTACCCTACCGTCAGAAGAGGTCGTACGTAGCTTAACCTATATCTCCCTATCTCCAGCCCCTGTTACCGCAAAATCATTTACATAGTAATAACAATGTGGCTTAAACGCATTTAACCACTCCACTCATTCTAAGAGACTGAGTGTATGTGAAGCTCTGGAGTATAATAATACAGAGCGCTCGTCCATTATCCGTTTTGGGCTTTTTTGCGACACAACTCAACCTAGACTACCTACCCTATGTTTGATGTCCTCCTGTCCGATGTCCAATTGAATTTTGATTCAACTTGTTTTCTACCCCAATATATGTATACATATGATGTATATATGATATGTATATATTGTTTTTGTGTCCTGCCTGAGTCCTTGAATAACGAACAATTTAAAAATTATTTTACCTGCAGGGCTAACCATTATTGTTGGTAACGCACATCACCACCAATAAAAAATCCGCAAATGAGGAGAAAAAAAAAATCAAAAAATTGAAAAAAAATATCGAAAATCGAATTTGCGGTATTCATTGAATTCATTTCTCTTTTAAAACCAATACACCACCATTGAATTGAGTCCTTCACATTCACACACGTGTATATTTTTAATCAAATATTTAAATGAGCAGTAGTTGCAATTGCGTCAGCAGCAACAGCAGGGAGCAGGAGCAGGAGCAGCTGAAGCGATATTGTGAATTTTTGTTTTAAATACCACAGATCTGCATATTTTAAGGGATGCAGCTGATGATGCTACTGCAGTTACTACCATCTCTTCCCTTTGATACATACATATATATATATTTGGAAATTCAGATGGGATGTAGACAACTACATTGATACAAACCTAAAAAATTCCTGGCCATCCTTGTACCATTTGACGGAATTCAACGTCCGATTACCCATTTCATAGCTGCAGAATAATTTGGCTTTTTGTCCCGAGTCTATTATTCGTGGGACGGTTAAATTTGATAGAAATAGTGCCTGATTCAGGTGAACATCTGAAAAATATACAAAACGAAATATTTAATGATAAATAAAATGCATTTTATATAAAATGTATTTAAAATAAAGTACTGTGGCTAAAATATTGCGTTGATGTATAGAATTTAAAAATAAAAAGGTAAATTTAAGTTAAAGTTATAAATATTTTATTTTTATGTATGTTTGATTTAATACAATCAAAAAATTGGTTAAATATGGGGAAATTTCAACTCTAAGAATAGTGGGAATGGTATAAGGCGTTGCCAGTGCTTTGAAAAAATTACACACAGATCTTCTTGGAAGCAAGTTAACGAATTCAATTAAAATCACTTTCAAACCGATAATAAAAATAATGTCTAAAAAATTTCACTTAAATCGGTTCAGTAACTTTTGAGAACATAGACAGACAAACATTGATTTAAACAAAACACTGCGCGTCATTAATTGAAAGAACTTTTTGCCGGAAATACTATCTCTGAGTGTTTTAAAAACAAATACATAAAAATAAAATTAAAGAGATAATCAAGAAAATCCAAGTTCTGTTAATTTAGGGCAAAAAATAGATATTAATAGTTGACTCACTTGATTGAGGCGAATACTGTTTTGCAAAAGTTTTAATGGTGGATTTTTTTCAAACAAAATTTTTAAATATTTAATAAAGGGCAGAAAACTGTATTTTTTATTCAGATTTAAATACAAATGGAGACTGTCTGAAAATATGTAGAAAGAAATTTTGGTATATTAATTTTTTTCCAAAAACCGTACGGTCATCTTGACATTATACAAAATTGACATAAGATTAAGTTATTGCAAAAATTATCTACTCATGTGAGCCTAAAATTGAATATTTTCTAAATAATATTTGGGAATATTTTTAAATATTATTGATTAAAATTATAAACAATTAGTTTCCTTTATAAAAGTGGTGCACTCGGGCGTATGCGTACTTTTTTATTCAATTGAATTTTAACTAATTTTTATTAAATGTTTGTTTCTTAAAGTGTCAATTGATTACTTATATAATTATAATTGTAGAATTTAAAATTTGTAAGTAATGTTAACTTATAACAACTACGTTATACCCAATTGAAAAAGATTATTCAAATCGTAATCTTGATCAACAGGTTTGGTGCAATAAAAGCATTTTTTTATTGGGAACCTTTAGCTAGCACAGCAATACAAGTCCGAATAAAACGTTATAATCACTTTTAAACTGTAGCAAATTATGCGTGTCAAAATCAGCTGGCAATGAAATGCTAAAATAATTGAAAAAATATATAGAAATTAAAAATAGTAAAAATCGCTATTTATTTGGCTTAGCATTATTGCGCTTATATGTTAACATAATAAGTATTCTATTTGAATATAGTTTCTTTCCATTTTATACTATTTTGGACAATCACTGGTTGATTTTTTCAAAAACAAATACGAACTACCTTTTTATATAACTAATTAACTTTTTAAGGGATGTGTTGACAAAATTATTGTCTTTTTTTTATGTGAAGTTAAATTAGAGAAAATGGTTATACGCAGGTTGAGTTCGATTAGCGTTGAGTAACTGTTGAAAGATTGAAATGACAAAAAAGAATTTATATCTTTTCTAACATTTTTCTTTTCAATATAATAACACTAACTTTTGTGTCTAGTAGTGAAAAATAATATGTTTTTAAAAACTTTACGTTGATTGATTTATAAATACAATTAAAAATTGTAAACTCAACGTTTTCGTTTTTGCTGGATTTAAATTTTCTTACTCTAAGTGAAAAAAGAATGAAGAATATTATTCTCACAATTTGTATACAACGTGAAGCCAGTGTTGTCTAGATAAAACGTCATACATTTTGTTGAATGGTATCCAGTTGCATTTGTCAGTTTATATCACGAACATAATGGCCATTAAGTTATAAGTCTTAAGAAAATAAAAGAAATTATGAAAACTTGTGAGTTATCTAAATCTGCCATTAGTGATTTCTTTGCGAATGACATTGTATTTATTTTTGGGGGATGGTTTGCTATTGCTTAAACTATTTCTTATATTTCACTTTTATATTTCAACATTTAATAGAAGATAGAAGAAGAACATCGAGACCATTTTTCAATGAAACTTTACACTTTTACTTGACGTAGGGGACAAACTTTTAACGTATATAAAGTATTTTGTTCCAAATGCAACTGAAAAATGTGCTCAATTTTTGAGGCGAAATATAAATAAACAATTTCGTTGGATTTTCCATTTATATTTTAACCATCCTGGGATAGTAATTACCACTCTTACTTGATAGATAGGGAACGAACTGCATCTTGCTTTTATGAAGTACATTTTTATTGGGAACTGTCACTAGAAAGTGCAAATAGCGTTTTTGATATGAATCTTGATTTAATTTAGGAACCGAATCTCGAATCCATGTCAACGCCTCTGGGAACAACATTTGTATGTATTGATGATTTTTTCTTACATTAAGGAGTGTCAACGCATTGATTATTTACTTAAACCGTCTAACCATAGCTTAATTTTCCAAAACAACACATTTTGGGTTCTAATGAAAGCAAAGCATAAACATTGGAAAATATCAACGAACGCATCCTTAAATGCCAACCTTCAACTAAAAATATTTTTCTACAATCCCATTGATTGTCAAACCATTATTCCAGACAATCCAAAATTTTATCTCAATTATTATATTCACTATTTTTATTGTCTAAATTATCGAAACTATTCCATTATTGTTATTTATTGTGTAAAATTTTACTCCGATGCATATAGAATTATCAATAAAAGGCTAATGAATGATTAATATATTAACCAGGGTTATAAATAGTTAATTTAGTTTTTAATTTACTTACTCATAACAATTTAAGTTAATTTTCTAGTAAAAATATTTTCAACTGTCCGATATTTTTAAAATCTAAAAATTGCAACGAGTAATCATTTATTAAAAAATGTTTAAATAACGAATTGTTTTCACAATTATTTGAAAAAAAAATGGATTACAAATTTCCATAAAAGAAATTAAATTCGATATATTATGTATGCATGTTTATAAGACTTTTTTTAAAAATATTAATGGCCTAAGCGTACCTTAAAATTCGTGTTTATGAATAAACTTTGTGAATCTGGGCTTTTTAACTTAAAGGCGCGCTTGAAAAAAAAATTAAACAGCCTTGTTGTGAGTTTCACCTTAATAACATGCCACCCGGAAAATTTGACATTTCACTTTTCGCTTATTGTGAGTTTAACCCGAAAAATTCCTCTTATTATGAACATTCATTTCAGGCGGAATATTTTTCCACTGACAGTCTAAATTTTCACTTATTTTTAGTAGGCGAACGAAATTTGATTTGGGTAAATTTACAATATCTTTTAAAATTCCAGGCGAACAAAAAATTTTAAAGTGAAATATTGTTTGGGAAAAACTCACAATAAGGCTGAAAGTTAATTTTTTTTCTGAATTTAATTTGCCGAATTGGACATAGACCATTATTATATCCTTACAACCAATAATCAAAAGGGTCCATACAAATATTTATGTTCTAAGTGTATTTTTTGGGGGGGAGGACAATTTTATTTTTTGACACAAAATTCTATTTTGGTGTGATCGAGGTACATATTTATTTATTTATTTAGTAAGTGGTTTAAAGTTTCTTTTTTAACGCTTAGTTCAATTAAAGCAAAATAAGTAAAAAATTATGGCTTAAAAAAGTTATAGTACTTTTATGGGCTTTTTAAGGGCTGTTTATTCTGGATAGAATATCTAAAATATTATTCTTCAAAATCACATTTAGACCATAGAAATTTTGTATAAACTCTTTTGATTTTTCTCATGATGAATAAAACATGTGTTCCAAGGATCATCGCCATATCTTTAAGATTTAGTAAGATTTAATCTGTTGCACTTAAAATTAAGTCATCATTTGATATTATATTGATTATTGATATTTTGGTTTCATAATATTGGGCATTAAAAAATTTTGATCGACTTTGGATATGCTTTAGAATATGAAATTGCATATTGACAACAGTCTTAAAATTTTTGTAATTTAAGGTTCTAGAATTATTTAAAACACACGACGACATCCAATATAATATTCAGTAAAATAAGGAAAAACCATTGACTGCAAGGTGAATTATTTTAAACTAAATTTTGACATAAAATAATGAAACATAATTATTTAATAACTAACATGGATAATTCTTATTGACTTCAATTAACTATGCATTTAGAAATTATTTAAATAAATAGTTGTTTACTCTAAATATTTTAAAAAGCCTTGTTTACAAACTAAGCACAGTACTGTACCTACTGACAAAGCATAGGACATCCGGTAACGATACAAAACCAAAAGATAGAATTGCGGATTAAATGCTTACAAATTAGAAAGCACACAACTCACTACGTACACCAACGTACCTGCGCCACCTCGTGTCGCGTCAGTGCGTCCAATTTAATATTCAAATTTTTCGACAATTATTATTGGCGCACTGAAAATTTACTCGATGATTTGAGATCACAGATATCGAGGTTTCTAAATATTTATATACGTATCTACATACATACGAACATATAATGTATGTTCATATTGTTATTATGTTTTGAGTTCAAATGTTAAAATTAAATTTTAAAATAAATCCACGTCTGTTTGGTGGCAGTTAGACAGATAAGCCAGAAAACTATGGTTTTCAATGTTTTGTATTTTAATGATGATGATGATAAATATTTGTTGGAAAATACGTTTTAATAGATTCCAATAGGAAGATTTAAATGTTTGACCGTATAATAGCTATGGGATTTATTAGGGTTATAAAATTGGTAATGTAAATTGTAAATAAACCTCTGAATGAGATAAAAATAATAATTGTTAATGGTAACATTTAAATAATTCACAATTCACATACATGAAATGATGTATAAAAAAAAAACTGCACATATATTTTAACAAGAGGCCAAAATTTAGCTCTGTGATGTTAATTGTTTCTTTTTCTATTTATTTAATTTTAACTTGTTCTTAGGTGATTCAGCTGTTTTTCAATATTTTTTTATTGGAATATTCATAATTGATTAAATTTTTGAGTTTCAATAAAAAGAAACGTCTAATAAAATAAAATGCATTAATAGGTCGCACGAACTTGCTCGTTTAAGAAATTGCGAATTTTCAAAAAATAATTTTTAAAATAACAGAATAAATTTTTCTTGATTTGACTTCGATTCAGTGTCAAAATTAGTTTAAACAAATTTTACTTGCGAAATAGAGATGATAGCGATGTCCAAAAAAGTCGGTCTCGCAATTCTGTTCGTCTATCTATATCTGTCTTGTCATTCTAGCTGTATAGCCTGAACGGGTGGGTCGATTTTCTTTAAACTTGGTAGCTAGCGGTTTTTGGGCATTCCCCCCTCACATTTTTTTAGATTTTTTTTTTAAGACCAAAAAAATAAAAATCTTATTTTTCTCGAAAACGTGCCTACAACTTAAAAAATAAAACAGTTATTTATTTTACAAAAAAGCTACCATTTTATAAAACAACATTTCCGAAAAATGGTTATAAATGGTACCTCCCATAAGACCATTTTTTTTAACAATAATTTTGAAAACATTGTTTACTAACATTTTCAAAACATGTTTTTTGGATTTTTAAAAAAGTTTTAATTTTTTAAATACATTTTTTCTTATAACCAAAAATATCTACTTCCCATACAAATATTTAAAAACCGGTATTGAAAATCTCATTTTTCTCAAAAACGACTACTACGATTTTGATTAAAATTTTTGTGTGAACTAATATTAGAACTATCTAGTATCTACTATATTATTGAAAAAAATGTAGCTATCGTTCAAAAATGGTACCTCTTATAGAATCATTTTTTTGATTTTCGACTATCTCTTTATCTGTTAAACCAATTTTAATGAAATTTTTTTGTAAATTGGATATTTCGCAAATGGGTAGATGATTTTTTTTAAATACTGAAAATTAGCGTACCAATTTTTTTTCTTTTAAATATATTCAAAATTTTATATAAAAAAAATTAATTTTTAAACCGCTTCAACGATTTTTAAAAATTTTTTATCATTAATTGATATTTGTGTAAGAAATCACTTGGTATACATTGCGTTGGTGTCAAATCAATGTCAGAAGTTGTTTCTTCAATTTATTTCTAAATATACTGACTTTTTAACATTTTTTCAGTCTAAATTGTAAATTTCGTGAAGATGTGCGAAGTGCAAGACAGCACGGTGTTATATTTTTCATATGTATGTACTTAAATAATACTTCCTGAAATTAGACTATATTTTTGGCAGGTGTCATAAAATACAGACTCCAATAACTAATAAATTTCTTTTATCAGATGAAAAGTTTTTAAAATTATTAAGACTTTAAAACCACAGTGTGATCGTACATAAGGGAGAGTTAGTGCGACCCAGTCGTACATTTTATTTTTTAATTTCTCGCCTTAACAGTAGGAAAAAGAATTCCTTCCTGTACGATTTCTTCTCGACTTGACCCAACCTACATGCCCTAGTCTTCTGTAGCATCTTATGCAAAACACCTTGTATAAGCATACAACAAAATTAATAAAAATCGTAGGAATCATTTTCGAGAAAAATAAGATTTTCTTAAAACGTTTTATAAAAGTTCTATGATGGAAGGTACCGTATTTTCACCAAAAAGAATCATTTTAGTTTTAAATCTACTAGATAATGCTAAAAAACAGCCTGGCGCCAATTTTAATAAAAATCGACCAAGTCGTTTTCGTAATATTAAATATTAAATATTAAAAAAAATTGGAACCTTTTAAAAAATCCAAAAATAATTTTTGAATTTTTTCCATAATACTAAACTTTATAAATATAAACAAATTGATCGAAATCAGTTGCACCGTTTTCTTTAAAAAAAAAAGCGAAAATAAAAACAAAACCTCTTAAATACTCAATATGACCAGGTACGTTAATTTTGATTTTAAAAATGTAAAACAAAAATGTCAACACAAACCCCAAGGTACCATGTATGTATAATGAAAACCAACCCAACCGCTGCTGTAATAATTTTATAAATTCAAGTCGTGCCTTGTCGGTCGAAAACATTTTTCGAAAAACAAAGAACAAAATAAATTGACATTATTTAAGGAACAACTGGTTAAAGAATAAGAAACCTTAATTTATGTCAAGTTAGTTAAAACAACAATAAATTAAAATAACAATTTGGGATTATTTTATTGTTAAATCAGTTTTTCCCTCCATTAATGCATTTTTCTGGTCTTCGCTCAGTTCAGCAAAAGAAAAAGTGAAGGTTTTATGTTAAAGCAAACCATTTTTTGCATCAAAGTTTATTGCAACTGAATCTCTTTGGATGTTGATTCGAAACTTAAGGAACAAAAAAATTACTTACCACTAATGATTATCACCAACATCAAGCGTATTATCCTTGCCCCAAAGTGTTTTCGCTATCAGGAACAGCATTTTACTTTACCACGACTGTTTCCTTCTTTCGTTTTCCTTGTTTGGTTTCATCTGGTGACAAGACACGAGAGCAAGAACGCGTCACTTAATTGTGCTTACATAAACTTAATCGAGCATCCTCATTCTCATCTCACTGTCTAACTATATATGATGACAGTCCTTGTCCGCAAGTCCGTCCGTCCGTCGTCGTAGTCGTCGGTTCGTCCACGAAAAGTACCAAAACTGCAGTGCAAAATAGTTTGCCATAATGTTTGCCTCTACAAATTAGGGTGAATGCTCCTTAAGCGTCTATAAGCCGAGCATTCATCCCACATCTCAGCTCAGGCACCCACAATTCTCTCCACTTTTCTCCACGTGGTGGCCATTAAGTCTCAAGTCTAAATTGGCTCCAGCTAAATGACTGGAACAGTAAATTGCTTTTGTCCACACAAGTAATTTGGGTTTTACCGTTGTTTGTTGTTGTTATTGTTCAAGCCGACATCTCTATAGTCCTGACCATACATATACACTACTTATACATATATGTATGTAGGTATACCGCTTAAGTTATCCTCCTGGGGGGAGTTCTGGTAGTTTTTTGGTCATTACGGTGATACCGAAGGTTTTACGACAATTTCCTTTATTAGCCTTGAATCCGAGTGCGAATTGTCTTATCTAGGATTTATTGAAGAAGAAAAACGTTGACGATATTTTTTGCTGTCGGCTTTTGTCTATGACTATGACGTAGAATGAAGGACAGGACTATTTAAGGACCCATATACTGTTAAAGCACTCTGGGTGGATGGACAATATGATTTTTGCTCTATATGTATGTACGGTTTCAGGGTTTTTTTTTTTGTATTAATTTTTCTCTTTCGTGTTATCTTTGTTGTCCTTTAAAAAAAAAAGCTTGAATTCCTGTTTTTGTAATAAAAATGCTTTATGTATTTGGTCGGACACTGAACGAAGAAGAGTACCTTCCTCTGCAAATGAGCAGGAGGTTGCCGGTGGGCGATAAATAACATTTTAGTAGGAAGGTCATTTGTCCCTGTGAATGCGATCTTTTTGATTAAGAAAATAATAATAAATTATATGCAATATGTTTAATGGTGCTGATGATATTGTTCCCTCTTGTTTTTTTTTTTTGGTCGCTTAATGTTGATGTCCTTGTCGTCGTTTTATAGGTATAGGACTTGGAATTGGTGTTGTATTGTGTCTTTTTTATTTTATTGAGGTTCTGTTTTTTTTTTATTTTTGCAGTTTTATTGAATTTTTTTTTTTTTTTTTTTGGAATGAATTTATAGCTGAAGGTCATTAAACGTGTACCTATATTAAGACAGTATAATATAACAATCGAGACAAAAAGGACAAAGGACTTTAGGAAGGTTAATTGTAAGGGATGGCTTCATAAAGAGCATCAAAAGCATTAGAAGTTGACTTTTATTTATTTGATTTAATGATATCTACTTGGCGGTGGCGGTGGCGGTGGTGGTGGGGTGGAGTGAAGTTAGAACTTTTTACGACCGACGGACGGTTAGTTAAAGATTAAAAGATTGTTTTTTTTTTTTGTGTGATAAGTGTTTATAATGATTTGATTTTTAAAGTTAAATTCACAATAATTTTTTTATTAATTTTTTATTTATTATTTGACAAAATTAAGATAAAGATTTTAATATATAGAAACCTACAACTTATTTTTTGGTTTTAAAAATTAGCTTGGACGTTGATTTCAAATGGGTATTGTTTCGATCAAGTTAAATATGTAATTAATTTTCCCAAATGGAGCTAACATTATTAACTTGTTCGAAACTAACTAAATATCTAATAATCTAGAACTATTTTTTTTTTGATGTTTTGGGTGCGTTGGGTTTCGTTCTTTTTTCCGCTTTGACAAATGTGGCTTAATGATGGACCAACGAACTTGATATACTTCTTTCCAAAATGTTGGAAAGAAGTATATCAAGTTCGTTGTTCTGGCGTCACACAGCCTAAGATAATTGTTTTCGTAGACAACCTTAATATTTTGCTCTCCAAATTTCCATATTTAATTGCGAAAATTGTAGCTGTTATGAAAGACACATTTAGACCATAGGTTGGCCCATTGAGATACTACAACAATCTGGGAAACCTTCTTCCTACTCGTTGAACCACTTAGAGCTTCTTACGAAGCGCGCGAGACTACTGATGTCCTGATTTACTAGATCACTAGGATCATTGTAGTAGAATTCTAATAGCCTTTGAGAACAGGCCACATGTACAAAGAAGGTGAACAATCAATTCTTCCTCTTCTTCATCCATACAGCTTCTGCAAAAATCATTGGAAAATACTCCAAGCCTCGTTGCGTGCTTGCCTATTAGATAGACAGTGTCGGGTAATGAATAATGATACCTATAATGGAGCGGCTTCAGATCCAGCATAGCCCAGATCAGAGAGAATGGGTTGCTCCCAACTCAAATAATAATTAAATCCTCATGAAACTTGGTAAAAATGTTTCACTATCCATGAGAATGAAGAGTAAACATGTCATTACGAATGTTAAAATATGAAAGGTTATTTTTTCAATGGTAATGTACTAGACTAGGTTTTAAGATTAATACAATTTTTTTGGAACAATTTATAAAATGGAACATGAGTTTTAGGATTTTTTTATTTTTGAATCTGAAGATATCAAAACAAAAACAATACGACCCATCTAAAAAAAAGCTTTAATCCTTTTTTTTATACTACCGAAACGCTTGGAAATAAAAATAACGGGTGGTTGATCAAACTGCCAAACCTAAATAATTAATTTGTGAAGAATTGTAAAAATCTTTAAAAGTAATTTTCTTGAAGCAAAGAGTTAAACGATACTTATACAAGCTGCGATTAAAATATCACTTGGTACCACCAGATCCCTCAATCAAAAGTACCTTAAAATAATATGACAGCCTAAAATTGATTCAAATTCAATTTTTAATTTTAAAAACCTCTTTTCCTTTGAAAAATATCCTTCTACCTGCACTACACCTACAATAACACTTTTTCAATGCTCTATAGCTTTGAACTACAAGAGCAAGTTCGTGGGATCCAACATTCATGCATTTTATTAATTATAAAGCATTTCAACCCACACGCAGGGAACTGGCTAGTTTTATTATAAATTTAATCTCGATAATCCCAGGTAAAGTCCTGTTTTATACCGCAATTTAAATTTTTTGTATCACGAAAGAAAAAATTCTGTTTATGCATTCAAACAGCTTTTTTAATAAAATAAGAGATTGTTTTTTTTACAACTTTAGATTAATGTTCTAGTGTCTGCCATATAAAGTATCGTTTTTGGTGCTAAAAATCTGTATATATAATTATACAATAAAAATTTTATTTTCTCTATCGGTATACGACTGGACTTTATGTAAAACATAATTCATTTTATATCGTCCTTCTTTATCCTATATTTAATATTATTATAGTACTTAGTCTGCAAAGATTAAAATAACAGACCTTAACTAAAGGGTTACATTTACAAAGTACACACAACCTTACTACGAATAATACCACCACCGCCAAAACTAAAATTTACAATGGCAGCAAGCTAAAAGTTTATCCTTCGACGATGACGACGAGGACGACGACAACGACGACAATGCAAAGTTGTAAGATATCACCCTTCTTATATAAGCCAAACCCTATTTTTCATTCGGAAAAAACTCAAATATTAGCTGAAAAGTTGAAGAAAAAAAAAGAACGAAAAAAGGGAAAATAAACTTTTCAGAAGCAATTTTCGTCCTTCTTTTATATGTACACAGAGACCACCTCCGCTTTTCAAGCTCTTTTGCTGTAAGACAACAATCATTGTCGACATGCCATAGAGTAGGTAAAAAGTAATATCTTATATCCATACCTTGGAATTGCATCACCCATCAACTCTGATGTGGGATGATCTTTGACCCCATAACTACCAGGGGTGTATTAAGTACAAAGAAAAACGCAATGGGCAACTTTCAAATGTTTTACAACGGCCCTGATTTTATGAACATTGACAGGTGACAATGATATCACATTTTCGGATTTTCTACCGATAGCTGTTTTTGAAAATCATCTCTTCAATTGTCAACTTATAATTTTACAAAGTGTAACCTGTCATACTATGGCTTATATAATGAAACAGGGCTCTGGTATACTACACAAAGCTGTTTCTTTTCTCAAATTACCTCCCATTTTTATATCGGATGATTTTACATTTAAATTTTTGGGCGATCGGACATGTATTTTATAATTTAAAATAAAACTAAGCCGAAAATGGAGATTTTTTTTCCAAAATTTGTTGCAGAAAAATGTTCGAAGTAATTTCTGCCGGGGTAATGCCGATGAAGACTTACATACTTAATATTCTGTAAGCCAATCTTAATTATAAGTGACTAATTTGACCTTATCTCAGTTATTCCTTATTACCGAAAATTAAATCTTCAAGTCGGTTTCTTCACAATTGTATTGCAGTTTGAACTATATAACTGAACTCTATATAATGAATGCTGTTCCATTTCAATGAAAAGGAACAAAACAAAACATGAGACGGATTCTTCATTTTTCACAGTTTTTTATTTTGCGTTTACCATTTGTCTGCACCAAAAAACGGTAAAAGTAATTTGTTTTTTTTTTTGTATCGGTAAACATTATGTTTTTTTTTCTTTTTTGTTCGAAAAAACTGTTTCGCTATAACGAATTTTTCGATATAACGAACTGGCTGGACATTATGTATATCTTTGGTTATACTGGACGTCCGTGTATTTTTACAGCCCAGATGCATATCTATAGATGTAGGTAGTTATTGTTTTGGTTTCTTGGTGGCTTTGCGTAGATTTCTAGCTCAATCTAGGCGCAGGTATTAGAACGGAGTTATGACTTTTCCTTGAACAAAAACCTATTTTTTTTTAAAGTTCACTTTGCATTCGCAATAAGCACACTAACTAAGGATACATACCGCTTTTTTAAGTTTTAATTGATAAGATAGATATATAAGCAGATAATATCCAGTAAAATTGATTGAGAGCAGAATTTCCCTTTTTTTGTTCTTTATGCTCGGCCTTTGTAAGTCCATAGACTCTTAAAATTTGTTTTTAGATAAATCCAAATGAGTAAAATTATATATGAATAAAATTTTACTTAAAACAAACTCACTGAAACAAACAGGTGCCTTTTTTTACTCCACTGAAAATAAATGATGTTTATGCTTCGAAAATTCTTATCCTACTGCCCGCTTTGAGTTTTGATTTTAACGGGTCATTAATTTCGTGGTTTCAAGTTGGTAGCTCTGGCATTTGACACCTGTCAAACTCAGCTATCATTTGTAGTGTCATAATATTAGTTGAATGTTTGCCATTTACGATAATAGATCGCTTAACAATCGAACAACGCGTTAAAATTATTAAAACTTACTATAATTGGTGATTCAAACGTATCCACTTTTTGCGCATTACGCGGTGATTATGGTCGTCATAATCGACCGACTACGCAAGCAATCGGTAAAATTGTGAAGAAATTTGAAAAGAGTGGAAGCGTTACTGATGTCGTAAGGCCTGTGCATCATCGTAATGTACGCTCAGTCGAAAATATTGGTGCTGCAAGTGCTGGATGATCCAAATTTATCGATTTCCCGGCGTTCGCAGCAATTGTCAATTGAACGTGTTGTACACCTCACTATGGGGCATTTTGCATTTGGGTTTGCATCTCCATCCTTATAAAGTTCAAATTACGCAACAATTGAAGCCTGCTGACCATTCACAACGACGACGCGCCGTAAATACGCTTCTTGGGTGTTGGAACAATAGACAATAAACACCGATTTTTCGAGCAACATTTTCTTCAGCGGTGAGGCACATTTCTCACTCAGTGGGAATGTAAACAAACAAAATTGCCGCATATGGGGCTCAGAAAACCCACGCATTGGTTAATGGTCCATAAATCTTCGAAAATGCCAATGGGCAGGCGGTTATAGTCAATTCGGAGCGATATGGTTGAATGATAACCGATTTTTTTTTTTTTTTTGGCCGCTGATTGAAGATCATGACTTGGACGATATGTGTTTCCAACAAGACGGGGTAAGAAGCCACACAACACAACCAATTATTGCTTTATTGTGTGAGAAGTTTCCTGGTTTCGTAATTTCACGTTTTGGCGACGTGGTCAATTGGCCACCAAGATCATGCGATTTGAAAGTCCAAACTTTATAATGAAATAAAATTTTCATCAAAACTGTATCGCTGTGTGTGTGTTTTATTTAGCTTTACTTTAAAAACCGAAAAATGAATTACTCATCATCACATCCCACTATTTAACAGTAAGCTCTAGTTACGTTTTTCCTATGCGCTTCACTGAATTCTCATTTAATAGGAATGCATTTGAATGTTTGATGTTATATTTGTGGTCGGTAGCGTTACCACTTTCAGAGAAAAAGTCGGAGTAGATTTGAAGAAAAAAGCAAAGTAGATTGATAAAAATCGAAGTAGATTTCAAAGTGACCTTTTTTATATTAATATATATTTCATATTTTTTAATAGCATTAAATTAATTTAACAAAATAAAAACATTGAAAAAAAAAGTTATCTCAGATATCATGTTGAGGTAGGTACTTTAGTAATAATTTTTTGTTATAAAAAAGAACATTAAAATTGTTTCACCATTTGTATGTTCTTACAAAAATAGGAACACTTCATTAAAAATGTGCGAAGATTTTTGTGTGTAGATTTTAAAATTTGTTGAAAAAAAGAAGTAGATTTATTTACTTCAATTGCAGTAAAGTGGTACCACTGTTGGTAACGTATTTTTTTTCTCTTACATAATTCCAACAGAGAATACGGTTATTCTCTTTGCTAGAAAATCAAAGCTAGTGATGTGCATTGGTTTTAGAAAATGTGTTGATACAGGAGTAGCGAAAACAGCATACTACAATTTCCTATTAATAAAAACAAAACGTTAGTGACAAACTGACGTTTAATAAAAATACTTCAAGAAAATCTACTACAATAAGTAGAAATTACATTTAGTCCATTAAAAAGTTTCATTGACCTTGCATTTTGGGATAGGACCAGATTTCTTTTTTGTGCATATAGAAGGGTTAGTGTGAGCATACAAAACCCTTTCATTTGGCCGCGAGCCCTCCTTCGAATACAATTAAAATCTAGCGCTGTCCAAAATGCAAGTTTCAGCCTATTTTATTTTTGAAAAATAAAAAAAAAAACAAATTGGACACATCTATTGATTATTCCTTCGCTAAACTACTCATTCTCCAGTGAGTTAGTATACTCATATTTAATAAACTCCAACTAACGGAAATTTTGTTTTATTAATGAATGACATTTTGCGTTTAATCCACAACCTAAACATAACCTATCAATGAATCGGGATGTGGTGATTTGAAAAATATTTTATGTACCAAATAAAAAATTTCCGAAATGCTAAAAATACTTTTGGCTTAAAACCAACTATGTACATATTTACATTTTCAAACTACCGTCAAAAGTTATTTATTTCGTATTACTGTTTCTGGCTGTAGCTAGTTCTTAAGACTTGTGCTAAATAAAAATTTTGGTATCCTTTTTTCTCTCTTTCATTATTACATTATTTTTATGATATCATTATATTATATCCAAAGCAATTTATGACTACTTAATGCGGGTGTACGGGAATATGAATAGAAAAGTGCAATCAAAAAACAATTTAATAGGAAGATATGGCTAGTAAGAAATAACTGTCAAATTGAGTGATTTCTTTTAATTAATATCAATTTTATATAAAATATCCACTTCCATTGTTGCATTGAAGGTGTGCCTTTCTGCAAAATTTTGTTTCTCAGTTTCAGCGAAATGCCACTCAAAGTTGACGGCATGGACTTTTTTTCCAGTTTGTTCTTCAAAGTTCTTTACTATTACGCTAAAGTTCTTGGAATAGCATTTTTTTCTATAACAAATACAGGACGTTTGAAATTTTGCTCAACAATATATTCCTGTTCAATTACCTGTAGGATAATAACCATCATTTACTACTTATCCATTTTACCGAAAATTTATATTGAATTTCAAAACATATATCCTTTTTATATTCGTGCGGTATATTTTATTCATTATGCATCGATTGGAGTTTATTCTACAGTGTGTGTAGTTTATCAAATATTTCATCATAATAAGTTTATCCTTTTGGTGAATAAGACAAGAAGCATCTTAATTCGTTTAACGGTTATTTCAAGAGATCATAATTTGTGTGGTTTTGAGTTTTACATAATAATTTTGATTCGCCTAGTTAGCCATTTAGGTGGATTCTATAATATTATGTTAGTTTTGATAAATGCAATTGAAGAGAACGATTTTATGGACTTTTTTAACTGCATTGTTGGCAATTATGTTTGGTTGGGATGTATAATGGTATTGGATTTCATCTTCTTGGTTTATCTTATATCGTCAGGAGTCTATTTGAATATCGGAAATCATATGATAGTTTTAGTGAAACTAGTTGAGACTATGGAAACTCAAAGAATGACAAAATTTCATCGAACTAGAATGTTACGAAAATTTTCGGAAGAACTTAATATTTGCTCTGGATTGTATTTGGAAATGTTTAATATTCTACATGAATTCAATTATTTCTTTCAAATTCATTTGTTTTATATATTTTTTATTGAAATTATTGCAGCTATTTCCAATATTCATCATATTTTTTTGACTTATTTGTTTTTGGGGGAAATATTGTGGTCTGCAGTGATATTTTGTTTTATTAATATTACGGATTTGGTATTTTTAACTTTATTGATTGACTTAACAACAAGGAGATCTAGAATTCCTCAATATCTTAATTTGGATTGCTCGGTTTCGGATGGAAATAGTCATTGGAGTAACAGTGTAGGTTTAAAGTGTAGATGTTACACATTATATACATATATGTAAAGTAAGAACTTATTGATTGTTTTCTTTGCAGGTCGAACGATTTTTGATTCAACAACATTTACATGATTTTCAATTTGATGTTTTCGGATTATTTGAGCTGAATAATGAAATATTGTTGGGTGTGTTTTCAGTTTTAGTAACTTATTTGACTATTTTAATTGAATTTACCATGCAAGGACGTTTTAAGAATCCATAATATAATTATAAAATATGATTCTTATGTTTCAATATTACAACACAAAGAAATACAAAATTATATTAAAATCTCAATAAATATATACAGATGTAATTAAAATGTCTTTATTTGACAAAAAATTTGTAAGTAGTTTTCTAAATTATTAAAATAAAATATTTAATATAGTAATGTATAATGTTATTTTAATTTTATTATTTCAAGTTTAACAAAGTATCTAAAAAATACAAAACTGTGAAAAAAGTTGTCAACAAATATTTTTTTGATGTGTAAACATCTCTGCCGGCGCTAGGGTGAACAAAAACCTGGAGATTTCTGTGACACATTACGTTGTGATCTTACACGTTACGATACGTTGATGTAAATTGGATACGTTCAATATTGGGTACGTTCGTTCGTTCTTCAAACTAAATCGAAAGATCAAGTTGAGTTTGGGTTGAAATTTGGTTAACAGTTCGAAATCGTCGCGTTCTGTGATGTAAAACCAGCACTTGAATATTTAATTTGATGTTAACACATCTTAACCGTGAGTTACTGCACTCAAACTTTTTTTTTCGCTTCGACGAAATTTAAAACAAGAATAGGCATACTTTTCAGCCTGAAAAATTAAATCAGAATCAGTCGAGATTTTAGGTAAGATTCAAGATGCACTCTTAAAACCTGTTCTTGTAAGAAATTGTAGTCAAAGAGAAGATAGCTTATTGTCTTAGCGTCAACAGTAAGCTTAATTAATGATCATCTTTTGTAAGAAAAGTTGACCAGAACAAATGTTTTCCAAAAACGGTGTTGTACAATAAGTCCCAAAAGAAAAGGAAATAACACCTGTGGGCTTTTAAGCATTTTTGAAGTGAAAATAAAAGCTCTGTACGTTTCAATTCCAGGAATAAAGCGGAAATAAAACTCATTCACTACAGAGTAAAAATTGGTGTAGTGCAGTAAGCTCCTCGGAAATAAAGCCCGCGGGTCTTATTTCCCAAAATAAAAAGAAATAACACCCTCGGGCATGTTATTCTTCATAATTTCATTATTGCATTCCCTAAAGTCTACATATTAATATGAAGTTTTCCGCATTTTCCTCTTATTTCTGTGTTCAACTAATCTAATTTTTTTTTCTTATATCCCTTATTTCTTGCAGAACTCGAATGAAGATAAATGTAAATCCACCATAAAGTGTAGTTTAAGATAACAGGTGTTGGTTACCTGACCGAAAGATTGGTTAGAGTAACGATAAAAAGACGTTTGCTTACTAAATGATAATTTTGGTTTACTTAGCCAAATGCCTCTTTTATACTTATTGCTCATTACATATAAATTGCTTAGAGAGAATTTTGTGACTAAATAATATGAATACATAATGTAATTGTGTTAAATGAAAATGCTCAACAATGTGTGACTTTCATTTGTTCTGTCTGAGTGGTCGATGTGATATTCAATAGTTTTGTACTCAATGTTGATTACTCAATCGTCTATGCGCATAATTATTGGTTGATGTACTGTACATACATATAGGTGACTTAGTCAAATCATGTGTGTAACAGTCCTGTTTCTGTATAACTTGTTTTGAAGATAATTCCGTAAAATGTTAGACGATTAAGTGCGATATTTAATTTTTAGTATAATGCTAGGATGAACACTGGATTTTCCAAATTTTAAACTTGTTAGCATCGTACTATCTTTTAAACATTTTTATTAAAGTTAAAATCATCAAATGCCTATTTTAATTTTTTCGTATCATACTTACTCCAAATGTCACTTTGATTTAAAATGTGAAAATGGTATGTTTGCTTACTTGTTCAGACGAACAGTCACTTATTAAGACTTCCTCAGATGAAGTTTATTAAGAAAATAGGTTTAGTATGATACTAAAGTTAAAAAATGTTTAAAACTAAAAACTTTTTAATAAAGAGCTTTAAAAAAAGAAAGAAAATTTTTAAGCAGTGTCATCCTAATACCTTAACATCAGGTTGTTTAAAACTCCCCAATGGTAACATCATGGAACTATAACTAAATCCGCAGAAAAGGGTATTTCGTGTCGTGAATAATACCAATTTGTTCAAAACTAGAAACTCGAAGCCTCTATAGCACTAATTTTACCGCAATAGTAATTTTTAAAAAGTAAATAATATTGCTGTTAATGTAAAATTATTATTTGAATATAGAATGTGATTTAAAGATTAATAGCCTTAGTTTATCTATAATGCACTTGTGCTGAAGTTCATATCCGTACTTCGTACATAAGATTTATTTTACTTTATATCAATGAAATATTTATTTTTGTTTTAGTAAAATAATATCTTCGCTCGGTTCCTTTTTTATTTTATTAAATTCAATATAAAAAACTAACAAAATTGGCTTTAAGCTTTAAGACTTATTTACTGTAGATAGTAGATCCAGATCTCACTGGTGTCATTCCATGGTCAATCCGTCGAACTTTTGATATAAGCGCCTGCCTGGCGACTCCACATACTAATATGGAAGTATCTTCACATGTGTCTCCACATAATGTGGAGGTTTCTTCACTTGTAACTTCACAAGTGTGGAGGTATTCCCACATCAAAAATTTCAAGTTATCTCTACATATGTATGTATGTCAAGGTATTTGCGGAGGTACCACCCGACTAAACTACGCTCAAAATGTTATCCACACTGTAGGATTAATTTGGGAGAAATCAAGAAATAAGAAAAGTGAGAGCAGCGGTGGGCAGGTTTCAATAAAATGATTTTCTAAATATTTTTTTCGTTCATCAGAAAAAACCCTGAAAATTTCAACCAAATTGTAAGAGCCGTTCCCAAAAACCAAGAAACAATAAAGGTGGGCGTGGCAGTGGGCGGATTTTACTAAATCATTTTTTTTTTAATTTTTGACTTATTCATCAGAGCAAACTGAATTTAATTTAATTTAATTAATTAATTTTAGCCGTTTCCAAGAAATAGAGATGTTTCCGACCGATTCCGAGAAAGTAAGATACATGTAAAGAGGGTGTGGCAGTGGGCGGGTTTTACTTAATCTAATTTTTAAATTTTTTTCTCATTTCATCCAAATCATTAGAGCCGTTTTCGAGAAACCAAATATACATTTAAATATATATACAAGAATAGCTCGTTTAAAGTAATAAGATTTAAATACTTATTGTCGTATTTATTAGATTTCTGTCTACTTAGACACTGTCTAACTATTTTTAAATTGGTGGAAATATTCTTTATTTAATAAAAATAAATATCACATTATTCACGGTTAAGACAATTTACTTTTGTTTCTAAGTTAGGCAGCTATAAGACAACAATAAACAAGATTGTTGAACACATTTTCCAGAGTTGGACGGTTGTCTAAAGTTAGACAACATTTATAAATAAGACCATTAATATTTGCATTCTGTTTTATGCATTTAAAAAAGTTGAGTAGTATTTTCTCTGTTTCAGTAGGTACTATTTTCTTCAGTTTTCGGTACATTCGAGGAAAAAGTCTATTTTCATCACTGATCTCATCATTTTTATTATGACAGTGCGTTTTTGATTTAAAGGAAGGGCATACCATTTTTATGCACACCCCATTTTGGAATGCGCAAATGTACGTAGGGCTCCGCAGACACAAAGAACCACACCTGAACTTTATTTTTTTTTTGTCATTTTTGTCGCGAGCAATATTCCATTTTAGATGAAAGCTAAGCGAAACTGTTTATTTTAGTTTTACATCCATGCGTCTCGGGTGTCTTCGTTTTCTTTTTAACTAAAATAGATTCCTTAAAAGAACCTAGGCTATTATAACCTATATACCAATACCAAACGCCATCATCATCGTATTCAAACCATCACCGCCTCCAATACAATCGAACAACTAAATTGCTTAAAGTATGTACAAAACACAAGCACAAAAAAAAAAAAAACGAACTAAAAACACGCTCCTTATTGCTAGAAAACAGTTCAGTTATCTTTTGAAAAATGTTTGCCAAGAGTAAAGGATAAAATTGCATAAACAATGGAAAATTGCTCGTTGATTTGAAGTTGAATCAAGAGCACCTGCCTCTGTATTCTGCAATGCCAAACTGAGAGATGTGACTGTTCGTTCATTTCTTTTTTGTCAACTTTACCGTTTGTTGTGGCGGTGTATATACTCCTGTTTCCTTTTGTCACCATTACCATTCAAGACTTCTTACCAAACCTATCATCCAAACGTTGCTGCTGCCGGAACGAAAAGTACCTTAGGTAAGGTATAGAAGTTTTTCTCTCTCAAGATACTTTATCCCTCTTTAGCTATAAGATGGTGGTGCTGTGTGTTGAGTGTCCCGTCCCGTAACGTTTCGTCCTTTCATCATTTTCTCGTGTCCTGCTTGTTTTGTTTTGTTTTTTAAATTTTTTTCCTGTCATTTGTTCGTCCTTGGAAATGGTATGAGAAAACCCTCTAGAATTCCAAAATGTGCGGTTGAACTTTTGTGCTTTTGTGCGTGATGTGGGTTAGTTTTTGTTTTTATTCTTTTGTCGGTCTGCGATTTTGGGGTATTTAACATTTAGATAATAAGTTTGAAGAATTTGCGAAACAAATTAAATTATATATATCTACACTTTTTCTGACCCTCCACCTCAAACCAGGCTGTCCGTTGTCTGTGTCGCTAACTTATTTGCCATCTAGTGGGTTGAATTGTTTTGTTCCACACAGGGTGTTTTTTGTTTTCAGTTAAACTGGGAATTGCCTGTTATGTATAGGAAAGGGTGGCCATGGCTTTCTTTTTTCTTTTCACCTAGCTTTCCATTTAAGCCTGATTATACCTTTTTTGGTTCTGCGATTCTTCTCAGGCACAATCGAGCTTCTATTCTCTGAAATCGATATCTTCTTCGGCTATTGAACGGATTTTCTAAGCTATAATTCTAAGGTCTTGCTGATGCAATAGGTCCCTTTTCCGATGACTTAGCGGTTTAAAAAAAAATATTTATTCATTGCTGCCTAACACCAGATCTTTTTGGCATTAAAATATTTAGTGGAGGGCAGACTGACTGTGGCCAGTATATTTTGTATAAGCCCTTCTGTTCTAAATGCCCACAGCATTGGGGAATAGCACCAAGTTTTGAGGTGTTGGGCTGGTTCAGGGTATTGCATTATGCAAGTAAAGTCTTTTCTTAACACGATTCTTGTCGTTCTGCTTCGTCTTCTTTTCGGCTAGGGGTTTTGATGAAATCTTCGCTGTGCAACAATTTTGTCATGATCGTTGCTGCTGAAGAAGTCAAAGAGGCATAAATGGACATGCCTTTGTTTAAGTTTTTTGCCATCATCATCTTCATCGTTAACGTCTTCATTAAATTTTATGGCACTGGCATTAAGTTTCGGCACCAAATTCTCTATGTTAGTCCGTATCTTCTTTGGGGGTACTTTCCACGCCTTCTTTGTTCACCACAACTTCCATTTTCGCAAATAATTGGGACTGAGATTTTAAGTTAAACGATATAACACCCTGTTAAAAAGAGACTACCTAACTTACAACATACTGTATGAAAAATTGCCAACATTATTTTGTCGAAAATTGTTTGCGAAATGGACGCAAAATATAAGTGAAAACTCAACAAAACTTATCTGCAATTGTTTTCGTAACTTTTTCCAGATAAGTTCTCCAACTTCAGCTCTTGTGATTGTGATTCTTTTTTTTTTTAATTTTATTACCACTGCCTGCTAATGAAGGGGATCGGGATTGGAATCGGGAAGGGTCGAGTGATTAAAAATGTTATTTTGTTCTTGCAGAGGGCAGAGCACTATAAAAGTGTTGAAAAGTTTTATAACCATCATCAGCTCCAAAATTGTGTGAAATTGGAAAATTTGTGAGGATAACATTCAGAGAAAGAGAGTGAGAGATAGAGAGATAGAGAGATAGAAAGAGAGAGAGAATTTGCTGTGAAAATTAAGTAGATTTAATTCGTATTGAGATTATATTTGACTTACAGTGAAATCGAATATAATAGATCTAACCTTTCCTTTGGTCTTTGTTTTCAAAAGTTCATGATGTTACACAGAATAGAACAAATCCTTATTTGAATAAAAAGTATGTATATGGTATGGTACGTAAAGGAATGTTATTTATTTTGATGTTAATTGCACTTTTGAAACTTGAATTAGTTTTTAAAGTATGTATAATCTTTTAAGGGTTTTCGAAATGTATTTAATTGATTATTTTGTTGAATGATATTGATTTTATATAGAGTAGAGATGGTACATTTTATTAATGCTCTTATAAGATACCACATTTTAGTATTGTTTGTTGTCACTTAACCCATTTTCTGTTAATGTTGCGAAAACTCAAAAAACAGCAGATATCGACAAATCAAGCAATTTTCCTATTCTAGAAGCTCATGTGGTAAAATTAATAAAGTTACCAAAGAATCGTTATTAAAAAAACACTTTTCAACTAATCCAGTTATTCTTGGTTGATTTAAAAACCCTGATTCCTGGATCGCTATTGGAACAATACCTTCGAAGAATTGCTGAACCTAAAACTAAATACTCATTTCATAATAATGTTCTATTGAATATTTAAATATACTTTCTACAACTGTTTAACTCTATATTTGTCTTCAGATATGTATGTATGTTTATAAGTATGGAAATTAGGATTATTCTGGGTATGTTTGGCTAATTAAATTTTTTAAATTTTAATTAATTTATATAGTAGATAATCTATATTTGATGTTGCTTGTTAGGGTTGCTCGGATTCGCTTTTAATTTTGATGGTTTGGTGGATGAAGAAATTAGTCTTTCAGACAGGTTAATTGACTTACCTTGGGTCAATATTGAGATGAATTTTTCTCAAGGTTGAGGAATAAGCTCTTCGTAGTCAAGGGTATTAGCGAAAAAAAGTAAAAGTAAAATAAACCTCCAGCAAAGAAGGAAAGAAATCTTACCATTTACCAGTTTTGTTTATTAACATTTTTTTTTTATCAAAGAAGAGGGTTAAAAATCTTACATTTTACTTTAAAATTTATTTCTAAATAACACAGTATGCCGACCGATACTTTATATATTTCAAAGCTTTTTGTAATGAGCTACTGGAGTATATTTACAATAATCATTTATAAGTTTTCAAAATAGCTTTTAACGGCCTTTAGTTCACAAAAATTTAGGCGTTTCGTCCCGTCGATCTCATTTGGACTCATCAGTTGACTAGTGAGGACCTTGTCAATACGCAATTTGTGTTAAGTTCAGTTCATCTAACATAGATTTCATGACGAATATCTAGTGTGAACTATATCCAACAAAACTAGAATTCCTAGTCATTAAATTGGAAGTTCTTTTTTGTTTTTGTTTTTACCCAGGGCCTGGCATTGTTTGACAAGGTCCTCACTAGTCAACTGATGAGTCCAAGTGAGATCGCCGGGACGAAACGCCTAAATTTTTGTGATGATTTAATAAAGAAACAGTGTTGGAGAAATAGGTGATTCTCTGCCAATACTGTGATTCTTTGTGTCCAAGACTTTATTTGTAAATTAATGTAAAATTTTCTCGTGAATTTCCGATTTGAATTGGGGAAATGAATTTGTACTATAATTTACATTAAATGTTATTTAAAAATTTGCTACCCTTTCCCCTTGGTTTAAACAAGTATGCTCAAAATGTAATCAAAATCGTAGGGGTCGTTTTTGAGAAAAATGTGATTTTCCATACCAGTTTTATAGCATTTGTATGGCAGGTACCGTCATTTTTAGCTATAAGAATAATTTGTGTTTAAAATCTGCTAGATAATGTCAAAAAACTGCTGGATGCTAAGTTTAATAAAAATCGACCAAGTCGATTTGAATTTTTTTTTTTAATTTTGGTAAGCAATACTTTTTAAACTTTTTGTATACTTCTCTATAAAAAAATTGATAAAATTAAGTTAAACAATTTTTGAAAAAATCGAAAATCAAAAAATGGTTCTATGGGAGGTACCATTTATAACCATTTTTCGGAATTTCGGAATGGTAGCCCTTTTGTAAAAAAATATGTTGATTTTTTTTTTATGGTGTGGGCACGTTTTTGGAAAAATAAGATTTTCATTTTTTTGCTAAAAAAAATTTTACCGCAGGTACTGTTATTTTTGGTCTTTAAAAACAAATTAAAAAACCTGTGGGGGGTGTGCCCAAAATACGCTAGGTATCAAATTAAAATCAAATAAGGCGGGATTTTCAATTTATTTTTTAAATTATGTTTTGTACATTATGAACAAATAACAGTGTTTAACAGAAGTCGTAATTTTTAATAAAAGAATTTATTTATTTTGATATACATATTTTGTAGGTTAGATACATATTGAGTTCTTATTTTGTTCCATTTTTTTGCATTTTTTGCAATTTTTTCCATTGAGTAACTAGTAATTTTTTAAATCAGAGACCAGAACATTTGAATTCCTTAAAGATCCCTTTAAGGTATTTAGCAACAATCCTTGCTATTTTACCTTTATAAAAGTTACAGGAATAGGATATATTATATAATGATAATATCTTCATAGAAAAACAGCTAGCATAGCTTACTACGCTCATTTGACGCACTGCAAGTGAATTGTATGTTGGTGTGCGGTAACAGTGTTATGGGTGTTAAATCTTTCCGGACTTTCGGCCTTCCTTTGTTGTATGTGCATGAAATCCTGATATTATAATGAGCGTTAAAGGAGATGCCATAAAAGATTATACAGCCCTTCCCCGACCACATTTATATATATGTATGTATGTATATACAAAAAAATTAATCCTGCTTCCGCTGCTTTTGGTGTTGCTGTTGAGTCCTAACTGAGTCGGAGGGATTAAACGAAAGGAAAGGCCTTTATTTGTTATATAGAATATTTTTTCCACCATCAGAGTATGGGTTTCTTTGGAGCTCACTCGCCCCACCCTTATCTCTTGAGCTTCCATTATGTTTTTAGAAGTTTTATTGTTATTGTTGTTGATGTTCCCTTTATGATTATGATTCATCCGGTTTTTGTTTATTTTTTTTTTTGTTTATTTATATTTTTATATATAGATAGATATACTTATTCATATAAACATAAATATTCTTTGTTTTTTGGCTGAAGAAACATGAAGTCTTTTTCTTTATCCAGATTGGCGGCTTAGCCTGCCGTCCGTCGACGTCTCGGTCGTCGTCGTTTGCATATTACCATCCATCCGTCCATCCATTGGGGAAGCTTTTGTATAATAGTCAACTTGCCTTTCTTTGTGGCAAAAAGGTATTCCAGCATCCTTTTTGAGGCGGAAAAGTAAATTAATGATAATGGGATGCGAAAATTAAGTGGCAGTTGAGCTTCTCATTTTATCTACTTTCTGTCCACTTGGACATTTTTTGGTGGAACATTTTCCACTGCCCATGTAATAAAAATGAGTTCGCAGCACTTTTTAATGGCTCTGGATGTTTGGTTCGGTTGTTTTTGTTGTTGTTGTTGTTATTATTTTGGCCGGGATATAGACTTTTTGGCCTTGAGGGATATAATAGAACTTATGTTGATAATGTTGATGGTGTTGATGATAATGATAATAATGGTGATGAGTATGCTATGGAATACGAGGGCATGTCAATTTGAGACACAGACAAATGAAAGATAATGAAGAAGTTTTAAAAGCCCCACCATGATAATATGATGATGGATGATATGATTAGTCGAATTTTTTGATATACTCGTATAAGATATATATTCTATAGCAGGGATAGCTAATGATGCATGACGAAGCTTAAAGGTTAAAAATAAAATACATATGATGAGCAAACACACACATAAATGGTTAATATTTATATTTATTTATTTAATCCGTTAAATCATCATCAGAAGATGAAACAAAAGAATCATTAATAAAATACCCACATCTTTGAAACTTGGATGAAAGTTAGAATTTAAATCAACTACCTATATTTTAATAGACATACTCACAACACTTACAACACTTTTGTCCATCTAAGGTGCAAGCTATGTATATTTAGCTTTCATTGAAAATTATCATTAAAAATTTTAATTTGTTATTTTGAGACACTTTAAAAACATAATCAGGGATTATTTTTATGTCAATAAAAAGCTCTTGTCTCAATTATTGTTTCTAGTCAAAAAAATTTGTCATTTTAGCCTAACTTTTCACATAAAATGATTTCTAAAATTTAAATGATCAATGGCAGGGTAGTTCAATCATTGAAATAAAGAAATTCAGTTCATGTGAAAGGCTGGGCCAAAATGAAATATTTTTTGGACTAGAAACTTTGTATATAAACTTTATAGTAGTCTCATCAGCATCGGCGATTGGTGCGCCAATTGGTGTCCAAATGTCTAACTAACTCTCAACATTTTCTATCATCTCAACATTGAATGTCAACTTTTAATGTTGAGCAACTTTGTTCAAATATTGATAGAGTTGAGATAAAAGCTTTGTATATAAACTTTATAGTAATCTCATGGAGTCGTTTTTTTTTACGAGACATTTGGACGGTGGCGGCGCTCGTGCTCGCTGATGTTGAAAATAAAATTTGCAACATTTTGGCAGGAAAACGGGCAACATTTTCTTATTTGAGAGTATAATATCATAAACAAGTTTATATACAAAGACAATAGTTAAAAAAGGTTGCTTTAAAAATCACACAAAAATTGAAAAAAAAGAGGAATTTTCATCGGCAAACAGCGAGCTTCAGTGCCGATTTTTAGGAATTCTGAAAATTTGCGTTTACTTAAATGCTTATATCTTTCTACCCAGCTGTCCGAATTTCAATGTGAAGGTATATAATTAAAGGAAAAATGACAGGCGTGTTAGAGCAAAAATCAAATTTTCAAAATCATTCAAAATTTCATACTAAAAACATGAAAATAAATATGGGACAAATAATTTCATTCAACGAAGATGTTGATAAAAACAAAAAAAAAAACATTAAAATACTTACAAACACCAATTGGCGAGAGTGAGATAGTATTATAAAGCCGGTGGCGGCGGCGGCGGGGTTTGTGCAATAAAAAACCACAATCGTGGTAAATTTGCTTCGGGTCGGAAAAAATGCTGTTTTTACATTTGTAGTCGGTATAATAATTGTAAAGGTACACTGTGGTTGGTTTGGTTAGCTTATAACTTCGGTTCTAATAATCCTATCGGTAACATTAAGGTCTTAAAATGTAGGTAGAATATCGGACTACATTTTTTTTATAAAATCATGGCGCAGTCACATAAAACTATACATGAAAAACCTCATAAAATTGAATATTTAAAAGAAACAAAAATTTAATGAAAAAAAATTTTTAAACCACATATACTTTAACCCTTTTTAGGAGAGTTTTATGATGTTGGTATGTATATGTTGCACATTTTTGTTGGTTGGTTTAGTGGGTAAAAACAGAAAAGGATCGATTTGCTTAGCTTATAGCTCCTGTTCTAATATTCCGATCATTAAGATTTAGGTGTTAAAATAAAGGTAAAATATCAGGATTTATTATCGAGTTAAAAAATAATTGCGATCACATAAAAATGTATGTGAAAAACGTAGTGATTTGATTGTTTTTTCAATATAAACTAAGAATTTAATGGAAATGATAATAATAAACATACCTATGTAGGTATACATAGCTACATATAGTTTGTACATTTATGGAAAAGGGTTGATATCGTTGGTTTTGTTGGCTTATAATGCCTGTTCTAATACTCGGATCTTTAAGATTAAGGTCTTAAAATGAAGGTTAGATGTCAGGCTAAATTATTAAGTTTAAAAATCATTGCGATCACATAAAGTTGTATGTGAAAAACTTCATAATTTTGATTGTTTTTCAATTTAAACTGAAAATTTAATGAAAATGATATGTAGGTACATAATATGTATGTATGTACATACCTATGTACATTTATAGAAAAGGGTCGATTGGTTTGTTTGATTGACTTTCCTATAACTTCGGTTCTAATAATCAGATCTTTAAGATTAAGGTCTCAAAATTAAGGTATAATGTCAAGTTTATTAATTAAATTAAAAATTCATTGTGATTACATACAAGTGTAGGCAAAAAACGTGATTGTTTATTTATTTATCGTTATAATAATTTAATTAAAATAAAATTTTAATAAAAAATTGAATACAAAATAAATAATTATACTTAGTATATGCATCAGATCCTCAAGTTTAAGGTTAAGTTTAGGTAAATTATCAGACTAGAGGTAGAATTGTAAGTGAAGTGACTAATTTCGGTCGATATTTGGGTTTTTTCAATTATGTGACCCAGTCCATATGGTAGGTTTTAGTGCTAAAAAAAATATCATAAAAGGAGATTTTATTTAAAAATTTTAAAATACGTGTTTTTTTAAATCGGAATTTCAATATGGTAAATTAGGGCAAAAGAAGAGAAAGGTCTAGATTCTATTTTCTAAACGAAAAGTGATAGAGAGTTTTTTTTCTTTTATCGATAGATCATGTAAATACAAGAAAGTCACATATATAAAAGAAAATTCTAGAAAATCTAAAATTCGAGATAAAAACGTTTTAAATTCAAAAAATGAAAAATGGACGTTGGAGAAAAAAAATCACATAAAATCAGGGAAATATTTTCTAGAAATATTTCTGAGAAGCCGATAAAAAATGAAAAGTTCCGTGTTTGCAAAATTTTTGATTTAAGCTTTTTTTATGGCTAGGTGAATTTTTGGAAAATTTATATTTTTTAAATCAATTTTTCTTGGTTTTTGATTTTTTTTACCTTAATTAATATTTTCATTTAAAAAACAGTAACATAAAGAGAATTTTATTATCATTACGATGGTAGGTACTATGTTGTTTTTAAAAATGTTGGCTACTTTTAGAGCTGCTGAAATTTTAATAATCGACGTTTTTGAATTACTCATAGCTTTAAAGAATACAATTTTAATAGTCTCAGAGAGGTGTCAACAAATTCTGGGACAGAAACTATGTATAACCAAAATGTGAGTATATGGGTAAATAGGTACAAGTGTCATGATCTGCTTTAGTTCTAATTTACCCTATTTAAATTCCGTATTTTAAAATAAAGTTTCCTTTCACATATTTTTTTTAGCACTGAACCCAACCACATAATTGAAAAAAAAACCCCAAAAATCGACCTTTAAAGCGTGGCAACCCTATGCCTTGACCATATTTCGCCAGGCAACACTTGAGCAAAATGTTAGTTAAAACATTATCTAAAAAACTGCATACCACTTAACTCGATGCGGGTAGGTCGTCCTATGGCGGGATCTTAGACTATATGGAAGGGGGAGTATATCTCACCCGGAAATTTAGTTTTACATTTCACAATTTTGAGAAAAATTGATCCAAATATTTTGTTTGCGTTTTTTTTTATCAAAATTTTGAGTTTGAATGCAAACTATTGACACAAATAATATAATTTAAATGTAGGATTGAAGAACAGACTTCTGGCTTTTAAAACCGTTATTGTTTTGCATTTAAAGTATTGTCGTTGTTTTTTAATATTTGTTTTTCCATCTAAGTCGTTTTTTTCGAAAGTCGCCTTTACCTCCTAAACGGGGCCCTTCCCATAGTAAAAAATGCTTGTATTAGAACCCTTCTATAAAAATCCGTTACCAATTTTTAGCGCCCAAGTTATTGCTTTGTATATAAACTTTATAGTAGTCTCATCAGCATCGGCGATTGGTGCGCCAATTGGTGTCCAAATGTCTAACTAACTCTCAACATTTTCTATCATCTCAACATTGAATGTCAACTTTTAATGTTGAGCAACTTTGTTCAAATATTGATAGAGTTGAGATAAAAGGCAAAATGGCAAGAATAAGAAGACTATACACTATACACTATGCAGTATACAGTATACATGTAGGTTTATATACAAAATATATGGGAGTTCGAGGAGAAAAAAAATTGAATAGAATAGTATTTATAAACATGACTGATTAATTTAAGTGAAAAATGGCAATCTGTATGTTTTGTGTTTTGTAATTTTATATAGAGGATAGGTATGTAAGATATTATTAAAAAAAAACTTTTCGATGTTTTTTTTCAACTATGTAGGTATTTTAAAAGTGATACATTTTTGTTTAAATATGCCACAGAAGTGTTGCTACAAATGTCAGGAGAGGCAAAGTGTAGTATATACATACATATATGTGTATAACGTAATAATTTATCTTTATTTTAAGACATTGACCATTAGAACTCAAGTTATTTATAAATCTAACTAAAAATAATTAAAAAAACTAAACCAAATATTTGCTTATTAGACAAAAATCGATTGCGGGTCCTGTCCCGCTCACGCAACTCCGTTGCTCTGCTTAGGGTATGTTCAGTCGCGAGGCAGGCTAATGTCAACAGTTATTTAAGATCTTAACCTTGAAAATCTAGCCATTAGAACTCAAGTTATAAGTCTTAAATCTGTATGCGGGGAGAGTACAATAACTTGGGCGCTAAAAATTGGTAACGGATTTTTATAGAAGGGTTCTAATACAAGCATTTTTTACTATGGGAAGGGCCCCGTTTAGGAGGTAAAGGCGACTTTCGAAAAAAACGACTTAGATGGAAAAACAAATATTAAAAAACAACGACAATACTTTAAATGCAAAACAATAACGGTTTTAAAAGCCAGAAGTCTGTTCTTCAATCCTACATTTAAATTATATTATTTGTGTCAATAGTTTGCATTCAAACTCAAAATTTTGATAAAAAAAAACGCAAACAAAATATTTGGATCAATTTTTCTCAAAATTGTGAAATGTAAAACTAAATTTCCGGGTGAGATATACTCCCCCTTCCATATAGTCTAAGATCCCGCCATAGGACGACCTACCCGCATCGAGTTAAGTGGTATGCAGTTTTTTAGATAATGTTTTAACTAACATTTTGCTCAAGTGTTGCCTGGCGAAATATGGTCAAGGCATAGGGTTGCCACGCTTTAAAGGTCGATTTTTGGGGTTTTTTTTTCAATTATGTGGTTGGGTTCAGTGCTAAAAAAAATATGTGAAAGGAAACTTTATTTTAAAATACGGAATTTAAATAGGGTAAATTAGAACTAAAGCAGATCATGACACTTGTACCTATTTACCCATATACTCACATTTTGGTTATACATAGTTTCTGTCCCAGAATTTGTTGACACCTCTCTGAGACTATTAAAATTGTATTCTTTAAAGCTATGAGTAATTCAAAAACGTCGATTATTAAAATTTCAGCAGCTCTAAAAGTAGCCAACATTTTTAAAAACAACATAGTACCTACCATCGTAATGATAATAAAATTCTCTTTATGTTACTGTTTTTTAAATGAAAATATTAATTAAGGTAAAAAAAATCAAAAACCAAGAAAAATTGATTTAAAAAATATAAATTTTCCAAAAATTCACCTAGCCATAAAAAAAGCTTAAATCAAAAATTTTGCAAACACGGAACTTTTCATTTTTTATCGGCTTCTCAGAAATATTTCTAGAAAATATTTCCCTGATTTTATGTGATTTTTTTTCTCCAACGTCCATTTTTCATTTTTTGAATTTAAAACGTTTTTATCTCGAATTTTAGATTTTCTAGAATTTTCTTTTATATATGTGACTTTCTTGTATTTACATGATCTATCGATAAAAGAAAAAAAACTCTCTATCACTTTTCGTTTAGAAAATAGAATCTAGACCTTTCTCTTCTTTTGCCCTAATTTACCATATTGAAATTCCGATTTAAAAAAACACGTATTTTAAAATTTTTAAATAAAATCTCCTTTTATGATATTTTTTTTAGCACTAAAACCTACCATATGGACTGGGTCACATAATTGAAAAAACCCAAATATCGACCGAAATTAGTCACTTCACTTACAATTCTACCTCTAGTCTGATAATTTACCTAAACTTAACCTTAAACTTGAGGATCTGATGCATATACTAAGTATAATTATTTATTTTGTATTCAATTTTTTATTAAAATTTTATTTTAATTAAATTATTATAACGATAAATAAATAAACAATCACGTTTTTTGCCTACACTTGTATGTAATCACAATGAATTTTTAATTTAATTAATAAACTTGACATTATACCTTAATTTTGAGACCTTAATCTTAAAGATCTGATTATTAGAACCGAAGTTATAGGAAAGTCAATCAAACAAACCAATCGACCCTTTTCTATAAATGTACATAGGTATGTACATACATACATATTATGTACCTACATATCATTTTCATTAAATTTTCAGTTTAAATTGAAAAACAATCAAAATTATGAAGTTTTTCACATACAACTTTATGTGATCGCAATGATTTTTAAACTTAATAATTTAGCCTGACATCTAACCTTCATTTTAAGACCTTAATCTTAAAGATCCGAGTATTAGAACAGGCATTATAAGCCAACAAAACCAACGATATCAACCCTTTTCCATAAATGTACAAACTATATGTAGCTATGTATACCTACATAGGTATGTTTATTATTATCATTTCCATTAAATTCTTAGTTTATATTGAAAAAACAATCAAATCACTACGTTTTTCACATACATTTTTATGTGATCGCAATTATTTTTTAACTCGATAATAAATCCTGATATTTTACCTTTATTTTAACACCTAAATCTTAATGATCGGAATATTAGAACAGGAGCTATAAGCTAAGCAAATCGATCCTTTTCTGTTTTTACCCACTAAACCAACCAACAAAAATGTGCAACATATACATACCAACATCATAAAACTCTCCTAAAAAGGGTTAAAGTATATGTGGTTTAAAAATTTTTTTTCATTAAATTTTTGTTTCTTTTAAATATTCAATTTTATGAGGTTTTTCATGTATAGTTTTATGTGACTGCGCCATGATTTTATAAAAAAAATGTAGTCCGATATTCTACCTACATTTTAAGACCTTAATGTTACCGATAGGATTATTAGAACCGAAGTTATAAGCTAACCAAACCAACCACAGTGTACCTTTACAATTATTATACCGACTACAAATGTAAAAACAGCATTTTTTCCGACCCGAAGCAAATTTACCACGATTGTGGTTTTTTATTGCACAAACCCCGCCGCCGCCGCCACCGGCTTTATAATACTATCTCCCTCTCGCCAATTGGTGTTTGTAAGTATTTTAATGTTTTTTTTTTTGTTTTTATCAACATCTTCGTTGAATGAAATTATTTGTCCCATATTTATTTTCATGTTTTTAGTATGAAATTTTGAATGATTTTGAAAATTTGATTTTTGCTCTAACACGCCTGTCATTTTTCCTTTAATTATATACCTTCACATTGAAATTCGGACAGCTGGGTAGAAAGATATAAGCATTTAAGTAAACGCAAATTTTCAGAATTCCTAAAAATCGGCACTGAAGCTCGCTGTTTGCCGATGAAAATTCCTCTTTTTTTTCAATTTTTGTGTGATTTTTAAAGCAACCTTTTTTAACTATTGTCTTTGTATATAAACTTGTTTATGATATTATACTCTCAAATAAGAAAATGTTGCCCGTTTTCCTGCCAAAATGTTGCAAATTTTATTTTCAACATCAGCGAGCACGAGCGCCGCCACCGTCCAAATGTCTCGTAAAAAAAAACGACTCCATGAGATTACTATAAAGTTTATATACAAAGAAAATACGAAGAAGATAATAAAGCGGACAGAAAAAAAGGAGAAAAGTTCGTAGAAAAAAAATGGGTATGTTTTTGATGATGATTTTTGCGAAATCTGAAAAATACCCGATTTGCGTTTACTTAAATTCTTATATCTTTCGATCCAATTATCCGATTTTCAATATTAAGGTATATAATTAAAGGAAAAATGACTGGCGTGTTAGAGCAAACAATTTTTTTCAAAATCATTCAAAATTTTATACTAAAAACATGAAAATAAATATCGGACAAATAATTTAATTCAATGAGGAAGTTGATAAAAAAAAAGCATTAAAATACTTTCAACCACCAATTGGCGAGAGGGAGATAGTATTCTGAAGCCGGCGGCGGCGGAGTTAGTGCAATAAAAAACCACAATCTTGGCAAATTTGCTTCGCGTCGGAAAAAAAAAAGTTAAATGTTCATATGTACCTACAAAGTTATGAAGTTGGTACCTACATATGTTCAGAAAAATTGCTCAACATTTAAATTTGACATTCAATGTACAAACATACATAAATACATAAATGCTTTTTTCATTTCTAATGTTCCTCAACTATGCTGGAATCGCAAATCGGGTAAATTTTAACTTGATTTTGTTAAAATTTAATCAAGCAACTATTGTACCAAAACTTCTTTGACGACAACATTTTTATTCAAAGATGTATTTTAATAGAAAAAAGTGGATTTAATAAAGAAAAAAAAGGATGGGACATGACATTTTGAGGATTCTTTTTTAAACCGACCGACGGGAAAGGGTACAAAATTTTAATCTTTTTTGTAAATTTGTAGTACAAACTCTTATTCTCAATTTAAACCAGAAATTTATGAGAAAATTTTACATTAAGTTACAAATGAAGCACTGGATACAAAGAATCACAGTTGGCAAAGACAGAGAATCACCCATATATGTATGTACTGTACATATGTATGTATATTTCTCACTATTTTCAGTTTATATTTTTTCCTAGATTTGTTGGTATTGCAGACGGAGAGCATAATAACGGGTGGTTAAATTTTAAGGGCCGATGTTGAATGTGAACCACACCTAAACGTCAAGTTTTTTTTGTGCATTTCATTTGACATTTCTCAATTTCAGACTTTGAACCATGGAAAGATTTCAAGCGTCGTCAATGGTCAGAATGGTGGCAATATATGGCAACAGTGGATGATCAATTTTCAAAGAAAATCATCTTCAGTGATGAGGCACATTTTCACCTCGGTGGATTCGTCAGTAAGCAGAATTGCCGCATTTGGGCGAATGATAATCCAAGAGTGATTGTCGAAAAACCAATGCACCCACAAAGAGTGACTGTTTGGTGCGGTTTATGGGCTGGCGGCATCATCGGGCCGTATTTTTTCCAAAATGAGGCCGGTCAGGCAGTTACTGTGAATGGTGTTCGCTGTCGTGAGATGATAACGAACTTTTTATGGCTCGAATTGGAAGATATGGATGTGGACGATATGTGGTTTCAACAAAACGGTGCCACTTGCCACACGGCTAATGAAACAATGGCTCTTTTGCGTGACAAATTCAATGGCCGTGTTATCTCACGTGGTGGCGATGTCAATTGGCCGCCAAGATCATGTGATTTGACACCGTTGGACTTCTTTCTCTGGGGTTATTTGAAAGAAAAGGTGTACGTCGATAAGCCAGCAACAATTCAAGAGCTAAAGGATGAGATAATTCGGCACATTAACGGCATAGAACCTCAATTATGCCTCAGCGTTATCGAAAATTTGGACCATCGGATGGAGGTAAGCCACCAAGGTCGCGGCGGCCATTTGGCCGATATTTTGTTCCATACATAATTGAACCATACCAATATTATCATAATAAAAAGAAATGACAATAATTTCCTAAATAATTTGTGTTTTATTCAAAATCAACATCGGCCCTTAAAATTTAACCACCCTTTATCAGTATTCACTAATCAGTCTAATTTCAACTTCCGACCCGTGCATAGTGCATATATGTTTGAACCATGGACTAGGCAGCGAACTCAACCAGAATGTAACCTTATTTACTGGCTCTTGGTCGACCGTATATCGACTTAATTTTTGCCAACAAATCGCACACAGAAATAATTGAGAGCTGTAAGTCACTAGGCCTTGATTTTACACGAGCAATTGCGTCATCCAATTTATTTATTTTTATTTTATAGAAAGATCCAAGATGCCAGAAATACCAGTTTTCGCCTTTAGTGCTCTATCTGCTGCACCTATGTTGGTCGAGGAGCAACTGATGGTTATCGTTTCCGACTAGAGCCAAGAGCCAATATCATAGGGTTCCCTATGATTTTGATTACTTCTATAAGGGTGAGGTTAATTGGCGGAACACCTAGGTAAAACACTCAAAAACCCCTTCGAAAGAACCTAAAATCTTAAAGAATCGATTACAAGAGATTTAGAATAAGCTTAACATTGAGTTAACTCATATTAGTATCAAATAACAAAAATTAAAACCAACTTCTTTCTAAGTTAACTGAAAATAAATTATGTCCAGAACTAACTAACCCTCTTGGTTTATCCTGGAGATCTTATATTGTTCTTGAGATTATAAGCATATAAAAGACAACTTGAATATAAAAGATTATATCGGAAAATATTATTAGAAAGAATAAAAAATAGTGGTCCAAGGTGGCTACTCTGAGGTACACCAAAAAGTTTATAACTTCTGTTGTGTATATAGATTTCAAATACGATGTAATACGATGTAAACAATGCACTTTTATGCATGTCGACCTACATCTGGTTATGTTAAGAATGGTTAGTTGTCACCTATCGATAACATCGTTCGTTGACCAGATCATAATACACAATATCGCAGTCGGTCGCTATGCACGAAGTGTTAAAAAAAATATGTTTATGACTGCACTTATTGAGCAAGCTATTGGAATACCCTTGAGGAAATACAACCGAAGGTTTAAATTCTTTTGTAGTTCATAAATAGAATTGAATAATACTAAAATTAATATAGAAAATTATTGATCTAGTTTTTAAGTAAAAATAGTAGAAGTTTTTGTGAATAAAATTTAGTTTAGTTTTGAATTAAACACGACTCTCATTTTCGGCTGAAGAGCTCAGACAATACTCAATTACTGAAATCGTGCATTTTGGTGCTCGGATATAAAAGCGTGTCTGTTCAAACAAAATGAATAATGGCCACTAAAAATAGAAATAAAGGAAGTGTGTAGTTATCTTAGGTTAGGTTAGGTTAGGTTAGGTTAGGTTAGGTTAGGTTAGGTTAGGTTAGGTTAGGTTAGGTTAGGTTAGGTTAGGTTAGGTTAGGTTAGGTTAGGTTAGGTTAGGTTAGGTTAGGTTAGGTTAGGTTAGGTTAGGTTAGGTTAGGTTAGGTTAGGTTAGGTTAGGTTAGGTTAGGTTAGGTTAGGTTAGGTTAGGTTAGGTTAGGTTAGGTTAGGTTAGGTTAGGTTAGGTTAGGTTAGGTTAGGTTAGGTTAGGTTAGGTTAGGTTAGGTTAGGTTAGGTTAGGTTAGGTTAGGTTAGGTTAGGTTAGGTTAGGTTAGGTTAGGTTAGGTTAGGTTAGGTTAGGTTAGGTTAGGTTAGGTTAGGTTAGGTTAGGTTAGGTTAGGTTAGGTTAGGTTAGGTTAGGTTAGGTTAGGTTAGGTTAGGTTAGGTTAGGTTAGGTTAGGTTAGGTTAGGTTAGGTTAGGTTAGGTTAGGTTAGAAGGGGCGTGCTCAGCTCTGATGCTGCTGCGTACACGGGGGCCTATTGGTCCATTGTGATCCCCTGAAACAGAGATAATACCTAAACTAATGGTTTACATAGGCTGGTTCATTTTCGAACCAACCCGTGCTATCTATAAATTTCCTCATGTTTGCCATTGAAACCTGCGCTAGATCGTCCAGTTCCCCAACAAATCTGTTTCCAAGGTATCGGAGGCGATTTGTTTGGAGGTTTGGGCAGTCGCAGAGCAGGTGTTTAATGGTTTCTGTTTCCTCAACATCCTGACAGCTCCTACAGAAATCGGGTGCGTAAATACCCAATCTATTGGCCATTGCACCAATGGCACAATGTCCCGTTAGTACACCTATCAGAGTTCTAATGTTCTTTTTACTCAATGATAAAATATATCGAGTCTTGTTTTATCTTAAAAGTATAATAAAATAAAGGATTTCATATGTTGGTATTATTTTGTTAGTAGGTATAGTTGAATGTAGTCATGTTTTATAAGTTTTTTTTTTTAAACAAGATGCCATCTTAGGCACTTCTGATCTTTAGATAAGAACAATAATATTTCGTATTGTTTTTCAATTTAATTGAAACATTTTTTATAGGTACTACAATATCCAGATTCAATAATCGAATTTTGGTCTACAAAAATATACAGCAAGTATTGTCCTTCTTTGTTTTACCGAAGTAAAACTTGATCCGTATAGGCATCTTAAGCTATTTCCAAAATTAAATTAAAAATGAATTTCTGTTATGAAAGTCTGGATTTCTTGTACAACGTGATGGCTTTATTTTTATCGAAAGCTCACAAACTAAATTTAATTTGAAATATTGGGGCCATTTAATTAAAACAACACATATATTTTCAAACTCATATAACAATATTTGTCTATTCCTATAGTCCGGTAATATAACAAAACAAAAGAATGAATATACATATGCACATATAATTCCGACACACGTTCAACTATCGCCCTACTTTATTTATTTTCAATTAAATTGTACGTTTATGTTTATATCAGGCAAAACATTTCACCTCACAATTAAACAAACAAAACGAAAATCCCTATCAGCTATTATAATAACGAAACCAAACCAACCCTTCGGAGTCATATAGCCATTCCAGAATACCTACCACATACAATATTCCAGGAATGAATTCTCTAGACTTTGCACACCTGTTTCAATATTTTAGAGAAAGAGAGTGAGTGCGAAAGAAAACAAAAAATATTAAACAATAAAACCAGCAGTCACTACAATACGAAATGGCCCAACATAACCACAAAACCTTATATATCTGAAGCTAGCTGGGTATCCTTCTTATTCAATGTGTATTCATCCGAGATCCATTGTGGTGCTCCTTGTGCCTCACCTTGTCCTACATTTTTGGATGAAAACCTAAACAATTAACAGTTCATTGTTTGAATGTCTCAATGAAAAAAAAAATACACCTGATTTATAAAAAAAAAAAAAAATAGACGAGGATAAAATATAAAAGAAGGACTTCTCGGAAAAACAAATAAGCAAAAAGAATAACCAAGAAAATTATTTTATTGTCTGCGTCACGCTTTGAATATTCACTCTCGTCTTGTTTAAATGGTGTCACAACCAGCAGTCGACCACAAGATCAACAGCTGCAATAATTGCACAATATCCCGACTGTGCAGCCTATTCATGACCTAAAATAGAAAAGTTCCCCGCCTACAATATAGTATCAACACAAACCAAGAATATGCCATCATGGCATAAATGAAACCTTAGATGCCACAATAAACGCAAACGACCGACTACCGACTACAACGATGACTGAAAATGGGTCACAATTTGATCAAAGATGTCGATGTCACCGTCACCGCCTGTCGCTTTCCTCAGCCACACTCTCACCACTATACCACCTACCCTACTATGTGCCATGCTGCTGGCAACTTCATTAATACAGACAACAAAAACAATAAATAAAATGAACACAACACACAGTGCCAAACAATGGCTGAAGAAGAATTTTGAAAAGAAAGCGAAACAAAGAATTGGAATGGAATCGGCACAATAACAAAAAAAAAAAAATAAAAGAAGACAAAAGTTGCTCATACGCCCCAGTGCACCAGTTGTGTAAACAAATCACAATATGAGTCGCACTAAATAAAACCAGCTGTGTGAACGTCTGATTGTATTTGGATGAGTTGAAGTCTTTTGAGTGTTACCAGTGTTGTATCTTTTCTTATTTAAAAAAGATTTAAGATTTTTTTAGGAAAAATGTGATGCTGTGACAGAACTTATTCTTTGTTTTTATAAATTTTGTTGATATTTATTATTTACGAACTTAAAAGCAATTAAACATTTTGATGATGGATTGTTTTAAATGTGTTTGATTGAGTTGAATAATTTTTCAAATAATAAATCGATGGAATTATTAATTTCTCACAGTCTACAAATTTAATATTTTAAATTAATTGGTGGCGCGAGAACTCATCCAGCAGGGGGCTGTCGTTGTAGTAACTTATAACTCTAGTAGTAGTAGTAGTTTTACTTTTATTTAAGAAAAAAACTTTTGTTTATTGTTACATATTTAGTAGACTTAAACTAAAATATTATTATTTTATATAATTTTTTGGTTTTTGTCTTATTAATATTTTTTAACCGTTTTAATATTTGAAAATTATCATACAAAATGTATTCCTGCTTACTTAAAACACGCCCATAAGAAAGAATTGACAATAATTGTAAGTTACTATGTGTGTACATATAGGCCCTGCTCTTTCTCCAAGAGCTGTTGTGCCAGTTAATTTATTTATTTGTTTATTATTTATTACGCAATCATAACACAAATTGAATAAATACTTATAATTGATACAATTATGGAAAGTAAATTTAAATAAAACATATTTAAGAAGGGTGTTCATGTTCATTTTTCAATGTATTCCCCGTATCCGCAAAAATTATTATTGATGCGAGTAAGTAAATATTGTTTTTATCTGAGGGAATGAATATAAAATATCATACAATTCTGACAGTTATTTGGCTTGTATTCTTATTAGTTAACGAAAATCGGAATGGCTGATGCAACAATATGGAAACAAAATTGAGCACTGCGCTGTAATTAAATTCCTTGCAAAACCAGAAAAAGTCAAAAATGAGTTTAAAAAGACACCTTTGAAGTTGACATAGCAATTTTCACTTAGACTAATGGGACCTTAACAGGAATTTACAGTTTTTTGTTTGCATTTTCTTTGCTTTTCTATTCTGGATTTTGCAATTCACCAAATAATGGGTGTAACCCCCAGTATATGCTATTTTTTCTACAACCACGCAAGCTATCAGTTTAGTTGGAAATAGGGGTCCAAATTTGCAGTTCTTCTTGCAATTCTAGAAAAAAATTAAAAAAAAAAAAATCTGTACTGTAATGCTAACTTCACTGTGAAGTTAGCAGTTCATGATGTTTTTTCAACAACCACAAAAGCTAGGCATTTGGAGTAAGGCTTCGCAGTTCTTTTTGCAGTTCCAAAAAAAAAATCATGCAAGGATTCAAGTTTAATAAATAGTCTTTTTTTAAATGTCTAAAATAAGTTTTCAAATAACTTTCCTATACTAAGATATTTTCCACTTCCGTGAACTTTTTTTATTAAATATCTGAATATACCTACTTCCAGTTAAAGTCACATACCGATTAATATTCGTATATATGTACATTGGATATATTTGCCTTCGGGTAAATATTAGATACTAAACAAATTTACACAGATACACAACATGTAAGTATGTATTATTATTTGTCCATGGCTAATAATTTTCATACATAAAGGCAACGAGCAGTAAAGTACATTCATAATACCAAAGCATTTTATTTTATCCCACACAAGTGTGAGTTCAGATATCCAATTGAATTTATATCATTGAAATAGACATTTTGTGGATAGTCGTATAATATTTATTTGGGACGCATAAGGAAACGGCAAAATATTAATTTTTGGGTAGATTAAGGAAAATTGCTCTTTGTGAATTGAGAGTTTATAAATCAAAACAAAATATACTGAAATTGTTTTAAGTAACTGACACAGTCAAAGGTGTAGTATTTGGATGTGGTTTTGAAATTGGTATTGATAAAAGTAAAAAATAAAATAAATTAAAAAAATTAAATTTTATTTTATAATGTTTATGTTTATATTGAAATTTTATAAAATTTATATATTTTTAAAAATGTTGGTTATGTTGTGTCCTAAATTTAGAATTTTTTTGTTTGCAAACTTATAAAATGAATAGTATATTTTAAATTTTTAATTTATCTTTCATTAATTACGCCCAAAAATTATTTCATTAGCTTTATGTTTTATAATAAATCCCACAGATATCGTTACTGTTTTTTTCTTTTTTTTTGGGGGGGGGGGGGGGTTAAACCTAGGTTAAGTTTTTAAAGATTGTCTTGATTTATTTTAACTTGTTATTCTACACTACAATCACAATATGATTTATGATCACAAAGATTTGTTAAAAAGTATCGTATTCCTATACTAACGCTCCTTTTCATGTTTTTCCTCTCATAAAAACCAATAAAAAAATTTTTTATAGATTAAGGAGATCATTTAGATTTTTGGCATTTCTCCGATAGTTTTTTTTTCATTTTTTTGGAACCAAAAAAAACTTGGATGAAATTTTCATTTTTATTAAGTAAAATCCGCCCACTGCCACGCCTTCTTTTTTTTATTTCTTAGTTTCTCAGAACGCCTCAAATTATATGAATGACATCTTCAGGGTTTGTTCTGATGAATAAGACGGATTTAGTAAAATCCGCCCAATTGCACGCCCACCTTTATTGTTTATTAATTTTTCGGAAATGGCTCTAACGATTTAAATTAAATTTTTAGAGTTTTTTTTTCAAATCAATGGGAAAATTGATTTGAAATCAAATGCGCTCACTAACACGCCTAATTTTCTTAAAAATTGGGTTCTTGATAATGGGTCTTACGATTTGGATGAAAATGGGATTGAGTGTTCTGATGAACAAGAAAAAAAACAAAATATGTTTTCAGGATAATCCGCCTACTGCCACGCCCAATTTTATTGTTTCTTCCTTTTCGGAAATGGCTCTAACGATTTGGATAAAATGTATGTAGGTAATGAATTTAATTTCAGAAATTAGTCTTTGGAAATTCCGCCCATTTCCACGCCCATTTTTATTGTTTATTGGGTTCCTTCCAAATTACTTCTACAGTATGGACAACATTTTGAGCGTAGTTTAGTCGGGTGGTACCTCCACAAATGTTGATAAATATTTACTTATATTTAGATATATATCTCCATATATGTGAAGATACATACATAATTATGTGGAGATAAATGTGGAGATAACTTGAAATTTGTGGAGATGTATGTGGAAATACCTACACACTTGTGAAGATACAAGTGAATATACCTCTACATTATGTAGGGATACATGTGGAGAAACATACTTCCATATATGTATGTGGGGTCGCCAGGCTGGCGTCTATACTGTTCAAGCTTTATTCAAAAAGCAAGAGAAGACTCACTACAGAAATGACCATGGAACTAGGTCGATTAATTACTAAACGTTATTCTTATGTAACCAATTATAACGGCACCTACCATACAAGTGTTTAAAATCCGTTAAGGCAAATAATATTTTTCTCAAAAACGACGATTTTGATTAAAATTTATTTGCAAGCTTATATTAGTAGGTACGATCTATAAATATTATTGGAACAAATTTTACATTTATCCATTATTAACGGCATCTCTCATAGAACCATTTTTTTTTGTTTTCTCTTTATCTGTTCAACCGATTTTTATTGAAATTATACAACAGGTTACAAAAAGTTTATCAATAAATAACAAATTTTTGATTTAAAAAAAATATTTCAAAATTATGTTTTGAATATTCGATTTTTGGAAAATTGACACATAACTTTTTTCAAACCATTTTTTTTTTAAATTCGCATTAATAAACATTAAATACTAAAAATGTTTACAACATTTTATATATGAAAAATTAAATTTTTAAAAAATCGCTAAACTGTTTGTGATTCAGCCATGCATTTTATATAACTGTGTGGGCAAATATTTTATTCACATGTTAAAATACTTATAATAATGGATTTTTCAACAGGGACGCTACAAAAGTAGAGCAACAGGGACAGAAAACGACGCCATATTTCTTGCCGCTCTTTTGACATTTCTCTTCAGTAAGGTTTGCCATTTCATGATGGAAAGATATACGAGCCAATAACGAGTCGAAATTATTAAAATTTACTACCGAAATTCGGAGTCAGTGGCCTCAAGGTTAAGAGCGGATTTTCATCGAAAAATCATCTTCAGCGATGAGGCGCATTTCTGGCTGAATGGCTTCGTCAATAAACAAAATATTCGGTATTGGTCAGGCAGCAATCCACACGTACTCCATGAGTCATCATTGCATCCCGAAAAAATTACGGTTTGGTGTGGTTTATGGGCCAGCGGCGTCATTGGGTCATACTTCTTCCGTGACGATCAAGACCGGCACGTTACTGTGAATGGGGATCGCTACCGTTCAATGATAACCGAATATTTTTGGCCCCAATTGGATGATATGGACTTGGAGGACATGTGGTTCCAACAGGACGGCGCCACAAGCCACACAGCGAATGTCACAATCAATTTATTATGAAACCAAGTTTGGAGAAATGGTCCAGTCACTTGGTCGCCTCGGCCGTGCGATTTGACGCCGTTAGACTATTTCCTGTGGAGCTACGTTAAGTCTATGGTCTATGCCAACAAGCCAGCGACGATTGATGAACTTCGTACGAATATCGAACATGAAATTGCAGCAGTATCGGCCGATTTATGCTTGAAAACCGTAGAAAATTGGGTTCAGCGTCTGGACTTCTGCAAGCGTGCCCGTGGTGGCCATGCTAAAGAAATCGAGTTCCATACATAATGGTATCAAACGTACTTTCACAGGAATAAAGAATTTCATTGATATCCAAAACCGTTTTTGTTTTATTTAAAAAAACTTTTGTAGCGCTCTTATTGAAAAACCTGATATATAGCAGAATGTTTTTCGCAACCATTTTGTTTAAAAACAACGAGACGACTTCTAAGAGGTGGGAATTCCGATACCTTTTTTTTCAATAAAACTTTGGGTTATTGATCATCAAATTCTCGTCATTTTCAAAAAACTAAAATTACCAAATATTTACTAGATTCCAAAAACACATAATATTATTTTGTAATCCCAGGTAACTCATATTCCCAAAAGAATTTAACTTTTTTCCAATTTATACCTGTGAAGTTGTTTCTTTTTTTTTGTTGTTCTATTTTAATTTAATTAAAATTAGATATCAGCAGTGAAACTCAATCCTTATAACAGATTAAAATTTAACTTATTTTAAAAAAGTTTGTCAACACTTTTTTTTTTTTTTTTTTAAACACCAACTTCAAACAATTTTCCCCAAGTCAGCTAACGAAAAATATAAAAAAAAATTAATCTAAAATTTAGTATTATTTTCACTAAAAAGTCAGCTTATATTGCTTTTTTGATATCTATCTTTCTCTATGCGATGTGTGAAGTGAAACTCAAACTTACCCTGAGGGCAAAATTGTTTTTTATGACATTTTTGTTGCAAAGCCTGTCTGTATATAGAGTGTTGTTATACCTACAATATATAGTGTTTGTTGGAGTAGTTGGTGTATTCACCCCAAAGGAATTGATACGAAAGTTCAAGTGATACAAAGTTTCTCGTTGACATCGAGGTAAGGCAAGGCAAAGCAAGGCAAGGCATGGCATCATTTCAATTTATGGCTACAACTTCTTTTTTATGCTCAGATGGGACTTATCATGGTTTGTTGCACATAACAATATAAAGGTTAAAGTGTATATAAATATATGCCGTTTACCCAGCAAATATTTGCCATAATGTATAACTCTCTATATAAATAAAATAGGTGTCAAATTGTAGAAAACTTTTATCAGATATCAATTAACTTTTGCAAAAGTTTTCTATACTCTCAATGTTTTAAAGAGTAAAAGAAGGCAAAATGCAAAAATGTTCTTCCTTGGTGGTGCCCATTGAAAGGATTTTTTTTTTTTTAAAGAGCTTCTAGCCAATTGGATTGCACCAAAAAATGAAAAAATAAATAATTATGAGAGTTTATTTTAAAACAAAACAAGAAGAAAAACTTATTTTGAATATTTATAACATAAGAGCATTACATAATCAAACTTTTATTCGCTTCTTCTTATCTATGCACCTATACGATGATAAAATTATCATAAAAATTGGTGATAGCGCAACCAAGTGTTTGTTGTTTCATTCAAACCATCTTGAATTATAATTATCATTGAATGCACAAAGAAGAAACTTGAATTTGTATTTAATGAGTGTCGTATTTATATTTATTTGGACCTTTTTTGTAGAATAAAAATGTAAATTAATTTATAATTTTATGATTTTTTTTTAACTAAACAAACTTTTTGAATTGCCTTTAAGAAAGCTAAAAATTCTTTTCATTTTCGGTAAATTTTTTTAATTTTGGGAAAATTTTCGTTTATTTCTTTTAAGGATAAAATTCGCAATGAAAAAAATATAAAAGAAACTAAGAATGAAAAAAGGGCTCAAAATGCAATTTAGTAATTTGTCATTTTTTGTTTTTTTTTTTATTAATTAACTGTGCATAATTTTCGCTATGAACAATTGCCCAAAAATAAGTATTAAAAATTACAAAAAAAAAAATGATTTTTGTATTCCACTATATTTAAAAAAATTCAACACAGTTTTTCTTCCTTGAAAGCATTCTGAGTGCAGACGTCAACTTGAAACCGAAAACGACTCCGATGGTAAAAATATTATAATTGTGATTGTTGTAGATAAGTTTTACAGAGTAAAATACAATAGTGGTCTTATTTATAAACGTTGTCTAACTTTAGACAACTGTCCAACTTTGGAAAATGTGTTCAAAAACCATGTTAATTATTGTTTTATAGCTGCCTTACTTAGACACAAGAGTAGATTATCTTAACCGTGAATTATGTGGTATTTATTTTTATTAAATAAAGCATATTTACACCAATTTGAAAATAGTTAGACAGTGTCTAAGTAGACAAAAATCTAATAAGTACGACTTTAGAAGTTTATATATTTGAACATTAAATACAAAAAAAAATTGTTTGAGCGCTGCAACTCACGGTTTAGATGTGAGCACATCAACATTCGTCCAAGTTCCGCAGTTTTGTTACTATCTATGTATAAGTTCCCAACTACAACGTACTGTGTGACATGTATATTGAATATATGAATTGAAGAATGTTCAATTCACAAGCTCTTTGAGATTTTTTTAATTGAAAGATATTTAATTCTTAATTTTTTTTTGAATTATGATGCATGATGCATATGGTTTGTTAAATCTATATATTTTCTAAGAGCTGTACTCGGTTATTTGTTTATTTGATTTTTTTTGAAGTTAGTTCAATTTGTTTTTAATAAAATGTAACTTAAAAAAATGTTTACTTTTATTTGGTAAAAGTTAAATTTACTTTCAAAGATTCTATTTAACTTTCAAACTGAAAAAAAAGATCTATTTTAAAAATTAAATGAATACATTTATGCAACCATACCACAAAAGATTGCATTCTTTTACAAGCCTGAAAGACAAGCTAGGAAATGTCGCATTAAAAATGTTTTCAATACAAAATTAGGTATGATATTTGAGGTTTTTCCAAACAAAAGTGCAAAAACCAATTTGCCGAAAAAATGTCTGGAACATGAAGAAGAAAAAAGTCGAAGTTGAAGAAGATCTTGTCCGAATTAGATATTTTATTTCCTGAAATATCTTTGTCTTTAGGAAAGAAATTTTTAAAATTGTTATAATGAAGAAAATAATACTGCATTTTCGATGAAACACGTTTTTTAGCCTAAATAATTATAAATTATTTTGTTGACATGTTGAGTCATGAAGGAAAAAAAATCTGACATCTTCATGACCTTAATTTATTAATGGATGAATTTTTATTTAACTAACGAAATCAATACTTCATACGATAATAAAATATTCCTTCAAATGTTTCCCATCAATTTTACTCAATTTCAATTTAAACAGAAAAAAAATTAAAATCCATTGATTTAAGATAAAAACTTCATAAATTTTCAGCCATATGCTAACCAAAAACTAAATCACCAAACACTAAAACTAGTTTTAATAGCAAAATCTTTTTCCGATTTCGCACAATATAGCTTCAGCAATATCCGGTATACAGCGTCCAAATAGATTTTATTTCTTTATATAAAAATAAAGATCATTATACATACAAATTGAAGAAAAAAGAAAGGAAAGAATTTAATTCAAACTTTATCCTCAAACGACTGTTTATAGAATTTAAACAAATCGGTTTGAACTAAGCGAGGAAAAGAAGAATGAAAGTTTGTTCTTTCAGAAAAAAAATATATAAAAAAAATTATGATGATAGCGATGGTGGCCTTCTAGACGAAATCTGGGGTAGATAGTGTTACAATTTGATTAATTGCCGGAAAAGGAAACGGAAAGGAGTGGCAAAAACTGAGAGCCAGCATGAGCAACACCACAAACTTCGTTTCGTATAAATTTATAGGAAAACTGAGGCCAAATAAAAAAAATTCGAAGTCAGTTGGCTGACAAAATATGTAGTATAGGACAGTTTATACAGTCACCATAAAAAGAAAGTTTACAGTCAGTTTATTCTTATTTAACATTTAAATTTTATTTTTGGGAAAAAGATCTTTGAGTTTACTTGAATATATTATGAACAAATCTCTTCCACCTTCCCTGTTTTGGACTTGTCGTATCCATCCCACCACCCCTAAATTTCTCAGCAGTAACAGTGATGAAGCTGTAAAGCTTTTAGTAACCCACTCATTTGTTACTTCTTTGGGAGCACGGTTATGAAGCTGTCTTATATTCCTTGCCAGTTGCACAGCCCTTTCTGTGTCAGTATGTGATGTTTTGTGGATATATGTATACGAATGGCCCCACGGCTGATACAAACCGCACTTAGAGTAAAAGTAAGATATAAATACCTAATTTTAGTAGTGGAGTCATTCCACAATCTCTCAATCTAGGCTTGTGTAGTGTAGTTCGCGAACCAACTAGTTCAATGAACTAGTTCATATAACTGAATTAGTTAACTTGGTTTACTAGTTCGTGAATTGAACTAAATTGATCATTCACTCAAAATGAACTAATTTGCTCAACACCATCTCAGTTCCATGGTTATAGGATTGTGAAGTACATATATGCTTACTTACTTACTTAAGGTGGCGCTACAATCCGGGATGGACTAGGGCATCAATCAACATGCCTATCCAACCAGCTCGATCCCTAGCTAGCTGTCTCCAGTTTCGCACGCCAAGTTGGTTGAGGTCCTCTCCCACCTGCGTGCACCACCTAAGTCGTGGTCTTCCTCTACTGCGCCGTCCCTCGGGATTGTTACTTGTTACATCTTTGGTATTCCAAAACTTTACGGGTCGGAGCGTTGGGGTCCATTCGCTCTACATGACCCAGTCATCTAAGTCTTGGCTCGTTTGACCAGGTCATTCTCGCTGTACAGCCCGTACATTTCGTGATTGTATCTTCTCCTCCACTCGCCATCTATGCCGACGGGACTAAAAATCACCCGGAGAATTTTCCTCTCGAAACATCCTAAAGCATTCTCAGTTTTGACAAGTTGTCTGAATGAATAGTGGCGCCTAGGTGTGGGCTATGGTGTGAGGTATATGGTCCTCCAAACATTGAAAAAAATCCTTTTTTGAGTAGGTACGTATCTACGTACGTATATCTCCAGAAGTCGTCTAAATTTAAGATCTTTTAAGTACAACAACAAGGAAAAACAGAACTGAATGTTAGAATAAAAGGCCTTTGCATACATAGAGCAGTGGTACGAGCCCAGACTTTGGAGTAGGTTTCCCACATTGATACTCAAAAATTTCCTTTTTTCCCATGACGACATTGTTATAAATATCCCACAATTCTCCCACGAAATAATAAATTCAAGAGCACATATATTTTATTGTAATTCGTACTAAATAACTAACTAATTAATTTGTACTACTATCTCAAGTTATGGATTCGTAAAAAAAACGAACTCGAGATTTTGATCAAAGTTGACATTACGATGATAGAGAATTCAAAAACGTGGGTCTCACAATTCTGTCGGTCTGTCCTTTCAGCTGCAGCTTAAGCAGGTGGGTCGCTTTTTTTAAACTTGGTGCCCTGCCGTACAAATTTTTTTTTAGCAAATAATGAAAATTTAATTTTTCTCAAAAACGTGCTCACAACTAAAAAAAAATCAGTAATTTATTTACAAAAGACTATCATTAAAAAAAAAATCGGAAAAATGGTTATAAATAATTGTACTTTCCATGGAACCAGTTTTTTGATTTTTAATTTTTTCAAAAACGACTCAACTGATTTTGACCAATTTTTTTATAGAAAATATTTCAAAAAGTTTTAGAATATTGTAAGTCAAAATTTTCATTTTTTTAGCAAATTTAAAATAAAAATTATTCTTATGACCAAAAATAACGGTACCTTCCATACAAGTGTTTAGAAACCAGTATGGAAAATCTCATTTTTCACAAAAACGGCTCCTACGATTTTGATTAAAATTTTTATGTTAACTTATCGATCGATAATATTAAAAATAAAAATTATCTATTGATTGAAAATGGTGTCTCACATAGAACCTTTTTTTCGGTTTTCGACTACCTTATTATCTGTTGAACCGATTTAAGTGATTTTTTTTGTATACAAAGGCTTCTAATAAGTTTGAATAATATTGTTTATAAAAATAAAAAAACATTTTTTTTATTTAAAAAAAAAATTTTTAATATTTTTTGAAAATTCGATATTTCAAAAATGAGTAGATGATTTTTGTTTAAAATTAAATTTTTTAACACATAAACAAAAGTAAAAAAATGACGTATAATGACGTATCATTTTTTTTAAGTGTTTTCAATTCCCAACAATTTTTTAAAATTTTTTTCTCATAAATTGAGATTTTTGTAAAAAAATCAGATGATGTCAAAACAATTTCAGGATTATTTTAATCAATTTATTTGTATTGATTTTTGATTGATTTTGTATATTGATTTTTTAACAATTTTTCAGTCTAAAGTGTAAGTTACATGCATATGTGCAACATGGTGCTGTATTGTTCATATTTATGTTCTCAAATAATACTACCTCAAAACAAACTACGTTTTTGGCAGGTGGCATAAAATATAGACTTCCATAACTAATTTATTTCTTTGTGTGATAGCTCATAAGAGAAAGTTCGTGTGACCCAGTCGTGCATTGTATTTTTCTTAAAAATTTCCTAATTTTATATATAATATAAATTATTTTTTTTTTTTAAATTGCTGAATAGATTTTTAATTTTTTTTTCAAGAATTAATTTTTTTTTAAAAAATCAGAAAGTGGAAATAAAGTTGGTGTCAAAACAATTTTAGAAGTTATTTTATCAATTTATTTCTATTCGTATTGTATTTTATTGTTTCCCCTAAGGGTTACAAGTAGTGTCCGACCGAAGGTCGATTTTCAGCCGAAGCCGAAGCCGAACTATTAGGCTGAAAGAAAATCTTCGGCCGAAGCCGAAGCCGAAGCCTAAGGTTGAAAAAAGTCAAGAATTCTCCTTTCCAATTGGATAAAAATATTATTTTTATTAAAATTTATTGCTTAAAAAACATAAGACAAATAAAATAAAAATAACTAATAACTAATTAGTAATTATTAAGAAAAAATAAATAAATAATTCATTTTTAGTAATAATTTTTATGATGGCACACATGTGTTTTGAAATTTTTGAATACCTACCGAAGAAAAGATTGCAATCTTTACTTCGTTATTCAAAAATTTCAGAAATTGAAATTTTTTCCGGCGCCTAGTACGATGCTCGATATAATAAACAGATTCTTCGGCTTCGGCCTAAAATGCCGAAGCCGAAGGTTTGGCCGAATGTTGTTTTTTTGGCCGAATTCGGCCGAAGCCGAAGGCCGAAGCCGAAGCTTCGGTCGGACACTAGTTACAAGTCTTCCACCACACTCTCCTCTCTTTCCATCCCTCTCTCTTTACTCCTTCTCACAATCTCTAGTGCCTTTATCCACTCAATTTATTTCTAATTCAACATATGTTGATTTTTAACAATTTTTCAGTTTAAAGTATAAGTGTAACTATGCGTGTCACTCTATATTGTTCATTTTTGTGTACTCATATAATTCTTACCTTCAACTGAACTCTGTTTTTAGCAGGTGGTATAAAATATGGGTTCTCATTACTTATTTATTTATTTTTTTGAAATCAGATGAAAAGGTTTACAATATTCAGAATTTAAAAGCACTGTATATGATCGTAGCACATATTAAGTTCGTGCGACCCAGTCGTGCATTTTATTTATTTTACTTTTGAATTTTCTTCATATTTTAACGTAAACAACATTATTGCATTATTAAACCATTACCATACTTCTTTAATGTCTAGCCACTTAAGAGGTTTAAACTCCAAGAACAAGTTCATTCGTGCATTCTATTTGAGAATTATAAAAGAATTTTCAAATACTAAGATGTTGGAACAACAAACGTGTGCCAAGGATTTACCAAAATAATAATATTATTTATAATAATAATAATTTTTAAGGGTGCTTATAATGCTTGTAGACCTAAGGTCTTTTAAATTCCACCTGAATTTCTTGGCTCAAGTTAAAAAAAAAAAGTAATAATGAATAGAAAGGATAGGAAGGAATTTTTGCTGCTGCTATAGTAGATTGAGTTTAGTATCGCAACGATGGTATCTAGTTGAAACGGGTGCTATTTGGAAAAGAATTCTACCTAGTAGACTATATATGTACATATAGGGATCAAACTCACACCACTAAGTAAAATTTTAGGCACTGAATACAAGTGCCTTTCCCACCCGTATAAAATGTTTAATTTGACTGGACTAGTTTTGTTTACTTAAAATTCCTAACCTAAAGCAATAATATCATACCATTCGTGTCCTTGTATCATGTTGATTTTTGTATACAAAAAAAAAAACAACAGATTTTGACATAAAGAATCTGTTTCTCGCCGAAATATCCACACTGACAACGTCAAACTGGCAATAGAAACATGATATGCTTCTAACAACTAACAAGTTCCTCTGGCCGAACAATAATTCCGAAAAATAACACTTTTGATTTTCAGGACTCACAAATTTTTTCTTTTTGTTTAGCTTTTCCTTCTTTTTTTTTGTTGCTTTGTTCATCTGAACGTAGTGCTTTTTTGAATTATTTCTACTAATGCTGATGGAACGAATAGATTTTTAGTTTTTCTTTTTTTTTTCAAAACTAAAATAAAGTTTTCTAATTCCATTTCAGTTAAAACGTTAATATCTCTAACCAGGCGAAACAATAAATTATATTTGGATTTTTTAGAAAAACAAAAAAAAAAAATAAATAAAACATATTGAAAAAAAGAACCAAACAACGAACTTGTCACCGTTCCGACAATTTTTGAAAACTTTTTGTGATGTTGTTGACACTTGCCTTCAAACTTTTCGGTTTGCCTAGTCTTGGGTGCGGTACACATATACATTTGGAAAATGCATTCGTTCGTGTCCCCTCCTTCTTCGGGACATGATGGAGGGTTTTATTTTTTGAAAAGAAAACAAAATAATATATTTTATGTTCTATTTTATTATTGTGCGAACAACGACTCTCCATGGGATAACAAGTTGGAAGGATGCTTTGAAAATTGTATATTATCGCCAAACCTATAGTCATCGTTTTGATCATCTCGTTTATCTTCCTGGGATATGAGGGAATACCATTCATGGAAAAGTAGGTAGGTATATAATACCATCAGGCGAATTTCATGGTGGATCATAAATTTTGTTCGTTTTAAACTGTTTTTTACTTCTTTTTTTGTTTTTTGTTTTATTTTTTTTAATATACTTATTTTTACTTTTATTTTTCGGCGCTTTGTATTAAGTGGCTCGTGTTTTATGATATCGATCAGGTTTTTGGTGCAGTGTATATGTATGTAAACAATTTCAACTAATTTACAGGCACACAATGTTTTATGGCCTTTTTACAACTTAAAACTTCCGGGAATAATAGCACTTTGTTTTTTAACTGCAGTCAACTTTGTCGTTGGAAATTTTTATAAGATATTGTGATTAAACGATTGGGTCATGAAAAATAATATATGTAGAGGTATATTTGAATTTTGATTAAAACAAAGAAAAAAAAAATAAATGCAGAGAAAATCTGTTCAAAAAAAAAATTTATATTTGTGAAGGAAAATTTATTAATTTAAGATTTTTTTTTATTCGTTTTTACAAATTAAATTATACGTGTTATTTGTTTGTACTACTGTTCCATTAGCATAGAAATTCTTATTTTTAAAAAATTAATTACTTACAGCTGTGAAAGGGGGATGGAGGGGGGGAGGTAATTGAGTTTTAACTATGTTCTTCACCAAAATTATAGCTTTTTGTGTCGTAATTAAAAACAATATTCTATAATAATTTTTGGCTTTAAAAAGATTAAGTACAGTGTTTACATATGCTTTATCTATGGAGTTAGTATATAAACAAAGTATAATATAGTTAACTTCAAACACTAACTAACACTATAGGTATTTAAATTATTTAAATAATATCTAAGGCGTATTTAGATACAGCTCAAAACGTGCCGGCTTGAATAACTGGACAGGAGGAATAAATTTTCTTCTATCGTACAGTAAAGGCAAAGTTTTGAAGTGGTCCAAGTTTGAATGCCGCATTGTAGGGGGATTGATTTTGAGTATAAATCTGAGTTTACGGGAAATTCGGGTTTGTGGGATTCCCGCTCTCCGTTTTTTTATGAAAGAAAGATTAAATACTTTTTTGTTGCAACTTATATTATCTACAAATCCCTATACAACATTTATGTAAGAGCAAATAACTTAAAAGTTATAAACGAAAAATTAGCAAAAATTTCAGCTTCATCACCCTTATTTTTGAATTTCTCGCTGACCGTTTTTTATTATTTTTGAGGTAATATTCTAACAAACAAAATGGTCATTACAAGTATTTGAAATCCACGAAAAAGCTGTTTTATTACAAATTCGAGCAATTAAGATTGAATATTTTTATTGAATTTGGTTGTGCATAGGTATACGATGGCATAGGATAGGTTAAGACAAATACAAAATCATATAGGGTGGAGGGATATATGTTCCCCCGTTCAAGCGGTAGGGTCAATTTTATAAAAAAATAATAATAAATTGATTTCGGATCGGAAGCTACAAAATTTCAAAACATCACATTTTTGAATTAAAATATTTTAAATTAAGCCGTCATTTACAGATTATCACTTATTCAATCGTTTCATTTAATTGTAGAACATCATCGGTTGAAAAGATTTAAATAAAATCCAAAAACTTCTATTAAGTATTTTTCTAAACAAAAACATTTTTTTTTTGATTTTTCAGAAAAAAAATTAAAATTATTTTTATAAAAATAAGGAATTTCAAAAATAAACGGTCGATTCTTTTTTTGTAATTGAAATTTTAACTGCGTTTAAAAAAATTCTTAAAGAAATTAAAAAAAAAAAATAAAACCATTATTTGCAAAGATTTTTTTTTTTTTTGTAAATTTAGATTTATCAAAAAAATCATGTATGCATCACGTACCATAAAATTTCAAAAGTTTTTAAATTAATTTATTATGTATTGCATGAACCCTGCCACGCTTTGCTGTGCCACCTATTGAAATTTTTTCAAACTACAAAAGTCCAAATTTCAAAGGAAACGACATACATATATTATGTATAAGTATGCATTATATTTATGTATGTACTATAAGAAAAAATCTAATACAAAAAGAGTGACGGGAGTTGGGGAACTTTAAATAAAATTTAACATTTTTCATGCTCTAGTCATGCTCAAGATATTTTAATTCCAACATTTCAAATTTCTAGGAAGGTAAAGTAAAGAATAATCTCAAATATTTTAAGAAAAGTTGGAGTGGTAGAAAGCAGATTTTCAAAAAAAAAAAAAACTAAACATGTCATGGTTTTTTGCTTAAGAGAGTTTTAATATAAATGTTCAGCCTACTTATATGTATAAGAAAAAAGAGTAATTACAGGTAATAAGAAAGACAAATATTATTGGTCTTATTTATAAACGTTGTCTAAGTTTAGACAACTGTCCAACTTTAGAAAATGTGTTTAAAAACCTTATTTATTGTTGTCTTATAGCTACCTAACTCAGACACAAGAGTAGATTGTCTTATCCGTGAATAATGTGATATTTATTTTTATTAAATAAGGCATATTTCCACCAATTTGAAAATAGTTAGACAGTGTCTAAGTAGACAAAAATCTAATAAATACGACCGTATATGTTTTGGTGAATGTTGAAGAGAGGTTAATTACAAAATTTTAACTTCTAAAGATCGTTCAATAAAATTAAAAGATTATTAACAAATTTTCAGTTTTATAAGAACATTATATACTTAGATACTTAATACCAGATACCAGATTCGGATGTGATAGTAGACGAGAAATAAATAAAAATCATGTCTTAAGAGAGCTTAATTATAAAGTTTAAATGAGGTCTATTCAGCGATGAACATACAACTGAATATTGTACAATTTGCATGAGTAGTGTATGGTTGAAGCGTGATTGTGCATTCTTGTATTGTCATGTGTGTTGTTTAGTGTATGTGTCCTTTTAGGATAAAATTCAACTTAAAATAAAATTTGGGTGTAGGTAGGCGCATTTTACTGAAACAATTTTTTAAACCTTCGTTCTGCTATGAAAATTTCAGTGGAGCCGGACTAGTAGGTTTTGAGTCTGTAAATGATAGCGATTACTTGTTGTCCGTACCTGTGCTTAACAATTTCAGTCGTTAGCAAACTGCTGGTTGGATTTTGACAAAACTTCACATAAAAACTGTATGATCAATATGGAAAATTGTTTGACAAAAATTTGAGCTTAATCGGTTTGTAGGTTGTGGAGTCCATAACATAAATACATGCATACATAAATACATATAGGTAGGTACATTTTTGAAAAAATATTCAGCCTTTAAGCCATTAATTTGACAAGACACAATACAAGACTCAAGACAAGAAATTTCGATTTTTTTAAATTACAAATGACTCAGAGAAACGATCAAATATAATTTTTGAGTTATAAAATATTCAGAAAAATGGGTAATTATTTTTTTTTAAATTACATGCATACAAAATAAATGACTTATCAAAAAATCGACTCAATCTAAATTGGCTTTTTATCGAATTATATAAAAAATTTACTTTTAAAATTAAAGTCGATTTGAATGCAACACAATCTGATGTTATTGACCCACCTACATTTTTCCTTTATGGAACAAAACAACTATACCATCAGTATTGCCCTGAATATTTTAACCGTCGTCGTCATCAGTGTCGTGTTTTTTTGTAACAGTTGAAAAAATGCCAAAAAAATCCATGTTCTTATTTAGACAGTTATGCGTGTTACCGACAAAAATAACATTTGTGTCCCAAAAACCAACAGAAAAAAAAAATCATTCTTTTTTTTGCTTTTTTACACTGAGGTCATAGTCCTGATAGCATACCTACATAATAAAGGAAACCAACAAATATACAAACCTAGTTATACAAAAAAAACTTTTATAATCCGTTATGACCATGAATTTAAAATGAACGACAAATCCGATTTGATTCTATGCCAAAAGGGAAAACCATGCTCCTTCATTATGTATATCTATAGTATATGTATGCACCTAATATATATACATATACATATATCCTAATGTAAAATCCCATTTCAAGATCCGAAAAATATCTTGATGCAAAATAAACCCCCATATATCCCCCATATACACAATAGATATATGAGGAGGAAAGGAACCCATCGGTTTCCACTTTCTTCGTGGCATGCAATATAAAAATGCTAATTCTTTAAATGTGAATATAAATATAAAGACAAAGTAACTATACTGCGACCATAAGGCAGATCCTTAAAAAAAAGAAAACAAACAAGAATATCAAGGGGAAAGGAAAAAAAAAACAGGCTAAAAATTAAAATCAATAAATTACAACTTACCCATCGCTATCAGGATAGCAATAAAAAACTGGATAAAATTCATGGTAAATCCTTTCAATTTCACTCGGGGTAATCCTAAGGCAATTCAGGACTACGACTTTACACACTGAAAGATCTCCCACCGAAATTTTCCATCAGTAACTTCATTGAATGCGTTGCTCGAAGGACCAAAATGTCACACGAGACCATACAAATGACGGCAAAATGGTAACTTCCAATGGGACCCAAAACCCAACTCGACACCAAGCATTCACAAAGTCACAATCACAAGTCCTTTTCGCGTGGAGAATATATCTATCTACTTTTATATATTATAGAATACACGCAATGTGTAATAAAGTGAAATCCCTCGGAAGGCTTAAAGGCTTATTTTAATTTTGCATTTCACTCAAGACGTGGAGCGTAGGGCAGATTTTGATATGCGACGCGGCAGCACTTAGGAGGATTTTCCGGTTCCGGTTGTTATTTTTTTTTCTTCCTTTCTGATTTTTGTTCTCTCTTTTATATTTGATTTAAAAAAAATATTTTCACTTAACTCAGTTTGTGCGCTCCACCGCCCTATTAATGTAGCATCATTTTGTCTCCAAAAGGATCTTTATTTTTTTCCAATTGAATTCATTTTACGAAAAATTGCATCTTAAGCTTGTTTATCTTTATTAAAAAAAAAATAAACTCTCGTGAAATCCTTGTTTTTCCTTTGTTTGACTAAGTTGTGTTATGATCCAAGGCTGGATAGAAAAGGTAGGTATATTTTCACAAAACCGACTTGGTGATAAGTTACTAACACTCTCTATGCACAAACTAAGGATCCATCATAACCGTTTGACAAATCATTGTAATCATTATCGTTTCACTCATTCACCATTAGATCATAAATTTATTTTGAAACATGATTCAAGGGTGGCTACACCCGCTTATCTTTCAATTTTTTTTTTCACAGTTATACCCTCTCACTTTTTGAAAAGACAAATTCTTAATCATAAAAGGATATCAAAGAATCACAACAAATTCACCTCACCATCACGCACTCATATTTATTTAATATTCTTTCACAAGCAAGCTTACGTCAAAAATTGAGAAGAAACCAAAACAAGGACGAAACGGTGATGAAGGACGAAACCGATATCAGCCGGTTTTGATTTTCAAAACCATCTGTCTAGAGATGATAAAACTGACTGAAATCACGACAGTACCATTTTGATTTCCAAAGCACTCCCTTCATAAATAAAGATGCAGAACATCACTTTAAGCAGCAGCGGCAACGGCAGTGGCAGCAGGAAGAAAAAAATGAGAAGAAAAAAAATAAATATGATAGAAGGACGAAAAAGGATTTGAACGTTTTTTTTTTTGGGAAAGAAATGCGGCTCAGATACGAGTAGGAGATGGTATGGTATAGTTGTGCTTTTTTCCTTTTGACCAAAAAAGTACAGTGTAAAGGGTCCTTGAAGCTGCTGATTAGGATACAGTACGAAAACGTTGGTCTAGAGAATCTTCATATGATGGTCGTCTATCTCTCTGCCTTCATCGTCTTCGTATATAATTTTCGCTTTGAGAGAGAAATAATTTAGCGTCAAAGCTTCATTTATTGGATGGTATTTGGTTTTTGAATGCGCTGCGCAGGTTTTCCGAAGATTCAGCTGATGAAAAAATGTAGTTTTGCTTTACTCAAAGGATAAATGCAGAGAAGAGATTAGTATTTGTGTAAACAGAGAGACAACTTTTTGAACATCTAGTTATAAGGTAGGTATAGATTTTGAGTTTAGGTCTTATAACATCAGGAAAAGGGAGGAATGTAATTTGACTTGAGTAAGGACGATGAAAACTGAGTACAACAACTGCATAGAATGTCAAATGTCAGCGGACAACACCCAAATGTATTATCGATAGTGAATTAAATTTTCATTAATAGAATCTAATTTAATACGGACGTGTCTGGATATTCATGACGTGCTTTATAGTATAGGTATCTAGGAACATGCATGGCAGAATTTGTCTTCCTTTTCTTTTTGTAGATACATATACATACATAGGTACATACATATGTTTTCATATATAGATTAAAGCAAGATTAAATTAGCTTCAAAGAGGACTTTTTTGATTAAATGTCAAATTAAATATTAATTTGGTGTCGTACGAGAATTCTTTTCAGCATTTTCTAAAAAGAAATTCTGGGGTGAGTTTATTTTATTTTTTTTCTTAAATTGATTTAGAAATTTAAGAATTTGAATTTCTTTTTGCCAACTTGAAAATAAATGAATTTTTACTGAAAATAATTTCAGTTCATAACGATTATTATTATTTACTTATACTATGCATGTTTTATTGGGGTTATGATGTTTGGAAAAATAATTGCCGACAAAACATTATTAACATTTATTTATCAAATAATTGATCTAAGATGACATTTGATAATTACATTTAACATTTCCTTCAATTAATCTAAATAAATAAAATTAAAAATTGATTTTTGCCAATAATAATAAAGAAAAATCTAATTTTAGATTTTTTTAATTTTCCCTATTAATTTCATTAAGTTCGTCAATTAAAAACTTTCAGTCGTATTTATTAGATTTTTGTCTACTTAGACACTGTGTAACTATTTTCAAATTGGTGGAAATATGCTTTATTTAATAAAAATAAATATCACATTATTCACGGTTAAGAAAATCTACTCTTGTGTCTAAGTAAGGTACGGATAAGATAACAGTAAACAAGGTTTTTGAACACATTTTCCAAAGTTGGACAGTTGTCTAAAGTTAGAAAACGTTTATAAATTAGACCATTTATGTATTTTTAAATTGAGTACATTACACAATTAGTATACATTTAAGAAACAATCAAAAAAATTTGTTTTTATAAAAAAATGTAGCAAAGTTTCTTGTGTTTCAAAATGGATTAGAATCCAATGTTTTGAAAAATATTTGAAAATGTGGAGTTAAGAAAGATAAACCTTCGTTTAGAACTAGGCCACATTTTTTGTAATTCTAAATTATTTATTGTTTATTCAGAATATTGGTTCATATTTTTAGAGTTTGAAAAAAAATCAAGCCTCCATTTTTTCGAAAATTTCACTTTTTTTTTAAAGTTTGAAAAAGTGTTCCGTTTTAAAAAATTGGAGTTATGCAAAGCCTTCAAAACCTTTTTCAAAAATGCCAAAAAAAATAATTCCTTTATTTTAAATATTAAATAAAATGTGTTGATAAGATATTGTGTCCTTTTATATAAATATCTATAATATCTGAACCTTGTTACTTTTATAACGTTTTTCAACTTTCAAAGAAAACTCTATAGGTATGTATACAAAAAAACTTAAATATAAGAAAAAGGGGCGTGGTAGCGGGCGGGATAAATGACACGTGTTAATCTTTAGGCTGAAGAGAGCTTAATTAAAAAAAATGCACGACTGGGTCCCTCGAACTTGCTCTTATGTGCGATTACACTGTAGTTTTAAAGTATACATGGAACTTACACTTTAGACTGAAAAATTGCTGAAAAATCAATATACATAATTACAAATAAATTGATTAAACAACTTTTAAAACTGTTTTGACACCAACGCAATCGCAAAATGTACACCATCCCATTTCTTTCAAAAATCTAAATTTATGAGAAACAAATTTTATAAAACCTTGGAGCGGTTTTTTCTTAATAATTTTTTTTACATTATTATGTATGTAAAATTTTGAAAACATTTGTTAGTATTTATTAATGGAGAATTTTAAAATTAATTTTGAAAAAATTCATCTGCTCATTTTCGAAATATATAATTTTCAAAATAAAATTTTAATTTTTTTTTTTAAATCCAAAATTAGTTGTTTTTAAAATTTTGATTTGCAATATTATTTATATTTATTAGAAGCTCTTATGTACAAAATTTCATTAAAATCGGTTCCACAGATGATTAGATAGTCGAAAACCAAAAAAACGGTTCTATGAGCGATACCATTTTTAAACGATAAATATTTTTTTTTCAACATTATGGCAGATCGTATCTTATAATATTTTTTAAAGAAGGAGGATGTGTTTTTTCGGCTCGTGCGTTTTTAAATGGGTATTCAGAGAACATTGTTCAGTTACATAAACATTTTAATCAAAATCGTAGACGCCGTATGGAAGGTACCGTTATTTTTGTTCATAAGAGTAATTTTTATTTAAAATCTGCTAGATAATGTTAAAAAACTACTGGGTGCCAAGTTTAATAAAAATCGACCAAGTTGGTTTTTAATTATTAAGCTCCCAAAAAAAATTTAAACTTTTTTTAAAAAACAAAAAAAAAAAAAAATTAAAAAATTGGTATACAAAACTTTTAAAACTTCTCGAAAGATTTTCTATAATAAAATGGTGAACATTAGTTGAGTCGTTGATCCACTTTTTTCGACTTTGCTTATGTTAAGTTTGATCAAATCTCGAGTTCGATTTTTTTACGAATCCATTACTTGCCATATAGTAGATACCTACATAAATATAAAAATAAGAAAGATTTAAAAAAAAATAAATTGAATTTTGTTTTTTTTTTTTTTATCAAAAAACATGCTAAAATTTGTTGAAAAACTTTTTCGGTTCCAATATTTTGAGAACAAACACTAAATTCGAAGCCGGGCTAACTTTATTCTACACACAATGTCGTAGCCAAAAATTTAGAATTGACAGTTATTTTTAAAGCAAAAAAATTCAAAACAAAAAAAAAATTTTTCGAAAATGTTTTTCAGCTCGAATATCTAAAAAAACAAACAACGTTATCGACTCCAGAATAATTTTATTTTATTCATAAATTCTTAGTTGAAGGGGTTTGTAAAAAAATCAAATCTACCAATAATACATCTAAAATAGTTGAAAAATATAATACGCTTCAATTTTGGTTTTCACTTGATCGCATATTTAACCTGATAAAATCTTTTTAGACTTTGAATTAGGGTATTTTTTGTAACAAAATAACATCGGGTGTCTAGTTTCCATGGGCACCAATAGCAATTATTAATTATTTCGCAAAATTCCTGTTTTGGTGTTTTAAGAACAGAAGTCACAGAAGTCCATTCAAAGAACGAGTTTACATTTTACAAAGGAACTATCAAAATTTCATATTATTCATCCCAATTGCACCTTTTTGGGCATTAAAACATTAAAACCCAATTCAAAAGGCTTCCCTACAAGATATCTTATACTGATTCCATTTTCAACTTCGTCCAGTTAGTTTGTTATTGATAGTTTAGCAATATATATGTTAAAACATATTGAATGAATTAAAATTATGAATCACAATAAAAATAAGAAACTACCCCAATTGGTGGCGTCATAAACCCAGATTACACAAAAATTATTTCCTGACAAGAGCGAGCATATAATTTGTCCTTTGACAACGACACGAGCCTAGCCTATCCAATGTCCCTATCATCTGAAAAAATAGGATCTCAAATGTCCATCGGGCGACAGATCGTCCCCTCTGAACCATCAAAATAGACATTTCTAATATTCAATTTGGTTGCTTCATGATTCGCAGTTAAATTGTGAATTTGCAAAAATAATTCCAAATAATATGATAATGTGGAGGGAAGCGTGCTGGGGTGGTCTAGTCTGGGCTTTTGCCACAGATTTCATTGCAAAACTTGGCCGATTACCAGAACAAAACAAGACGATGGGCTGTTGATGACACCAAAAGATGAAATGATAGAGTATTTTTGGCAAAAGAATGTCTTCGGTTTTTTTTTTTTTTTCTTGGGAACGAGAAAAAGGACTCAATTCGTTGGTTTTCGTCCTTTTTTTTTGTTTCTCGTTTTAATAGACTCACTGAATAGCCGGATAATCGCTTTGTTATTTTCATTTTTGTTTGCTGATTTAGCAATTTACCTCCTTATTTGACTTCGGCATTGATTTGAGCCAGCAGAATGAATATAATAATGTGTAAGTTTGTGTGTGTGTGTGTGTGTATGAGTGGGGAAAAAGAGGATAAACAAATAATATATTTTTTTTTATTTCAAATAAAAATAAAGGTAATAGGAATTTTGTTTACCTGCGGGCATCAGGATACTCAGGATATATGTATGTACTATATGCATTGTGAGGAGTTTGGCTTTGTTTGCTTATTTGACTTTGTGGATGACGTGTAGTTATTAAATAATATTTTTTTTTTATTTCTATTGTCAATGGTGTATGAATAAAAATGCTTATTATTTGCTTTTCTGTATAGGAGTATTGTTTGTTTAAACTGGATATCCATCTCCTTCCATAGGAGAGCTTGATGGAGATTATATGTAGGTCAATTACTGATTAGTTTAAATCAAACATAAACTGGTTTAACCTAATATGTTTTCTGCCTTAACCACATTCACCGCAGACAAATCTTCACAGAAAGTGATAAGATTTCGAACTGCATTCTCAAAAAGTAACCAAACATTGGTGTCTTTCTTCTGACCATCATCTTCAACAACTGCCTATACAATAGCTATTTTCCTGCGGCTTGGAAAACAGCGAAAGTGGTTCTCATCTTGAAGAAGACCAACAGAGAAAACATGGAAGGATATCGACCAATCGTGCTGCTTTTCTGAGCAAGGTACTGGAACTGGAAGCACTATTTCTGAAAAAACTCAACGTATTCTGCAGGGAGAGAGATGTCATGTCACACCGGAGTTCCAGTACGGCTTCCGGAATAGAAATTCTATCATTCATACGCTGCTGGGACTCCACAATAACGTTATACTTGGATTCAATTAAAAAAAGACGACCTTTGCGTGCTTGCTTGACATTGAAAAGGCTTTCGACTCCGTTTGAATAAAAGGACTATTATTCAAACTTTCGGAATTTTGACTACCTATTCATTATTTAGTAAAAATAATTTTAAATTTTCTATCCCATAGATTTTTTTATGTACAAGTTTACAAAGCCCAAGGGTCAAGGCTCGGACCATTGCTTTTCAATACATAAACCACCGACCAGCCAGCCACCATTCCTGGAACAAGGACGATGCTCTATGCGGACGACTTCATTACTACACCTACCTCTTAATCACCGGAAACTGATATGCTTCCGAACACCGGTTACAGTCCTCAGAAGAAGACGAGCATTGGCTACACGCTGTGACAACATTCAAATCAAGCTTCCCGATAATACTGTTATAGCAGCCAAGTCATCAACAAAATACAAAATAGGAGACAACTTTACCAACAAAAAGAAATCTAAGAAGCATGCTTTTCAACTTTTTTCTGCACTTGTTTCTCTTCCAAGTTTGGGTACCAATCCAGTTTATAATTTTTTTTATTTTTAAAGGGATGTCCATAATAGTTCCTGATATTTTCGTTCTTCTGAGCTTCAAGTAGCTTTTGTTCTCTGGATTGTGTTCTAAGGGCAAGGATTTCTACAAGAACTCCCGATCGTTTGGCTCCTTATAGCTCCTCTTCAAGAAGCCCATTGGGACAAGGTTTTCTTTCCAGAGCTTCAACCGCTCTATTCCTAAGGCCTACCCTCCTACCTGCTATTAATTATTTTAAGAGTGCAAATATTCAGAACCATGATTACATGAAATATTATATTGGAAAATCGAAGAAGAGTTTAGACCTCTCAAGTCCATTTCTCATTGCTGCCTTGGGAAAAATCCCAGATAACCGCGAGCTTACTTCATCCATTACAAAGAAAAAGTATCACAACAGAATGTTATGAAATGGTTAAATATTAGCTGTATTTAATTATACATAGCTTATAATCCATATAGATAATCACATGAAAATAAAACAATAAAGATCAGGGTTAATATAATGTATGTCTCTTTTCTATATAAATAAATAAATGAATTGCGTTGCGTTGCGCGACAGCTCGTGTAGAACCAGGGCCTAGAGAGTTACAACTCTCAATTATTCATGTGTGCATGTTTTTGGCAGGAATGGAGGAGACCTAAAATTTTCTGCCGAATCCAAACGGTTAAGGTGAGAAACACTTTTTCATGACAACAGATATTCTTGGAGGTTTTCTCAATTCTTCGCAAGAGGCAGTAATCCGTGAAAAACATTTATGTTTTTAGGTGCCATCGTCTGGGAATCAAACCAGAGACCTACGACCTAACAGTTCTACTCACTACGCACTGCGCCATGGACTACCACAACAAGAACTTAATAGCCATCTACATGCCAGAGTAAAAACTAAATTTTTGGATCATGAAACGTGAAATTAAGTTTTTATTCAGAAGGTTCTATTTAGTTAAAATATGGTTTAACTGAGGTAAGAAAAAAAAAACATAAAAAGAGTCGAAGCTTCCAATTTGACAATTTGAATTTGGAATATTATTTTTATCGGTTTTCTTTACATGCCTAAGTTAAAACTCATTTACTACACCACTGACTGAAATGGTTTTTCTACGGCTTTAACAAATTGAACAACACCTTCTTATGAAACTCTACCCCACCCCATACCATATCCCATGTCAATGTTGTATGAATAAAAATGTTTATTTAAACTGGAAATACTCTCCCTAAATTGTACAGGTCCATAAATCCAGTCCTATAGGCCTCACTCTTTAAAATTCTCTTGAATTTAATGTTAAGGATTATTGTGAATAATCCAAATATGAACGAATTTAAAGACCCATCACTTTTATCATTATCCGCTTCGCTTCAAACGTCCCATATGTTAGTACCTATTTCAATGCAATGGAAATAAAAATTATATTTTTTGTCTTATAATCTAAGTTTCTTCGTTTCTTAATTCGAAAAAAAAGACAGTCACATCTGTCTCTACAAAAAAATCGATTAGTTAAGTACTTTAAATAATATTAAATTATTTCGTATATATATAAGCTCATCTTGCAATGTCACAAAAAACAATACAAGGGCGAACTTTTTGTTCATCTGACATCTGGGTAACTGACAGCGGAATGGTCAAAATGAAAAATCATCCCTCTTAACTGTTTATATACGCTGCCCTTTGGTCGTGAGGTTTATTGGAGTAGGAAAAAAATTAAAAGAAAAATTCTTTAGGCAAAAACTTGCCTCATGCTAAATGTTGTATAGCGTTTGTTTGGCTCAATGACAAAATAAATTCCTAAAGACAACACGTTCTCCATCCGGCCTGTGTCGTAGTCGTTGTCGTCGACAATGACGATGGACACCAACAAACGTTTGAACCAATAAACCAAAAAATAAAATGTTTCTTTTTTACTTCGGTTCTAGACCCTAGTCTAGATGAATATATGAACGAATGTATATGTTGGGTTGATATCAGCTAGCAAAACTAAAATATAAACCCGTATGGGAGATGGAATCGCGCAAAAAGTGCTGCCATTCTTAAATTACAGTAAATTAATGATAAGGTTGTTTTGGATTATATAAAGAAAATGGGGAATAAAGTATTTATTTTTAAAGTTTCGGGGTTTGTTAAAGTTAATGCTACACCATTCGACAAGAAGCAAATAAGGTATTTAGAAGGTAAGCTTTCCCTTTTAATCTTAGAAATTTACACGGTTTTAATACAAAAAATATGGAATGTTAAATTAACTTGGTATATCATCTTTAAAGAACTATATTTAATTTAAGGAGACGCCATTTTATTTCAACATAAAACTCTTGTTAGTGAAAAAAAAAATAAATAATTTAAAAATAGCTAAAAGGTAATAGTGACTTATCACTCTTAACCATTCCTTTGTTCGAGTTGTTAGCTGGAAGGAATGGAAGGGACGTTCAATTTTGTGCTAAATTCGAAGGAAGCACAATGATATTTCCAAATCAAAATCTCGAATAACGAAATCTCGTTTTTTTTTTAAATCTAGAAATACGAGATCTCACAAACTAAATATTTTTCTTTTTATAATTCCGCAATTAAAAAAAATGGCGCTTTAACAAATGTAAATTTCACACATAAAAAATAACGTAAATCAACCGAAATCTCACAAATTAAAATCTCGCAAATTGCGGGCCACCTAAGATACTGTTGTCCAAGAAAACTGATAATATAAGTGTCTATGCATGAGTCCAAAATTTTGTCTTCACACTTTGAATCAAAGGGCACGGTAGTCCTAGCCAATTTCTGGCACTACACCCTATTAACAGGAACAAACTCAGGCGATTTTCGATCCCCTCTAACTTAAGTACAAATGAAATTAGAATCTTCATATTTGGAATATTTGCTAGACTGGCGGAGCATTAGTGCCTCATCAAATTTCAATTCTGTACCATAAGTAGTTCTAGAGATATAGGACTTCAAAAATCGACGTAACTGACTCACTCACCTAATCACTGGCAGATCATTAAAATTATAGAGCACAGCGATAGGTCTTGTGGCATATACAAAGTAAAATATCGAAAATTTCAGGTTTTCGATTCAGAGGCGTGCTATCCGCCCACTTTCTCAGAATTAAGATCAATTAAATGGAGCACTTCCGATTGAAGAAATTGGGTAGAGCACTAGGACTTGAAGCGCATACCGGAAAAAATAGAAAAATGTAGGTTTATCATTTAGGGGCATGGTATCCAACACTTTTTTGGATTTGCAATGAATTAAATTTAACACTTCCGATAGATGGAGAAAAAAATTAAAATCTTTGCAAAAAGGAGTGAGATCAGACCAAAAACATACATTTTAAGAAGAGAGCCAAGTCAGCCGTGAAAAGTTGTGAGGTTCTTATTTTAAGAAGGTTTATTATCAAATATTTTAAGTAGATTATTATTAATGATTACTGACTAAAATTTGGTAGATTTACTTGGCAAATTTTCCTTTTATTACTCAAAAAAAATTAAAACCTTTCGAAAATTTGACCAGTGAACCCACCAAATTTTAGTATAATCAATTTTATTTTGGAACAGAAAAAACAAACAATGAATTCTTTAAAAAAAAAAACTGTAAAATCAAGGACTTAATTATCAACTACAGTCACCTACAAAGTACAAAATTAATGCAAGACGATACCAATTTAGCTATATATCGTTTTGACGATAGCGTTTCGACGATTATCGACTTACGTGAAGCCAATAAAGGCAACACTATCGCTCAAACGATATCGTCTGACGATAATGGAGTTACGGAATGACCCCCTAGGACGTTTCGGAATCATTGGCTGAATTAAAGTTTTCCCAGCAAAAATAATTAACTACTTTTTTTCTTAATTTTTTTCTTAATTGGCTTCACGTAAGTCGATCGATAATCGTCGAAACGCTATCGTCAAAACGATAGAGTTTCGACGATAGCTAAATTGGTATCGTCTTGCATTCATTTGGTACTTTGAAGGTGACTGTAGTTGAATTATGGAGTTGCCACTGTAATTTGACATCATGTGTTGTTATTGTTATTTACAAATTAAATTTAAAATGTTTCGGCGAATCAATTTTCTTATTATAGAAAATGAAAATGAAAAAAATATAACTTATGCGCATGCGACGACAATTGAGAGATAAATCAAATCCCTTATCTCTTCCAAGTCATATGTTATAAGTATGTTGATCAACCCACAGTTTGTTGATTTCATTTTTGCCTAGGATCCCCTACCCTGGCCAAATCAGGATGTTCATTCATAAACGAAGTTAAAATCGCAATTTGAGATTGCATGACTGTCCTATTAAGTATTTACATTTACATATATTAATTTGTAAAAAAATATAAAAAAAAAACAATTTGCATCTCAAAATGATTTTCCTATAGTTTCAATCGGCACCTATCACAAAACAACAAACACTAAAATTGCAATTTAATTACAATTATGATAGCCAATTTGACTTTTAAAATGCACCAAAGCTCTCAAACTGCGAATGATAAACGAGACGATAGTGGTCGAGTTACGTGAAGCAAATCATGGACGATCTCGTCGACGATTATCGTTTAGAAAATTACGGAATTACTCCCCTGCATAGCAATTTTATTAAAAAATTAGCGACATCTTCACGCATTCCAAAGTTATAATTTCTGCTTTGAAAAAAATCATTTTGGATCACAGTGTGGGTGTAATTCGATAGTCTCATCTTCTTCACATTAAGTCAAAAATAAAGAGACTCTTCGCTAAAGAAAATTCTTTTAACAGCGGATCCATTGAGAGTCTTATAATTAATTTTGGCGATCAGAACCATAATTTTAAAATTAAATTTCTTAAGTTGGGTAACATTGCTGAAATTATCATTACTTTATGTACATATATCCAATTGCAAAGACTACTGAATAAAAATGATATACTTACCGCTGTTTTTTCTTTTGACAGAAAGATCAAATCTTTTCGTGAATGAAACACGCTTTTAGAAATGTAAAAATGGTATGTTGGAATACTTTTTTGCATCAACTGTCATTGTTTTAGGCGTGCTAAAGTGGACTTTATTGATAAGTGAATGAACACAAACAACCATTTTTAACTTCCAACAATTTTAACTTTGACGTGCTCAAAAAAATAAAAAAAATAGTTTTATAAAAGATTGGAAAAGTTAAGATGGAAACCCTGATGCAAGGAGACTTCGAAAGAAGACGGGTTGGTTTTTGCTTTACGAACCCAGTATCAAACCATCAGAATGGGACATAAAAAACAACAAAATGGACTCACTAAAAAGCAACGACAGGGAGATACATGCCAACAGAATCTTCGGACTTGCTTCAGCGGCGTAACGTGGCAACGGACGGGTGGTTTGATTGTTGCTGAGAAATAAGGAGTTGATAGGAAAAGAAAGGAGGACAGGAATGTTTTTTTTTTTTTTTCGTATACGAGTATATTTTCAACTTTATTTATGGATTTAATATAACCTCTATGGATATCACGCTGAAAATTATATATATATTTGTTGTGTGTGTTTCTGGTCCTGAAACGATACAAACTTCATAATTTTTCCTTCTTTGATGTGGGCTGTGGCGCTTCTATGTATGACGACAAGGATGGTGTGAGACTATGATTTTGCTGCTATATCCTGACGGGGGGTATCCCTACCGGTTTTTGATCTGTCTGTCTGTCTGTCTGGATTGGCGTCTTTAAAAGAGAGTCATAACGAAATTCGTAGGATTTTAAATGGGCGCGTGGCAGAGAAACATTTTTATACTGTGGTTAAATGCTTTCTTTTATATACGTACATAGTAGAAGAAGAGACGAAGGGAGGGGGATGGGAAGTTGGTGTATACGCAAATTGACCCCATTAATTTGCTGGGTTCTGTCAGTTTTTATTTTATTTTATTTTTGGTCTCATCTTATATGTATAGATATGCCATGGCTCGGGCTCTGTGGTGCTTGCTTCATTTTGCAAATGGTTTGTTGATTTACAGTTACAGATAAGAAGCCATTTATTTTGTTTTATGCATATGACCGAAAAATGACCAAAGTAAATGTTCCATTTTTCCAGATAGATGGTATAATATTTACCGCTTGTGTGGGTTTTTTTTTTTAATTTTATTTTCGAAAATGACGGATGATAGAGTTCTCTTGTTATTATTAAAAATATGCATTTTGTTACAACATATATTTTTGTAGAGGAAATAAAAGTATCTATGTACTTATATATTTTATAGTAAATAATGTATATGCATTGCCTTCTATAAAGTTTACTTAGTAATTGAAAACAATGAAGCAAAATAATCAAAAAAGTAATGAACGTTCAAAGATGCATGGGATTCAAATTGATATTGCTTCTCTTTATGTGGAAAATGTTTTGGTAAAAAATATTAAATTCATCCATGAATACAGTAAATAAACATTATCCAAATCTCTGGTACGCAGTGATACAGTTAGGATGGTATATGGAAAAAAAAAATCAAAATTTACCATTTTCCTAAATCTTTTAAAAGATTTTTCTTAAGAAATAGAACATTTTTCAACCAAATACGAAGTGCCTTTTAACACCTAAAAGTTCTTACCCCTCACTCCTCAGAATTCATACCAAATTCTTACCAAACTTTATTAAATAAAAAAAAAACTGGTTCACTCTTGAAAATTTTCCGATTAAGTCAATAACATACATTATGTATATTGTATACTCTGCTCAGATATGATATTATTTTATTTGGTCTTTAATTTTGAAACGCGTCGCCTTATAAGCTTATAGCCATTAATAAAATATTAATGTCTCAAAAGCATCTCCTACAATTGTGATGGTGTTATAGAAAATAACGCCCAAGGAAACAAATTGGGCGTTGGTTTATTAGTTTTGATGTTTCCCAAATTACTTTCAATACAAATTTGTTGGTACGATTCCACTTGTCAACTTACTCCCACTAAATCTGGCAGTGGGATTAAGTCAATTGGGTATACGAAGTTCACTATGAATAAATTAGAAACAAATGGAGGTTAGTTTTTCATTGCAAAGAATTATTTGAAGTGTTGGAGAATAAACCTAAAATCTGAATTCCTAATTTAAAAAAAAAAATCTTATGGCACATCGCCGCACAAGTTGATTTTTTGTATCTCTTCGGTTCTATGGTATCATTTTTTGAGCACAAAACAGCACAACTTTAAGTTTTTAAAGAAAACTTAATTTTGAAAAAAAAATATCATACGTAAAATTTTCAAAAATATTTACACCCATCGCAGCACAAGTTGAACACAATACAGCACAACTTTAGGTAGCCTATAAGAACCATATGCTTAGTAAGATTTTTATTTTAAATGCGGCAGCACAAGATGGGCACATCGCGGCATAACGGTTTTTTTTTTTTTTTTACTAAAATCAAAAATGATGATGCTAACTTCAAGCACATGAAGTTCTACCTGATTTACCTAAAAAACTAGATACTAGTTTTAGAAAATCTATTTGTTTAGCATTTCGCATATACTCGTATGGAAGTAGGCCTCGTCACGTCAGACAGCTTGATCGATGTTATGAGTAGAAATTTTGACCATCATCGTCAGCACGCCGCCGAAGGGAGGAAGGTTGTTTTTAAAGGTTAGTAAGCTAAGCTCCCTTGGGTTTTAGAGACTTGTCTGAAGATGTAAATGATTCTTCTCAGCTTCTAGAAATCTAAAATTTCAAAGCTCAGGCTTAGAGGTACAAAAGCATTGAATGTATGTACATACAATTACTATGTGTAATTTTGAATTTTGTTTGTTACAATAACAAAAATATAAAAAAATTACACATCACAACTGAATTTTCACAGCAGCATGTTTTAACAAATTTTTTTATAGCAAAAAGATTAACCCATAACATAACCAAAACAACCACACACCTGAGGAGAGAGTATGCGTTTTCAAAAATATTAATTTTAACATTAAATAAAATTAATTTGCGATACTTGATGGCGTAATGTTTTAATAAAATTCCTCACACAAAAATGGACTAAAAAAATAAAACAACAAAACTACCAAAAGCAATTTATTACCGTAGAAAGCATTCAACCGCGCGCATGTAACCATCAACAGCCACTGATAATTAATTTATTTAATTTAATTGCATGTGAAATCATAAATTTATTGGTAACTCCCCGCTTGACACATTGCAAGCCTTATTTGATGCTTTTATTATAGTTATTTCCAGAAAAATCATAATAATAAAGCAAACATTATATAAAATCCCAATAGAGAGTGAGAGAGCATCAGTTAAACCGCCATAATTCAGTGGGTCAAACTCTGACATAAATTATCATCGCAAACGCTTGAACCAGACACTATAAATTCCGTTATTATCAGCCACTAACCATGTCCTTTCGATAATGAGCATCACTTTGCCAAGCTGGGCGTTGTTGTTGGCTTTTGTCGTGTAGGCAGCAAGTAAGTTCGTGCAAAGGGACATATGTTTTTGTTAAGCATATATAATTTGTATGCAGATAATATGTATGTAGATACCAAACGAATGTGAAAAGGAAGGACAGAGGAGAGTTCGAAACGGAAGTAACACCGTTAATTCGCATGAAAATTATTATAAAACAATCCCATGAGAGGTTAAATTGTTCGGATAATTATCGAATATCAAATAAAACTGACAGGGAATCGTACTCGCTGGTGTCATGCTGGTAATTTGAATTTAAAACTTGTATGGTATTTGTGTGTTCTGGTCACAAGAAACTATATGGTCAATTGACCTACGGATACAAAAAAAAAAAAAAAAAGTTATAGTTGGCTTCAACGATCTTAGGGGCAGTTTGTTTTGTTCATATTTAATCAAGGATTATTGCAACTGGTAAATCATCGATTGTGCATGGTATCCAACATTTTTATAAGAGAATCCATGATGTGAGTTCTTAATCATGGAAATCGCTAATCAGCCGATTTTACAGATTTATATATGAACTATATGAACAAACTGGCCCTTAGCTTTTTGGGACATAAAATGATGAAGCATTGATGTTCTTTTTTGATTTTGTTGTTTCATATATATGAAGTTTTTAAAATTACCTGATCTACCTGAATGGAAAATTTATTCAAAATCCGTCAAGATAAATAACGGAAATATACCTAAACAAAAATTATTAGACATTTTTGCAAAACACCTTAACGACATATGTAATTCTCTTATGTGGATTCTTCGTATTGTTACGTTTACCCCATGGTTCGTAATAAAGCTTGTTTTCTTTATTTATTAACTTCCACTTATTTCCTGTATATAAAACACACTTGATTTCACTTCTTATCGTTTTATTAATCACCACTCTTTCTTGTATGCAATTTAAAATCACTAGCGCAAAATTTTAAACGATTTAGTACGATGTTAAAGACTTTTTTAGTATGATAAAATGGCTTTAACATCGTACTAAATCGTTTAAAATTTTGCGCTACTAATTTTAACAACCAACTTTATGCAATCAATTTCAAAAATAAACTGTCTCCACTCGCTCTCGCACATCGTTTTTTATAGCGAGTTGAATGGTTCTACACTCCTCTTCAATGCTCTGGTCTATGCTTTCAGTACTTTCCTTTCTTAGCGGCGATTTGAATTATACCACTTGCGTTAGCTTAGACACGATCCTTGTAGGTATGAAGTTGTAAGTCTCCACTTAATATTTGGATGGTTATTTGTAAGATCATACTTATAGGCGTTCTGTATAGACGTTAAATAAGTCGTCTATTTCAAAAGTAATTATAGTATAATAACTACATCGTTGCAGTATTATTATAATCACTTTAAAGATAACATGTTCGAATGGATGCTTTCCTGGCTCCATTTTATTAGGTTGGATTAAAACCGCAATTTTTTTAACGAAATCAATATTGCAGGTTCCGGCAAGAAGGTGTGGTATTTTTAAAAATACTATGTATCGTGTTCGCTGGTGGTGGGCCGAATATGATTTAGAATGTCAGGGTTTTTGACAGAATAATGCAATTTCATTAGTGTTTGGGTGTTTGTTAAAAACAACTTTATTGAAACAGGTCGATTTAATACTGCTCGCACAGAGAAGATTTCGATCGAATTCATTTTAATGTTTGATTGTCATGTAAAGTTTCTAACCTCATTCTGTGGGTGAATAACTTTCAAGAAACAAAATTTTTGAACGCAAAAACTGATAGGAGAGATGATCGAACTGAATGAATACCTCAGGAATGTTGAATCACTTTTTTGTTCTCGCGATATCAGAGAAGTAAATTAAAGCAACTTCTTCAAACCCCTTTCGGTGATACCTCAATAAAGTTATCCGAGTGTTCTTCCTTTTTTATTTAATCATTTTTTGGTACGACGGTATCGAACAGGCATTACTTCCTTTCCCCTAGGCGGCATGAGCAAGCTGCTCGATGTTCCTTAACTTGCCATTATTTATTACTTTCTCGGCAGAAAGGTGATAATGATTTCTAACGCCCTTTTGACAGAATAGATCGTCGAATTTTCTATTAAAATAAAAATCGTTTTAATTTAAAAAAAAAAAGTTGATAGAAAATTGATTTCAAACTTTGGGTTTTATTTGATTGATTTAAAACTGATTCAAAACACTCAGGGATGCAAGTGTGTAACTGAAGTTGATACAATCGATTTTAAACTGTGTTTAAAAAAAAATTGTCATTGTATAAATTAATTCCAAACTTAGATTTTGATTAGGTTAATTTGAGACCGATAAATAACATTTTGTGTTAAAAATTCCAAATTATTGGTTAGGAATGAGTTGAAAATGTACCCAAATTTCAAGATTATAAACCATACAAAATTTTGAATGGTTATTAAATAGTACACAAATATTTAACATTTGAAGTTGTAAAATGGAATTTTTAAACTAATATTTTTGAAAAAAAAACTATGATTAATTTTACATCAAGTCAATCTTAACATAATATCAGGTTAATTTTTATCGTAAAATATCTCAAAATAATATAGTAACTTATTTATAACCAAATTATAACCTATCTACATTTTTTAACGAGATTTTCTTTTAACTCAGGTTTAAAACTGCTGTCTGGGTCGTTATGAATTTTGTCATTATTGATTATACAAAATACTAAAGTAATGTCACTTGTTTTTTTTCATACAAATTGTACCAATGTGAAATTGAAAATTGCGATGAGGCAACTCTTAGTATTAATATTAAAAGATCAAATTTAAACGAAATTAAAAAAAAATAACCAAATACAAAAATAAATAAAAAATAAAATTATTTTATAAAAGACCCGTTTCGAAATAACAGAATTCTAATTTAATTATTAAAAAATTATATAAAAGGCAAACGGAAATTCAATAACCAGAAGTTGGATAAATTAATGTTTTTCTAAAGTTAGAACAATACATGTGAGTGTGTTGTTATAAATGAATATGTCTTCAGCCATCATATAGCAATACAATTATATATCTATTTCTAGAATTTTGATTCAGCATGAGTAGGTCCTTAACTCAGAATAATTGCTTATTCCCTTTTCCTTCCCAGCTTATTCATCTTCAACAATTCTCAATAAGAAACAATCAATGAAGAAATAATTAACAAAATTTGTTTGTCAGTGTATATATAAATCGAGTCCTTGTTTCAGGCTCGCTTTATCCTAATGGAAAAACTTATAAACACTCACACACAATAGCACAGACAGATACAATGAAAATGAAAATGAAACTAGAAAAGTTATACGAACTCATTTGGATGTTCAAAGAGGATATTTACGGTCATGTAATTCACCCTTTCGAAGTCCATCTCAACCGAATATTCATCCTTTTAACAAACTTGCGATGTATATATACCTATATTTAAAGAACCTACATATAATATAACGATATACCTTTGTATGTTGCTTTGTTGTAGGATAGGTATAGGAAAGTATATATAGTACCTATTATAAGTCCCCATACCTGGCCACATAATAGGTTTTAGCCCTAAAAGGTTTTCCTAGTTTTGCAACAACTAAAAGGTATAATCAGAAGTATTATGGCCAGCATATAATTTTGTTTTCGTAATGAAGGTTGCTGCTCATAGTTCAGCTCAATTTTGGGCCTCTCACACTCATTGATTTAATGAAACTATATCTATGTGCACATATAGGAGAACGATATGGAAGTAAAGCCTATTTGCGGTCTACTCTCAGAGGCCATTTCAGAACTCAGCTTGAGTTGTAATTATTGAATATACTTGGACTTGTAAATGAGAAAAGTTATAATTTTGCTGTCCAAGAATAAATGATTATTTTGCTGAATACCACCTACCTAACTTATGTACATAAGTTTTGTATAGGGATTCAGAACCATTGACATGGTTTTTCGTTTATCTCTTCAACTGCTGTTTTTGAAGGATTTTACTTTTTTAATTTCGGAATGTAGGTAAAATATAACTTTGTAGTGTTTTTCTATTGATTTAGTGAAAAAATAAACTAAATAAGAAGTTAATGAGATAACGTTTTCTCCATTTAAATTTTATTTTTTAGAAGCAGGGGATTTGTATTGTGAGTGAAAAGAGTGAGAATAGTGAGCATTTTTGGAACTCACGCTGAAAGTCCTCGGGACACTTTTTCAATCGTTCGAAACATTTCATATTCGAAAGAGAACGAAATTTTTTTCTTTTTCTAAGAAAACCGTTTCATATAATGTTCCAAGTTTTCTAGCGTTTTCACGTCAGTAAAAGAAAGTGAATTTTTATTTAAATTTTATTTATAGAAAAATTACCGAAGTCAAAACCGTTCATTGGATTGCCTTCATTAACTGCAAAACAAAAGGCTTCAAATTCAATATAGGTATCCAGAATGTCCTTTTATGCCATTAAAACTGATGGTGTCCACATAACAATGATTTATTCATCAGAGAATCGTTTATTTCGTTTTGAAGGAGTTACGCTTTACATTTTAATTAATTATATTATGCTATAGGCCACTCTCTTGTCTGTATATAGAGTGTAGGTATATCTTCAAATTTATAAAAAGGGAACAAAAATGAAAACGATGACATTTTAAAATAATATTCCCACTGGAACACTTTTCTTTGGAAACACCTTATCGTCGCCGCCCATTGCTCTGCATCTGAAGCCATTGTTCTTAGAAACAATGGCCAAGCGTCGTCGATTAGAATAATCACTCTTTATAGATACAAAACGTGTTAGAGACCAATTCATTTCTTCATTGTTCGTGAGGGGGATTTTCCTAACGCACGGCAGGTGGTCCGGATTGGGTTCCTAGAAAAGCACTTTGTAATAGCCGCTTCTATAATATAAAGAACGCTTTTCATATTCATTCAAAGATTCAAATCCTTTGAGGATAACAGACACATCCTCTACTCAGGAGGTTCTTCCTTATGTTTTTTATTTTTTTTTTTTATATTTTATATTTTTTTGTAAAAGAAGTAGCTTTTTCGCACTATTAATGATGATTTTGGATGTTAATGTCTGTTCTTTGTTTTCATCCTTGAATTATTAGAATCAGCATACAAATAGAGAAAATAATATTATTTTAAAATAATTTATTTTAACTCAAAAGCTATATGAGTTCTTTTAAAGGAAATATGTTTTAACATAAAATATATATTTTTCTTGCATAACAGAGATGTAAATAATGTGATTTAATATTCCATTATTTTGTAAGGTATATACACAGAGTTGTATGAAGAGAAACAAAGTCATTAAAGCTAAGCTTTGAAAACTTAATTGGGAACAATGCAGCGAACGACAACGTTTGGGTAGATTAAAGAACAATTTTAGTTCCAGAATGCGAAATTGCAAAGTTTGTCACGGTAAAATTTACCGCGACAAGAATCGCTCTTCCATTCATCCACATCCTTGTTTCTCCCTTCCCTTTTCTTCCTCTACAGGTGTTTCCTTCAACTTACTGAGAGAGAGAAGGGCAGCCATGGTCCATCAGCCATTGGTTCACTCTTTCAGTACCTTGAGGAAACAAATATCGATGTTATAAATTTTGACACTCAAAGTGAAGGGTACATCCGCCCTCCAATAAATGACAGACGGTCGGTCTGTTGAATCTAAAGTGGAAGATGACACTTGGTTCCCAAATACTAGATGTCACTCATTTTGAGAATGGCCGAGTGCCCGACATAGATTCATAATTCAAATTCTTTTAAATCTTTATTTTGTAACAAATGGAACGTTATAGGCTTATCCTTTATCCAAAAAAAAAATCTAACAAAAGTCCACCGAAGTAGTTTTTTTTGTAAATCGCGATCAAGGAAATAACTGCCAACAATCCCTTCAAAATATTGCGACATAAGTTACTTCTGCCACTAATTTCTCTTTGGTTCAGGTTATTTATACGGAATTTGGAGGGGACAAATGAATGTAGTATTTCGAAATTGAATTCTTGAGTTTTGGCATTTTGGTTTTCGATTTGGCTTTCTCAAAAGAAAATAGGGGGAAAATGGCTGAATGCATTCATCGTGTTCGCCGCTCCTGGAAGTGAAACCAGCGGTCGGCGAATTCCATGATGACTTGCAAAACCAGGGTGATATGTAGGGGCGAGTAAGCAGGACCGCTGGATTTCGTCAACGGTGGCGCACTTCAGCAAGTTAGCTGAGTGTAGCTGACAAATGCCGTGATCGAAGTCCGCGGATCCCCATTGGCCGAAAGCACAAGGTTGTCAGGAAAAGAAGAGGTTCGGACAGACATCAACAAATCTGGAAGAACACTTCTTGACTGAAGAGCTTGATAGAGGGTTAAAAAAAAGAAGAGAGAGCAAATTCGAAGAAAAAAAGTGTTGAAGTTCAAGAATTTAATTTTGAGTTTTGGAAAAGAAACCGGAAAATAAAAGTTGAAATTTTGACAAAAAAAAAGGACAAATTGTGTCTTTGGGATAGAATCAAGGAGAGATTTTGAGGCAGGATAGAGGAAGGATAATTCAGAAAAAGGAATTGTTGGCAGTGGCTAAAGAAAAGATAAGTATAGTGATTGTAAAGTGATTTGGAATTTTAATTGAGTCGTTTGCGTTAAGCATTTTAAAGTTTGTTAGGTACTAATTTTATTAAATCGGTTGGCTTTTGTTTCGAACAGTTATCCCTGAAATTTCGGGACACGCGACCCGGTTAGACTTTCCTTTTCTTCTTCGGGACAAAGCGATAACGGTCCATTTTATTTCTCTTCACACTATTGTTTTAAAAAGGTACTAAAAAGATTTTGGGTTTTCTCCCTATATTCATAAAGGTTTCCCAAACAAATAAAGTTAAAGATTTTTTTCATATCCCAATTCGGGAATCTAAATTTTGTAGTTTCTATTTAAATATTGCTTTCACCGTCGGTTCCGCTTCGAAGGTTTGGAATTTCCTTATTCTTCAAAAAAAATTGCTGGCGCCTTTTTTTTTCATTTTCAGGTAATTCGCCCCTGTGGCAACAATAAGTTGATCATTCGCGTTTGATTGACCAACGAATTAATTAATCGGTTTAATAAAGTTAATTGGTGAAATCCACCCTTACTTGAGCTAGCCGTGGTGGTAGCATCCAAGTGCTACCTCCTGTTGCAATTTTTTTTTCCTTCGAATTCGAACTTACCTTCGTTTTCCTTTTTCCTCTTTGGTTTGACATTCTGTTAACCAAACCAAATCATAAGTCGTTTCGTTTCGTTACCGTCGGTCGTTCGTGTGAACTTATTCAAAATAAAATAATTCAATAATTGTTCGGTTCGTCGGGAAAAAGTGTAACAAGTTTAAAGAAAGTTTATAATTTAAAATGAAGTGAAATTCAATATATTTGAATCCTATTTCTGTGGGCTTCAGGTCTTTCTTTCTTTATCTTTTTCAAGATATTCAAATTTAAAAAGATAAATATAATTTCATAAATCTACAAAATAGATATAAACACAATTCTTCTTTCAAACAATTTTTAGGACAGAATAGACCTGAAGAAGTACTTAAACAAGTACGAAACGTCGTCTATCAAAAAGTAGATAAAGAAAGAAGGACCTGAAGCCCACATAAATAGGATTCAAATATATTGAATTAAGAATTAAAGATCACGAAAAAGGAATAATTAAATGAAGTGAGAGATCAATTTTTTTGGGTGAAATCTTGTTGGAATAATGTTGGTTTTGATCATAATTCCGATTTATAAACTATAATAAGTAAATATCCTTCCTATAACAGTTATGACTTCAAAACATATACTCCAGTAAATCCTGTTCTGAGTACTTTCTGTTGCAATTGTAAAGAACACATACAAATTTGTCATGAAACCATTCTGTAACTGTATCGACCTATAAGGTAAATTTCTAAAATAAAAAAAGCTATATTAGACAGTTATTTCCCATACACATTTTTAGGAAAAGTTTTTTTTACATCGAAAATGTTTATAGGGGCACGGTCACAAATATTGTGTTAAAAAAAATTAATAACATAATCATTATTATGTATAATGAATACAGTGTTCGGGATATATGTAATTTACCATTAACAGTTAAGTCATAGTTTTTTCTGTAATTCTTCTTCAATCATTTATGTTTTAATCCAAATTCTTATGACGATATAATAAAATATTTTTTTTCAGTTGTAAAATATAAAAGATAATCATGTAAACTTATTCTGTAACAAAACGTTCCCGACCACCGCTCCCTACATCATCATCCGACACGTCACATATAAACCAACTGCGAGCAACCTACATCAATATCCAACCAACATATGTCAGCAACCCACCGACATCACAATTATGGTACACAAAATTCGACAAATTCGTAATAAACACTGAAAATAATTATATTTTTTTGTCATCTTTATAGTTCGTACTTTGTCGTAGCAGCCAATATAATAAGACGAACGTTAGAATTTTCAACAAATCGAATCTTATCGAGTATCGACTCGTGATTTTCTTGTTATAGAATTATAAGTGGCCGATATTGCTACTCCACTCTTGCTTTAGTAAGTTGTGGGCTGGAATTAAACTCTTAAGTATTAAGTAAGCAGTGGATACGTTTTGTCCCTTGAACTGGCCTTAGGCCTACGCTAGTTTGTTTAGTAAAAAGTGCTTTTTAAATTTTTTTTTAAATGTTTTCCACGAGTTACTGTATCTCGTGAGAAATTGACCAATCTTCCAAGATTATCACTTGTCATGAAAAAATTTAATGGTTGAAAGTTGTAGGCTACTAGACCTTAAGTTAAACTTAAGTGACCTATGGCACCATCTAACAAAATTGTGGTTACAAGTATTTTTTTTTTTTAATTTATAAAAAATCAAGATTTCGTATTTAGTTAATTTTTTAAATCAAACACAAATTTGTACTTGTGAATTGCAAGTCAAAAAATATTTATTGACAAATAGAATAAATCTTTGCACAAAAAAAGTTAATTACAATTCTGTTTTTGTAGGTTTCTGTTGAACCATAATAAAAACGATGACAAATTTGTTTAAGTTTGTAAAAAATTTCTACAGGTGAAAGATTGTTTTTAAATTAATTAGTCGTTGAAGTTGTAGTGATTCTGAAGCGGTTTTCATTGTTAAAAAAAAAAAATGTTTCGTTAGCGTATTAATTATAATTTGAACAATTATTTTAATTTTAATGAATGACTTCGATTTATTTTAAGGCAGGAGAAATAATAAGCATAATTGGCACACATTAAGTCTAAGGCAGGACCTTACAGAGGGCAATACTATTTTCTTCCTTTAATATATATTAATATGACAATATTTCTGCAATAATCTTTACTTTTTTCTCATAATTGTCAACTTATCAGAAAATTTTCCAAATAAAGATGCAGAGATGCAAAAAATATTTTGTTGTGGGTATTCATAATGATGTTTGCTCAACAACGAAAAACACAATTTTGAATAAAAGTTGTAGCCCACAATATGTTAATAGTAAATTGTAGTTGAGCTGTACCATTTTCTAGTCTCTTTAAAAATTTCTAAAAACACTCATTTGTAGATGGTGCAACAAAAATGCATATACCTACTAGATTTGCAATTGTGGATTACAATCAAAGATTTGTAGTTATAAATTGTAAACTGGTGCAACAGGCTACAGCTGTCGAGCCACCAAAATTTTATTCATTTATATATTTATTTTAAATTATTAAACAAAAAATAAATTCCTAAAATATTTAAATATAAATAACCTATGAGATTAAAAATTAAAATTATAAAAACAAAGTCTCTTTTAAAAAGAAGAAGTTGAATTTGTAAGCCTCAAACTGCACATTAGTGGCTCATTGTAACCAAGATTTACTGTATGAGAAATGAGATGAAACAAAAACCAAGATGAAAGTCTTCGTGTGGGTCAGGGTTGCCATGTCTTAAAACTAGTTTGGTAGTCCAATTTCAATTACTTGTAGCTATAAATCAGTGCTAAAAAGGTAGTACAAATTGAATTTTAACACTTATTTTAATTTTCAAAATTAACAGATACTTAAAAGATTTTTTTTTTAATATAAGTAAAATGCAACTACCTATATAATGTACACCCCTTTTAATAAAAAAATGATTAATTATTTTCTTATTTACAAACTTAGTTATTTAAATATTGATCAATAATTAATTTATAAATTAAAAAAAATTTTATTAATAAACATCTAACAACTAATTTAAGTTAATTAGCAAATCTGAATGAAGATATACTATATTCATCAGAACTCTGATGACCCCAAATAGAACCAATTTTTTTTTTTTTCATTTTTAAATTCATTATTATTTTTCCAAAAACTTATTAATAACTATCTTTAAGGTAGAAAAAAATTCATGAAAAACTAGCCTACTTATCACGATCTTACAACTAACTTAGTGGCCACATGCGGGTGCTCTAAGTTAAACTCTATATCATATCTTTATACTAATGCCTTTCGGCCTTAAAACTAATTTAATGCTAAAATTTATTATTGGTTTTATTTTTCACCAAGAAAGAATGGACAACCAAACTTGGTACCAAATAGTACCTATTAATTGGTATGCATACACAACACACTTTCTCACAAAGTGTAAACTTGCACACACACTTTCCAGAGCCAAAAGCTTGAAAGGATTTTTTTTAATTTCTTTGTTATTTCAGGTACGCAGTTTGATTAAAATTAAATAAATATGAAAAGCTGTCTATCCCATTTCCTATAATTCTCAGCTTTTGTGAAATCTTTAGAGAAATAGAATATAATGTTACCTTGTTAATCATATACTGACCTGCTATAGCCTGCTACTAGGTATGTTATGTACTTCCAAATTGTTGAAAAAAATATCTAGAATTCCCTTATTTTCCCTGGAACTTTATAAATTATACACTTCAATGCAAAATGTATGCATTTTTCTTCTCTCTAATACGAGTGCAACATGCATATATCTAGCTTTGTTATACCATCCTTATATAAGTCGATGTAAATTCCAAAAATATCTTCACCAAGTGGTAGAGGTATGTTGCACCAAGCGCCACAAAGCCATGTTACTGAAAATCTCCTTAATTTGTCCGAATAAGGGCAATGAATAGGAGCTTAAGTGAGGGTATAGAAAAAAAAATGGGTAAGGATGAGCAGCAAAAAAGCGTCTATTGGCAGCTTCGATGTTATAAAGGGGGGGGGGATACCAAAAGGAAACAACAAACAATCAACGATAAAGTGTGGTTGCTTCTGCAACGTGTAAAATTGTTTAGAAGCCCAGCATATTTTCATTCTATGTTTACTATCCCACCCCACCAAATTCAACCCTAACCAATCTCGTCCTGGCATCCCTGCAAGGCATATATTTCCACTGCATTGTGTCTGCGAATAATTTCTTCTGCTTCGGATATAGGAACCAATATCCCTCTGGTCTCTTGTTGTCGTTGTCTCTCTCTTACTCTAACACTTTAAGGATTACGATCCCGTCCCGATGCGATGATGATGACGATGACGATGGGGCTTCTGCATGCACCATTTCTGCTTTTGATGGTTCCTTGATGGGCTCTAATGCTGCTGATTCTGCTGCTGCTACTGCTACTGCTGCTGTAGGAGACGACGATGATGCTATCGCAATAAAACCTTAGTGCCCATGCCCATGTATAGATGCTAGGATAAGGATTAATCAGGTGTTCTTATGGACCAATTTATGGAAGGTTTTCATTTTACTTTAGGAATTTAATGCTCGCTTGATACGCTCGTCTGCATCAATTACTTTAAGGCTATATCGGCCATCTTACCTGATTTAAGGATATAAACCGATTTGAGTACGTATATAGAAAGTATACCTCGAGCTATTATAATACTCCTGCATAAGATTATAGATTTATAATCAATCCATAAGTTGATGCAGTATTTTAAAAGTATTTACATAAATAAATTGATGTTAAGCTAAATTTATGTATTGAGAATGCAAAATCAAAATCAGCAAAATCAAAGTGGAATTTCCGACCGGAAAAGTAGAAAAATCGTGTAAACCAACATTTTATACTTCCAGGGATGGAATATACCTACTTTTTTCTAAACTTTGTGCACAACATAGATATCTACCCGTGCAAAGCCGGGACAGGCCAGCTGCTACATATACAGGGTGATTCGCATTAATTAAAATTAAATTAAAAACGTTTACCTATAGAAGAAGAAACTAAAAATAATAATTTTATAAACGCAAAAAAAAGGGGTAGAATATTCTAAAAATAAGTGCAATCCATAATTAAATAACATAGTGAACTTTTGAGAATTGCACAGCTTGTATTTGCGATTCTTGTGCTCATAATGGTTACGTTGAGCGCATATTTTCATTAATAACAGATAATGTACTCAGAAACGGAATAGAATAAAAGTCAAAAATGTTAACGTAGGTAGCTACCTAATTCTTTTTTGCAAATACAATTTATATAATATAATCATGAACTGAATTAAACAAGTACATATAGTTTAAATAGTCCTCCACATTTTAATTAAAATATGGTTCAATGACCAGAGTTACCACTGGGATACAATTATATCTCGGGGGAGTCTTTTTTTTAACACATTTTTTTTTTAATTCTTCTTTTAAAAAATAAAATAATTCTTTAAATATGACATTTTTAAAAATGTGGGATTTTTTTCCCAAAGGATTAATAAGTTAATTATAAACTATTTTTTTTCTTTAAAATATACAAAAAACTGTACAACTGCATTGTGGGCACATAAAAAATAGCACGTACGACACTATTTCACAGCTGTTGTATCTCCAGCTCCAGTTTCAGTTGCAGCATTTTATTGTGTTGAGGCAGTAAATGTAGAACAACTGTAATAGTCGCAAACTCACGGCAGTGATCAAACGAAAATGAACGAATACAAGAAAAATCATTTAGCGCACCCATAATCGTGAATATCTACTTTTGTAGTTCACTTTAGTTTTCGTTAGTAAAAGTTGTCCCTAGCTCAACTCAATTGAAATTTGGTGAAAGAGGAATAATTAAAATAAATGGTTCCTATCACTTCGATGACAATTCGGAAGCATTTACTTTTGTTTATTCATATGGTCAATTATATGGACTGGTGTAATTAGACAATGCTGATCAAAAATAGTCAGAAAATGTAGCGGTTCTAATTTTTTTTTTTTTTTTCAACGTTTTTATTCACAACTTTTATCGCCAATTAATTTCAATGCAATTGTTGGAGAACCAGAGTTTTTTTTTTCTTGTTCTCTGAGATACGTATTATATCGTATTTTTGAACACACCTAATTCTAAAAGTCACAATGGCATTTGGTTAATTTTACCAAAATTATTTGGTTAACTTTTCGCACCAAAATTCTTGGGGAATTTTAACCAAATTGTGTAAATCATTTCTCGTACAAAATTTGACAGTTCATTATACCCAATTCGTAAACTTAACCAAATGGTAAACTTATCTAGTGTTTTACATCATTGCATGAATACCCTTATTATATCTATAAATGTATAATATAGTGTTTTTTAATTCTAGGCCACTCGAACAAGCCCGTGCGATCTACTTGTGCATTTTTGTTGAAACTATGGTCACGTTCGAGTAAAATTAAGAAAAAGCGATCCGGATTGGTTGGTGTTGTCGTAATCTAAAAGAAAAAATACGTTTCACCTGATTATCAGCTGTCTAGTCTCTCACTTTCTGTAGCAATGGATTAAAGAACACGTGGGATTTCTAGTTTCTTGTTTTATTTTTATATAGATTTCAATTTTTACCGAAAATATAAAATACAAAATACTTTTTTTTAAATTACAAAATTACTTGTTTCTTGTTGGCCTCATATTTTTTTGTTTGTCTTGTCAGCCTATTTTGCAGAATTAAATACCTATATCTACCTTTAAAAAATCTTCAACAAAAATTTTGCTCCTCAAAAGAATTAAATTGTTTTTGCACAATTTTTTTTGTGTGAAACACTCTTTAACAAATTCGAAGGAAAATATCCCATCAACTCAACTTTAATTGAAAACTGCATTGTGCATTTGTGCAACCAAAAGTCACCTAATAAAACGTATAGATAGATCGGTAGGTGTACTATCAAACCACAATTTTAATAAAAATGGTGTAGTCTATCTTGCACCAATTAATTGTGAAATATTTCTGGGGTTTTCGACTGCGGTCAACTGAGAGAGCAAAACAACTCCATGGATGGTGTCCACTTCATTAAATTGAAACCATAAATTGACTGAAAATATGCGATTGATCCGAATGGAACTGAATGACCAGAAACCGTAAAGAAAATAACATGGAGTTTGAGCTCATGTTCGACCATTGCATCAGGACATTGTGATTGTTGCTATATGTATTGTATAAGTGTAGGTATATGTACGATATTATATGATGGTTGTTGCATTTGCGTGTACCATAAATAAATTAATGTGTTTGTGTAGGACATTTTAATATTCATGTGTGTGGGAAAGATTTTCAAAACTTGTATACAACTAGTTATAAGTGCAGACTGCATACATATGTACATTAATGTGTATTTTTTCCAATTAAAGGGAAAGCATAATATTATATCTATATAACTATAATGAGGTCAGCTTTGCTTGAAGCCACTTTAAGTCTGTTTTCAGTGGTTGGTCGAATACAATGGTGATTGGCTGTTCTGTGTTCAGTGCGGTTGTTCTACTGGCTAACCACATTCATTTCAATATACCTACCTAACGTATATTTTCCTCTGTTTATTAACTGATTGCACAAAGGAATGACCGATTAGTGATACAATTTGCTATAAGAGATATACATGTACGAGTATTTGTTCTTTTATCAATGACCATCTGCTTGCAGCTTGTGGCATTGCTTTACAGAATAAATATTTTTAATTCAAAAGAGTGGAAATGTAACACTCAGAAATTAAATTAAAGCATTGAAAGTATTTTTTAATTAAGAATTAGTTAAAGAACTTCAAACATCTGAAATTAATTTTGGACTTACAGCTTGATGAACAATATCTAATTTAAATTTTTCCACAAAATTATAAGAAATCATAAGGTACGCTTTGATATTTATTTATATTTTTATTTATAAGACATTCTACAAACATTCATAAGACAATGAAAATCTCTTTGTTGTGTTTTGAAAGTAATTTTACGTGGGTTAAACAAAAACTCCTCCTTCGCTCTTGTATATCCTTGAAATTAAATGATAACGTTTGAATTCACCAATAATTAACTTAGTAAACACTTAAGCAGAAATAAGTTTTATTTAAAGATTCCTTCAAATGGGAAATCTTCACCCTTATTATGTGCCCACTCATCTTATTAAAAGGTTTTACTTGAGCTCTGTATAAATATAAACCCAACCTAACGGTGCCGCAAAGAGGGTTCAACAATAAAAATGCCCTAAAAATAGTATTTTATTATTACAAGGGCGACAGAAAAAAAAACTTTTTTCTAAATTTAACCCTTTTACTTTTGTATATCAATATATATCAAATAACATTTTGTTTCTTACATTGTTTAAGCATTTAAAGGTACAAGTCCCATTTAGCCATAAAATAAAAATCCTATACATATACAAATTCAACAAAGAAAAGGTTAATTAATTCAAAAACAGTTCATCAAAAACCAAACGCAGTGAAAAGTTTTGAGGAGTCATTTGAAAAAAAAAAAAATTTAAAAATAACAACTAGCTATGACGACCATTAAATTTTATATTTTATAGTATAAATAGAACGTGACAAGATAAATATAACAAAACATTTTGTTTCAAACCTTTTTTTTGGGGGGAATCAGATTTTGACTGGAATTACAATTTTTCATTTATTACGTTCAGTTAATTAAAATGTTGTCCCGATTGGAAATAATAATTCTATTTCAATAAACATAGATAAGTATGTAAATGGTTTGTTATCAAAATTGCAACGTTTTCATTTATATTTTTGTTTATGTGTTTATTTAGAACTTTTATTCGATTTTTGAAATTCCTTATTTTCAACCTATACCTATCATAACGATTACAATTATTGGCACTTCAAATTTTTGACCCAATTATTGGCACCCTATCATGCAACAATAATTTTCTCAAAACGCAAATTTTCTCCGTGCAACTAAATTTATTCTTGGCAGTTTAAGGAATCGTAAAAAATAAAATTCACAACTGGGTCGAACGAACTTGCTCTTATGTGCGATCACAGTGTGGTTTTAAAATAGGTATACAGTGTACTTACACTTTAGACTGAAAACTTGTTAAAAAATCAATATAGTAAGAAATAATTTTGTTTTCCAATAATATAGTAGATCGTATTGATATTAGCTTACATAAAATTTTTAATCAAAATCATAGTAGTCGTTTTTGTCGGTTTATAACATTTATATGGGAAGTACCGTTATTTTTGGCTATAAGAATAATTTGTATTTAAAATCTACTAGATAATGTCAGAAAACTGCTGGGTGCCAAGTTTAATAAAAATCGAATAAATCGTTTTCGAAATATTAAGTTCCCAAACAAAAAATTTGGAAACTTTTTTTTAAAAAATCCAAAAACAAAAATTTTAAAAATTTTGGTATACAATAGTTTTTAAACTTTTTGAAAAATTTTCTATAAAAAAATGATCATATCACATGCCAGGTACCATTTATCACCATTTTCCGTATTTTTTTTTTTTTAAGTTGTGAGCACGGTTTTGAGCAAATTAAGATTTTCATTTTTTGCTAAAATAATTGTACGGTAGGTACCGTTATTTTTGGCCTTAAAAAAATGAAAAAAAAACGTGTCGTCGGGAATGTCAAAAAACGCTAGGTACCAAGTTTAAAGAAAATCGATCCACCAGTTTAGGATACAGCCGAAAAGACAGACAGACAGACAGAATTGCGAGACCCACTTTTTTTATTTTTTAACATTAGAAATGTTTTTAACATTAGAAATGTTTTTAACATTAGAAATGTTTTAACATTAGAAATGTTTAAACGGGGGTGAAAAAATCAACAGAATTTCAAAAATGTGAAACGCATAATTGACAAAGAGGGCGAAACGTCAGGGGAATAGACAAAATTATTGAGTTCATGCTTTGTTTTTACTGGTCTGAGGAAAGAGAATACGAAGAAGATGATAAAACGGATAACAACAAAAAAGGAGAAGTGTTCGTAGGCTTTCCAGATTTGCATGTGGAGAAGAACAAATTTGAAAAAAAATACCGCTTAAAAACACGCAGAGGTACAAGAGGGGGATAGAAAATTTTTTATTTATTTCTTACTTAGATATTTATTATTGCGTTTTTTCTTTGTTCTATACTCCTCACGCATATTTCGATAATATTTTGTGAGGCTGAGGGAAACAGAAAATGAATAATAATAAAATAATAAAAGGAACAACAAATAAACGAGAAGTTTGCATAGGTTTTTCAGTTATATGGAACGATTTAAGAAAAAGAACGCAAATTAAAGTTTATTACAATAATGATTTTATATTAGGTATGAAAGATGAGTAATAATAAGTTAGAGAAAATGATAATTTCCAGTAACTTTTTAAAATCTTAACCGAATTCGATCAAAATGTTCTTTACGAGTAAGTCGAAAATAATTAAGTACAGTTAATTGCAGTTTTTATTATTTTTTTTTTATCGAAATGCAGACTATACACACAAATATTTGTATACCTACTGATCTTAAGGGAAAAATATCCTTTTTTAAAATGGTTATATGCCAGGTACAGTTTTATTTATTTTGGAGCTACAAAAATTAATTTCGGGTCTATGGAATTAACAAAAAACCTTAGGTTCAAATATTTAACAAATTTAATTTGGTGGTTTAGTCGAGTTAACAGGTAGACAGACGGAAATATAGCCGACTCACTATGTTTGGGTCCCCTATTATCATCAGAGTTGATTAAAATCCCTAGGCCGAACTTTGTATGCATCATAAACTTACCCTAAAATCGCACAAAATATGTCAAGTCTGCTGTCGCATGAAATAGATATATGTACATTCATAACAATAACAGGCTTTTCTGTCGCTTTTATTTGTTCTTTTTTCTAATTTTCACACACACCAGTTAACAATCGATACACATATCATATACAACAAGCAATATACATATACTAACGGAACATGCATTAAACATTGAAAAGTTGGGGAAATAAAACAAAATAGACTGGAAAAGCAGCAGTTTTATAGAAAAGATTATTCTAGAAAAAAATAAATTAGAAAATTTAAGACTGCGATAGAGGACAAACTACCTACCACCATCCAGATCCATGAGTCCACGGCGCCGGCGGCGGCGCACGATGCCAGGTTGATCGTGGATGAAAATATTGTAAACGGCCGCTCTAAGTAAAATTGGTCTAAAAAGATTTTATAGATCAAAAAAGAGTAGGTACTGAAAACAAATAAAAAAAATCTACAGAAAATGGAAACAATTAAATCAGAAGTGGTATGTTCGTTCAACAGTATTTAATGCAAACGTTTGAACTGAGAGTCATTACTTCGCCCGATTCACCGACCAGAAATCATACTCCTCGCATAGATATTGTTCTTGTCCGATATTTTGAAGTCGAAGCAATTCCATTTGTGTCCTATTTTTCAACTCATCGTCCCCTCTATATAATTTCCTCGATTATACACAAATCAAAAAGATGACTATCAAGTAAAGCTGTTTCAAACTTTCAAGATCACGTGAAACAACAAATTCTCCAGAACAACTAGAATTTTCCGTCTATGACGTTAATTCCGAAGACGAATAAACCCATAATGAATAAATGAAATTGTCATGCTGATGCCAACAAATCGTCATTCGGCAAGGACAGCGACATGTAACGATGAAATCGTTGTCAAGACCCCAAGCAGCGAATACCAATACCAACAAACGCCTGAAAATCTGAAATTCTGGGAAGAGACAAGCATCCAAACCCATTTAAAATATATGAAATCGTCTTTCGACGTTGATCTATTTATTGCAAAAGACACTTCGAAATTGAAATTCAACCAACGAATTGTTCAAGAAAAGTGTTATGTGCAGTCTACATACAAAAAACCACATACTAATATATGTATATGGGCCGCTGATCTCAACTATAGGTAATTGGCAGAATCGACATGCTGTGAAGTCAGTTTCCGAACTAACAGGACACCATCGAGCATCCGTTCCTTGCGCAACGACTGAGTTTTGGTGGCACAAGCCAAGTAAAGAAATTATGAACGCAACTATCAAAAAAGTCTCATTGGATATGAATTTTATCTAATGTTGACTTTCGATCGCCACTAGAAAAATTTAAGTTGGAAAACAATTGTGCTGCCAAAGTTCGTGAAATAATAATATAACCGACGGCGCGGCGGCGGCGGTGCAATGGGCCGTTTTACTGCAGATCTCGGCCAGGTGAAACCAAAAGGTCTTAAACAAGGGAAATCGGGATGCTTTGCTCCCAGCACAATATGTGCATGGTGTTCTCATTATACAGTTCGACGGATTCAAGATAACCAACAGCGGTTTTTCTCTGGACATGGTATTGGAGAACCACGCCTTTAAACAATTGCAAAAAGTGGAACGTCCCGATAAAACAGATTCAACTATATTAAATATGTATGTATGATGCGGATTCTGATTCAGAAGATGAAGATGAATTTAAAGCAAACATAAAAAGAAAATAAATTGATACCGATTGGTAATATTTATAATTATTAGGTATGCATTTACCAAAACAATAAAATTTGTTTTATTCGAAGTTTTAAAATACATAAATGCTTTTTTCCATTTCTAATGTACCTCAACTTTGCTGGAATGGCAAATCGGGTAAATTTTTTAAAAGTTATTTTCATTTTAAAAATTCCTTCGCTTTTTTTTCGCTGATTTAAAGACACTTATAATTATAACAGATTGTTCACACGTTTTACAGTTTTTCAATCCAAAAATTGCATTTCAACCAGAACACTCTTAAGATAATCAAAGTTAACTATCAGTTTTTCTCATTTTCATATGGTACCTACCTAATTTTTCTAAAAACTTACCATCTAATCTCTTTATTTAATGTTATCTGAAACTAATTATGTATCTTATGTACCTACATATGTATATTTCAATATGCCATACAAAAATCTTCGGTACCAATTTAAAAAAATAAATAAATAAAACATTTAATACTTTTAGTCCTTCTGGCTTTTGAATGAATACATATAATGAAAGCATGAGGCAGAGGTTTATTTTGTATAATATCTTCTTCTGAAGATTCAGTTCTCTTTTAAATGTCAAAATAGACACGCACAAGAAAATATCTTTCGGTTCCACTAAACATACATACATACATATACGCAAACAATACCTTAAACATTTACGCTCAACATGCATGAACAGATAAAGTGTGTTTTTAGAATTCCAAAAAGCTTTCTCGTATAATCACTTCTAAATCCTAGTTTTCTTTCATTTGAAGCAAAAACAAACCTTAAAATAACATTGCCACTCAACTATATAGAGTCAGCGATTTGAAGGAGTCAACAATATTGTGGGATAGGTGGCACCTGGCATCTAGGTATATCTTATCAAAAGGTTTTCTATTGGCAGTGGCATAGCATGAGTTTTTTGCAGACGACGACGCAAGGGAACATAAACCCCATCTAAGGAAGACCAGTTATAGCTTTCATTGAAAATCGTCATTGGAATTTTTGTTTTTAAGTTTTAAGGCAGTTAAAAAGCAAAATTAGTGATTATTTCGATGCCAATATAAACCTGATGACTCAAACATTAATTCTTGCCATTTTTTTTTCATTTTAGCTTAACCTTTGACATGAAATGAATTTCATTATTTCAATGATTCAACTACTTTATCATAGATCATTGAAAACTTAGAATCGTTTTACGTGGAAGGTTGGGCCAAAATGAAATATTTTTTTGACTAGAATTAATAAATGAATCATCAGCTTTATATTGGCATCAAAATAATTAGAGATTTTGCCTTTAAAGTGTCTCAAAATAAGAAATTAAAATTTTCAATGATGAGTTTCAACGAAAGCTATAAAAGGCCCCTAAATAAAGAAAATATTAAATCTAAGTTTTATAAATAAAGCTAAAATTAAGCTAAAGATTTGAGAATTTTCAATAAAAAATAATTTTGTGTAAATAAATATACATATTTTTTTAAATAAAAGAAAAGGGATTTATTGTTAGTTTTTAACCGCCCACTTCGCTTGGGCTTCACAACTCCCTTCTCATTTAATCGGGTTTTAGGTCATTCGAATGCTGATCGGGCGACATTCCATTAGCTCTGTTTCCGCACTGGTTTGAGACCGCCTGACTAGATCTGGAATTGTGCAACATATTTCTTGCAAAAGAGAGTGCTCACTAAAGAGTACAAAATTTCCCTTCCTTGCCAGTTTTAGTCCGAGGAATTTCTTCTAGCTATTTCTGGCTTCTTGTCAAATTCCAGGTTGCCATCTATCATATGACAAAATTTGTCAGTTGAATTCAAATTTCAATATTGACCTAGGGTTGCCCAAGTGTTTATTTTAATTTTATCTTTGATAGATACGGATATTTTTTATTTAATTTATTAATCTTTTAACTAAACGAATAATTTACAAAAATATATTTAAATTAGCAAAACTATTTATTTAGAATTAACAATTGAGTATTTTTTATATATAATACAATGCTTTTCGAAGAAAAACACACTCAAAATCCATAATTTAATTCACAATTCATTCCCCTCTCTTCAAATTTGACATTTAAACCAGATTTAGTGCGAGAAATGTTGGGAACAGAGCTATTTTAGAAGATTATTTTTAGATTAAATTCCCCACGCTACACCACTGATCTAATGTATCTTCTTCTGACGCACTGCTTCAAAGAACTATGTCCCATAAAATGTATCTATAATTTCTCACATGACATAAGCTCGAGGGATTGACGCACCTTAGAATAAAGTGAATTTGGCCAGCTTTAATAATTGCAAGGGAATACGAGTGTAGGTAAGATATGATAAGAGAATTTTATTCGATTGAATTATTATCAGTCAAAAACATACATTTTAAAAAGAGAGCCATCTATACAAGAATAAACATGTGTGGAGTTAGCACCCGACTAAACTACGCTCAAAATGTTATCTATTTTGTAGGAGTAATTTAGGAGAAACCAAGAAATATGAAAATTGGGGGCAGCGGTGGGCAGGTTTCGATAAAATCATTTTCTATTTTTTTTCTCGTTCATCAGCCAATTTCATCAAAATCGTAAGAGCCATTATCGAAAACTTGATTTCTAAGAAAAGTGGGCGTGGTAGTGGGCGAATTTAATTTAAAAAATTTGTCCTCGTTTATTAGAACAAACTCTATAAGTTTCAAGCAAATCGTTAGGGCCATTTCCTATGAACTAATTATAAGAAACAATAAAGGTGTGCTTGGCAGTGAACGGATATTACTAAATCATTTTTTAAAAAAGGCCTGTTTTTTTGTAAGCCCGGACGGAATTGGACGAAAAAAACGACGTCGGTGCTAAACAATCACCATGTTAAATACAACGACAACCAATCCCCTGCGGGCTAAGCTAAGCCCAGAGAATTCTCCGTGCTTAACTCAAGCACACAGAAAAACTGTGTTACCGGCGTGAATTATATACTTGTTATCGATAGTTTGTATGAAAACTTTTTGTTTCTGTGATGCTGTCGCTGATCCCTGTGATCTGTTTTTTTTTCGTGCAATTCCCTCTGGGCTTACAAAAAAACACGCCTAATGTCTCATTCATCACAACAAACTGTGAAAAATTCATAAAAAACAGTTCACGAGAACTTGAGATGTTTTCGGCCGATTCCGAGAAACTACGAAAAAATAAAAAAGGGCGTGGCACTAGGCGGATTTTACCAACCAATTATATATATACACAATTTTATTATATACACAATATATATACATATGTATGTAGTTGTATATAAGAATAGCTCGTTTAAAGTAATAAGTAATAAGATTGGCATCTTATCTTATTACATTTTCTTTTTTCTTTGAACTTTCTTTGAAAACCTACAAATATTTGCTTCCATATGATTTATATTTATTAAACAAAATAATAGAATGGATATTTTGTTGAACCTTCTGAAATTAAAAAGAGGCTACAGTTTTTAATTGCTCAAATTTAACAGGGGTCCTTAACTCTTGAAATGTAAATTTTAAAAATTTGGTCAAATTCACCTTGGAAAAAAGGGATATCTTCATACATTTAACCGATAGCAGTTTTGTGTTTATAATGTTGTGTCTTTTCACAAGAAGTACAAACTACATACCTGAGTGATATCTACACATAAGTTTGTCCTGGTTAAACGAAGTGGGTGTCCCAAACAAATTCCTATATATAAGAACATTGAACATTATGTAGGTAATAAGAATTCGATTGCGCCAAGGGCTTGAATGTGAGAACCATCATAAGAACGAGAAGTAAGGACTTATTCAAGTGCAGTGTAAGGATATTTAGATTTCACTTAATTTGCACAATCAAGAATCTCAAAAGGACCAACTTTAGTATAGAAGTATAAGTAAACTAATGCATATCTAGTTTATGCAAACAAAATGAAAATTCCTTCTTTTTATAGTTCTACATCTTCTTCTTCTTCTTTTTGCATAAAGGCAACAATTTTCTTCGATGACTTAACTGGCAATACGAAGGCTATATGTATGTATGTTGGGTTTGGGGAGCATTTTTTTAGAGGGCTGATGGGATCCTCGCCACTCTGGTATTAGGTAGCTTTAGGATGTCAGCGGAAGTTTTCTTGTAACCAGCTTATCTCCACTGACAAATTGCAATTTGTGTACATAGTGTTTGGAAGTGTGTAGTGCTGATGTATATGAGTGTGTCCTTGTGGTGTGTGCATTCATTTGCATATATGCATATCAAAGAAAGCAAACTTAACAAATAATATGTGCTTTGGTGTTGTAGATAACTGTAGATAGGTATATGGTTACCTATACAACTACAATAAAAGATCTACACAGAAAATGTTAAAAGATAAATACAGATGTTCCTTTCCTATTTTGATTAAGGAGCATGCGAATAATTTATTCGACACACCTTTCCTAAGATCTACGGAAGTAAAATTAAGCTACTTTAGTCCTTATAGTAATCTACAGTTGACAGGCTGAGTAATATTTTACTAAACCTTTGATGACTGACTTGAGAATTTGCTTAGCTTGTTAAAAAAAAATTCTCAAGTCAGTCATTGGTATCTATCTAATATTCGTAGGAATTGGAGGAAATTTACCCCACATCATACGACATTTTGGATATTTTTTATATCTTTAAAATATGTTAGTAATTCTATAATGCTCGGTTCAACAAAAATTATTAGTAGGTACAAAGCTGATTGTGGAGGTGTTTGTTTTTTTTTTAAATAGTGGTGTCTGGCATCACTTATAATTCCACAAAAAAAAATATTAAATTACAGACTTACCAGGAAATAGTTTTTTTTTTTTTTATTTTATTCCAAATGCACAAATTCTACAAAAGGTAGGTACAAGAGATGAACGATGTGCACCAATGTTTACAGTTTACAAAGCATCGATTTCAGGAAAAAAATATCATTCATCTATTTTCTGCCGGATTCCATCTGAGATGTTTTTTTTTATTAAATTTAATTTTAATTTTATTTTGCTTTACCTTTGTAACGAATTGCCTTAAGCTTTATGGGAAATGAAACTTGTTTTCATTATTTTTTTTTAAACATCGTTGTTCATTATCATTTTCAACATTTTATGTCTTTTGAAAAACAACAAAATATTATTTATACATACTATATTCGACGACTATTTCATTGTTGTTTTATGTTACTTAGAATGGATTATTTAAGGTAGACTGCAGCAATATTGTTAGAAAAGTAATCATGAGAGAAATTATTTTCAAACAAAGGGCACCATTCATTTCAAATAAACCAAACAAATCAAATACCACGTGCTTTAAATTCAATTGGTTTAAAAACTGTTCAACCTGCAAAAAAAATTATTGAGTATTCAAAAGCTCTAGATATAATATATTATTATTTTATTAACAAAAACTTACACTGCGATCCCAACGATTATCGATGTCAGAACATAAACTTTCCCACTGAATCTGCAATGGTTTTCTCGATCTGCGAACAGTCAAATCCATTATCATGATAAGGAAAAGAAAGTCTTCGATTTGAAAAAGTCCTACAACCAACAAAGTCCATTCAATTGTTCCCGATTCCAGGTACAACACAAAAATATGATAAATATTCGCAAACATTATCAAAACCTCAAAAATTAACATCATTAATATATGAAACTGAACCATGGCATGGTATGTTGTAACAATCTTGAAGATTTCCAAATAAAGTTCAGAACATAGGTCCAGTTCATCAGAGAAATCACATAGCATGTTCATCTTTTGGAACTTTGTTAAATATTTGTATCCAACTGTCGTCTCTACGCGTTTAGCAAGCGATATCATATGATTTCCAATATTGTAATATAATCCAGAGAATGTGGAATAACCCAAAGTGAGGAAGTCAGTTGCCACAATGACTCCCAAACACGCAAAATAACCAAGGCAGTACTCAATCCTAAAAATTGAATCCTCTTCTGAGTCAAAAATAAAACACAATACAGGAATGCTTGAAAGTACGTTAAGAAAATTACAAATTAAACGACTTAAAATTATAAAATAACACTCCGGTCCAAAAATGTCCAAGTTATTTGACAGTTCCGACACACGAATGGATAAATCTATAGTTTGGTTGATAATCTTCACTATTTTATGATGATGTGTCAGCTGAAATACCCCAAACGATATTGCGAATAAAATAACTCCCCAAAATTGCATAAGCGTGATTGCCTTTAGATGTATGTTAAATAGGATTATTAATCGTGGCAGAATCCGAATGAAAGCTATTAGACCAACTAGTCTACATGTTATTGACCAAAAGAGACTTCTAAGGGACACTTTAAGTCGAAATCGGCAAGTTAGAGTAAAACAAAACATTCCAAATAATTGTCCATAAAAGTAAATTAGTTTAAGGAACAATAATGACCGGAGATGTTTACGACCAGGTTTGCCTGTCATTCTGGACAAACTGAAGTTGAGAGTTTTTTTTTTAATCAATTATAGTTATGGCCTTATTATTATAAATGAGTGCACTTTGAAAGCATTAGGGCAGAAAACGGTTTTTAATTGTTCTTTTTTAATATTTTATATGAACCCCATCGAGGAGATTCATTGAAAAAATTGTGAATTTATAAGTGACCGGTTTAACACGCCTTTGTCTGTCTTGAGGTATATTTTTTTCTATTATCTATCACTTTCATGACAATTTAATTAGAATAAATCTTTTTACTTTCATACATTGTGGAATTGGGAATGGCAAAGATACAAGTAGTCTGAGAGCAATCCCTAAGAAGATTCTCAAGAAATTTGTGGGGAAAACAGTAGCAAAATTTTGGATTCTAATGTTCCAAGAACCACAAAGTAGAAATAAGAATTAAGAAAATTTAAAAAATCCATTTTTTAGGGACAGTGGTTTTTTGGCCTTCCATTTTTCAAAATCGATTTTTTCGGTAACTTGTAGGTGGCCGAAAAAAAATTAATAGGGTGGTTCAAAATGCTCATTCAAGTGTTCATTTTTCCCAAAAAAAAAAAAAAAAAAAAAAAAAAAAAAAATTGGACATATTTTGTGGGCAATTTGTATAAATTTGGATGTCTCTCTTTGCCAGCTAAAGTGTTCATCGACATTGAGCACAACTTTGATAGCATCTTTTATTAACAGCTATTAAAGTCACTGGTAAGTGATGTTGTATTATGCTTTAATTTCATTCATATCATATGAAACACATACATATTTACAAGAAAATTGAGAATTACTTTATTAAAACTGAATCTCTCAAAAATAAGTTAAGAATATTTGTATATTATTTTTCCTGTAGGTTGGCCTGAATGAATAACACCGTTCGTAAAGGCTATCTATTGACGACAATTTTTTAAATTCAAAAAATAATTATTAATAATGAATCTTTCCATAACACCATTTTAGTAACTGATGATTTTCTTAAAAAAAGTTCGACTGATTTTGATCAATTTTTTTTATGGAAACAGATTTAAAAAGTCTAATACAAATATTAAAGTTAAAAATAAAGGTACTTTCGCATTTAATTGTTTAAAAACCGTTAAGATAATCTTATTTTTCTCAAAAACAATTCCAGTGATTTTGATTGAAATTGGTATGTGTACTAATATTATTACAATCTATCATTTTTAAATAAACAAATTTTACATTAAGCTACATAATATTATTATATTGGTACTTCTCATAGAACCATTTTTTGATTCATGGCTATGTCATTATCTGTTCAACTGATTTGAAATATTTTTTTTAAGCCAGAGCTTCTAATAAGTTTAAATAATATTGCATATCAAGAAGTGTTATCAGGTTGTGCGAAAAAGAAGCATTCTGCAAGACCTTACGCAAGTGAAACTTAGTTCAACCACTAAATAAATAAATTATTACCCATTAAGGCGTCGTTTATTTTATATTTTTATCGGGTTAGAATTGGTAAATCTAAATGTAAGAGTTTTTATTCAATTTAACATTTCAAATATTATACAAAAAAAAAAAGAATTCATAATTTATTAAATCAATAAAAACTAAAAAAAAAGGTTTTTGCAATTGACTTTATTTATTAATGTAACAATAACAGCAGCAGTATAACAATAATTAATTATTATGCGTTTGTTTTTATATTGCGGTGCCACAACTAAATTGGATATAATTGAGCTTTGGTAAATTGAGCTTTGAATGAATTTCCATATTCCTATTTTAATTATTTATTTATATTAATTAAATAAACAACATTAAAATCCTGTGAAATCATTTTTATTTATTTATTTTTTTTTTTAATTTTAAAATATTAAACAAAAAGTGTTTTGATATTAAACAGATGTTGTGTTTGATTAAAGCAATACATTTTTAAGTTCCGGAAAGAATTATTGATTAAGGACAAATTAGAGGTTTTTATTCGATTTGGAATGGAAATTAATCGAAGTTTTTTCAAGAAGAAAAATGCGTTGAAAAACGACATATTATTATGTACATGTAAGTATACTTTCAAATCAAACTGACGTTTGATTTCTTTAGTGTTACTGCCTGAACACAAAAGAATGCTACAACTGGAACTGGAGATGCAATAGCTGTGAAAAAGTGTCGTATGTGCTATTTTTTATATATATATTATTTATATATTTTAAAGAAAAAAAAAAACAATCACGGTCTTATTATTTCCTTTTTTTATATCCGATAATTTTCTTTTAATTCATAATATTCTTCGCGAAATAAATAACCCCAAAAAGCTTCAATATTTGTTTCCGGCTTTTTTTTCTTCATAAAAATTGAAACGTCAAAAGTGGCGCACGTGAAAAGTTAAAAGTTAGTGAGCTCTCGCTACACCGTATGCAGTTGCGTTGTGTTCAGTGCCGTAGCCAGGATTTTGGTTCGGGGGGGGGGCTTGCTTCCAAAATTTTACGAGGAATTCTTTAAACAAAAAACTATATTCATTCTAATTTATTGATTTTTATTAGTTTTAAAATTGTATGTACTCAAACGAACATATACTTAAATTATTTTTTTATACACACATTTTTTTCAAAGCAGAAGACACGTCTTGATTTTCTTTTTGACATGATATCAATCACTTTATCAGGATCCACATTAATATCTGAATGAACAGATATCATAGCAACTGAGCTTAATCTTGCGTTCCCCATAACGCTTCGGGACACTATTTTAATCCTTTTCATAGTTGAAAAGGTTCTTTCAACACTAGCTGTGGTCACTGGAAGCGTGGCCAAAACCCTAAGCAAGAAGTTTATACCTCTAAAGTAAGTCTTGTCACATGTGTATATCAAGCAATTTTAAAACTTCGATAGAAGGATTAATCGACGATATTTTACCAGAGATTGTACTCAGCTTTCATAGCTGACAACTAAATTGAATTATCAAAGTAACATGTTAGTTTTTCCATTTCGTTGACTCGCCCAAATGCAGAAAAACCTGGGAGAAGAGCTTGAAACGATATGGTAGAACGTCTTAGTTGACCATGAATCTGTCCGTAAGATTTTGTATTAACGAATTTATGCAAGAAATCAATACAGATACTCTAAAATAGGATTCAGTAGAAGAGGTTTCTGAGTTGGAACGCGTTTTTGTTTCAATGAAGTTCTTGGAGCTCTTAATTCAACTTCAAATAAACTATACCCACACACACGTAACATTGAATTTGTGTGTGTATGTATTGACTGTGACACTTCCCAGCAAACATTTTCAATCAAAAATCAATCATACAAAATTCACAAAAGTGAAGAAAATTCCAGAAAAGAATTCAGAAATGATGCAAACTGAATTCTTTCACCTACGCTCTTAAACACCGACATGAGTCATTTTAATGACTCATTTATGACTTCAAAATCCTTCATTTAAATGAACGTATATAGGGTTCTATATATTCATTTCAATGATTATTTCATGAACCTTTTCTGAATCATAAGAATGATTCTAATATGATTAATTAAAGTGAAGGTATATACTTAGAATTCCTTCACTAAAATGAATGTTATTGGAATCATTTTTATGATTCAGAAAATGTTCATGAAATAATCATTAAAATGAATATATAGAACCCTATATACGTTCATTTCAATGAAGGATTTTCAGATCATAAATGAGTCATTAAAATGACTCATGTCGGTGTTTAAGAGCGTAGGTGAAAGAATTCAGTTTGCATCATTTCTGAATTCTGTTTTTTTCTAATTCATTTATGATTGAGTTCAGAATTTGAAATCAATCCTTTAGTTCAAAAGTAGATTTCATAGTTTCCAGGACCTCTTTGCAGTTACACGATGCTATAATTAAAGAAATGATATTTATTTAATTAAGAAAATTTAACACGTTTAAGTATCTCTTACATTAAGGAGTTTCGAGTTCGTTACCCAAGGGCAAGAGAGTGTGTGGTGTTGAACATCCAGGAGAGCTTTCATCTTAAAAAGATTAAAAAAGGGTTTAAATATAGGATTTTAACTAGGTCCTAATTTTTTTTCACACATGTGTTATGACCTTATAATCTTGCAAGTAACTATGATAATCTTACCTGAAACAGTTGAATTTGCTTTTGGGTAATAATTTGTTCACTTTTTCTTTTACTTGTTATTAGCTATAGGAACTACGTATGTCCTATCTTTCCAAAAACTTCTCCGAAATGATAATCGACGATCCAAATGAAACTTTTGTCGCGACAATGACCCGTTATCATTATCCTTTTGTAAGAAAAATAAATAAAGAAACGAACAAAAAATCCTCATAAGGATCCACAGGCTATAAAAAAAAATAATGAAAACTGAAATGTTCAGACAAGTCAAGGCCAACTTTGCACTCAGATTTATAAAGAAAAATGAATGAAAACTGAGTGTTGTTTTTTTTCTTTTTTGGACACGGACAGAAAACAAATCTCTTTGCATCTACCCCGTAAGAATTTGTAGGGTCTTCGTGTACATTCATAATTCATTCACAAAACTGAAGGTTTAATGAATATTATTCTTCATTTTTGGTGAATGGAATCTGAACCTTCACATAAATGTTTGCTGGGTTGTACTAGACTTTCAGGAACCAAGAATCCGTGTGCAGGGTTGTCAGGTTTGAAAAGACGGAATCGCCAAACAGAAAATTTAAATCGCCAAACTTAAAAACAACAATTATTTTAAACGAAAACTTAGAATTAAAGAAAAGAATGCTGCTTTGTTTACCCAGTCTTCTTCAATAAATTCAATGTATGTACATATGTATGTATGAGGCATTAAATGCCGAAAGCATTTCAGCACAGGGGTCAAAATTATGCGAATATTAGAATTAATTCAAAAAATTTAAATCGCCAAAAACTAAAAATATCAGCTTTTTTGGGGTACATCGCCAAACTGATTTTCGTGTCGCCAAATAAAATTTCAAATCCCCTGTTTGGCGATAAATCGCACAATATGAGAAGCCTGACCGGTCCGTGTGTGGTTTGATATTTCAACAATTCCATTTGTTGAATTAAGTCGTCTCTTCCGGATGGAAGATATTTTGGTAGTTATTATTTTTTTAAAGTTTTATATTTTATGATTTTTGTTGTATTGGAGTGATAATATTGAAAACCTGCAAAGAAGATTGCCTTCATTCAAAGCTACATATATACAAATTAATCTGATGTTAATTGATACACATTTTTTTTTATCAAAATTAAGTTTTAAGCATTTTAAATTCATACATGCTTTATGGATGAAAACAATATTTTTGTATGCATTTCCATTGTATCTATTTTATTTATATCACAACCACAATGGCAAGTATGAAAAAGTGTCATAAACCGAATGTATCACATTCATTCGTATGCATATAAAACATATAGTGCAAATGGACTTTAATTTCATCCGATTGTTTTACTTTGAACACTTTATAGGTATAGGGTATATTTATACACAAAGTTATAACGGGTGATTTTTAAGCTGGTTTGGTTTTGGCAACACTGGTTTTGACAGCTGACGTGTGTTTAGTACCTTGTGTTACTGTCAAACAGCTTCAGTTTGGTTTGCAATTTAACCATGGATCGTCTTACAAATAAACAACGCTTGCAAATTATTGAATTTTACTATCAAAATTCGTGCTCGGTTCGAAATGTTGTTCATCGAAAAATTGTGTTCAGCGATGAGGCTCATTTTTGGTTGAATGGGTACGTAAATAAGCAAAATTGCCGCATTTGGAGTGAAGATCAGCCAGAAGCATTGCAACAGCTACCAATGCATCCCGAAAAAGCCACTGTTTGGTGCGGTTTATGGGCCGGCGGCATTATTGGGCCATATTTCTTCAAAGATGATGCGAATCGCAGCGTTACTGTCAATGGTGAACGCTACCGAGCGATGATAACAAACTTTTTTTTGCCCGAAATGGAAGTTCTTGACTTGCATGATATGTGGTTTCAACAAGACGGTGCCACATGCCACACAGCACGCGAAACAATGGCGCAATTGCGAGGCGATTTTGGTGAACAGTTAATTTCACGTTTCGGGCCGGTCAATTGGCCGCCTAGATCGTGCGATTTGACACCATTAGATTATTTTTTGTGGGGGTATGTCAAGGCTAATGTCTATAGGGACAAGCCCGCTTCGATTGACGCACTGGAAGCCAACATCCATGCATTCATTCGTGAGATACCGGCCGATATGTGTGAAAGAGTATCCCAAAATTGGACTCAGCGGATGGGCTACCTGAGACGCAGCCGCGGTCAACATTTGCATGAAATTATCTTTAAACATTAAATTGCAAGGTTCAAACTATCGATTCAAATAAATATTTCATTCATTTTTTCGAATTTTTTGTGTTTTTTTTTTTAAAAGTTCTAAACCTCTTAAAAAATCGCCCGTTATATATAAGCTTCAAACCAGAGAGATTGGTATTATTTGAAAATTTCATCACCAAAGCCACATACCTCATTTCTCACCACAATTTCATTGAAACGCTAATTTGTTAACATTTTACGAGAATTATTTGACTTTCTGGCTAAAATTTCTCCTGTTAGAACGGCTCCCGCTTCGCTCACGTATATGTAATACGATATAGGTACCGTACCTATATACTAGCGAAGTGGTGCATAACCACAGAACAATTTTGGGTTTTCATACACACAATAATTTTGTTCGCACGAGCCATGTAATTCGTATCCATGACATTTGAATCGTAATTCCGTATTTTCATGGAATCTCTCCCTCAACCCCACTTTCCAATATCTCAACCCCCTGCCACGCCCTCTTTATCACTTTCATATGAGTGAAATTCACCCTCTTGCAAAAATATACAACACCTCGAATGGTCACATCCTAATTCGGTCCGATAATCACGCTGTAAACCAACTTCAAAAACCAACGAAAAATGTGCATGCTTCGTCGTCGTCGAAATTGTTGATCCAATTTAAATGCCCCCCAGATGCCACATTACAATTGTTGGCATTGAGCTACAAAGCTAACGCCTAAATTACACATCAGTATTATGCATTTCAAATTTTCTATTTTCTTGCTATTTGAATGAAGGTCCAGGGATGTTATAGTTTCAATGATGCATTACAATTTTTAATCAATTTATTTTTTTTTCGGATTTGTGGACATACAATACATATATAAATAACCTTCCAGAACACCAAAAATTTTAAGCCATTTTCAATGTTCAGAAATTACAAAATCTGAAAAGTAATATAACATCTCAGGATTTAGCGCCTGCAAGATAACAACTTTGGTTAAATAAAAGTTGCTATTTGCTGTAGAAATACGAAAACGTTTAATGCATTCCTGTAAGTTTATAAAAAAAAAAAATTAACTCAGATTGAAGTTTGAAGCTACTTTATCAAATTCGAAAAAAGAAATTATATAAAGCTTGTTTTAACAATCCGTACATGAGGCTTTGAGTGTGAAAGCGATTTTAGCCTACACAGAGGTGTCAATATGACAAATTTCAATATGAGGGATATGAAAATCAAATACATATGAATATAAAAATGATATTAAAAATGACAAATTTCAAAATGACAGATGTCAAAAAGACAGATTTCAAAACGACAGATGTCAAAATGACATACACTAAAATGACAGATGTCAGAATGAGTGATGTCAATGGGAGTAGTTAAAATTACATATGTCAAAATGACCGAAATCAATTTGATAGATGTCGATATGACAGAATATGTCAAAATTTAGTATATCATACTGAACTGATAGATTACAAGAATGTTATATATCAATATGACAGAAGTTAATGTGACAGATGTCAAAATTACATATATTAAAATGACAATAGATGTCAACATGACAGATGATGTCAAAATGAAAGATTTTAGAGATCTATATATCTCAGCACGAATATAACAGGAATCCTCAGTAATATTTCTCAGTTTTGTTCAATTTTTGATTTAGTGGTGATTCTGAAATATAAATAAATTGAACAAATGGTCTGGTGAAAATTATTTTACCAACTTCGCAGACCTTTTTGATTTGATAACGGAACGTTATGTTCACGATCGACGCACGTGCATAGTATTAACCGTGAACCTACATATCTCCTTCGCTTTCGTCACAACTTATGTTTTACTTAGAATTACTCATGTTCTTCACCGGTTTGAAGGGTATTAATGAGGGCTACTTATTCTAAAGTTATTTTTATAGCAACGCTGGTATCCAACTAGTTAAGTGGAAGGAGGTGTGAATTCAAATGCGTATAAGACCCACAATTTTTGTACCGTCAGTTGGCCCTAATGAAACCCGGACCCGGCTGCTGCAGCAATATACTAGTGGCCTAGTGTCACACCGATATAGTATATACGCCGAGTGATGTTGTGTCTGTGTGAAAATACCAAAAATGCAATTGTTACATAGATGGAAAATATCTACACACGCAATCGGCCCTACTATATACCTATCTAGATATATACTGAACTAATAAATACGTTTTAGTTCGGGGCTTTAGTGTTGTGTGTCCTTGCAGTTCTTCCGGTTTGAATGGTTTATTTCAGAACAAATCCTGACGTTTCGGGTACACATTTAGTCTACACATTTCACATATACAAATTCACATCCACTTGCAATTATATATGAGTCCAAAGGGAGAAGGTTGGTGGGACTTTGCGTTGTTCGTTTGCCGTTTAGTTTTCCGTTCGCTTTAATTACATTTTCAAATGCATCTGGTATTTCCTCATGGGATTTCATTGAAAAGTGACCAAAGTGAGACCCTCAGATGGGGATTTCTCGTCGCAATTCATGTATAGCTAATGAATGGCCTGCAGTGGTGACAGAAAAGAGCATTTTATTTAAACTCTCCAAGGAGATCTAACTGATTGGTGGTTTGGTTTATATGCGGCTGTCTAAATAGACACAACCGCTGGTTAAGTTCATTTGTATAAAATGCATCAATATGTGCATTAGGTTCTAAAACTTAAAATGAACAGGTCAAAAGATTCCCATAAGAGTTTGTTTAAGTTGTAAAGCAAAAAAAAAAGAAACTTTGAAAACACTCTAAGATAATCAACTTTTCTGAGATGAGGACAAAGCCCGATATTATGCGTATACCAATACCGGGGAGCGATTCTGATTCTGTAAAAAAGTGAATCGAACAAATGGTTTTCACATTCACTCACATGCATTGCTTTCATTTTTTCGGTTCACTTGGTTAAAAAAAGCGATTCTGGTTCATTTTATAAAACTCCCCGACGAAATACAATTATCGATCCCCTTTCCTAAAACACCCGCAAATTTTATTTGAGCACAGTAAGAGAAAACTCTCCTAAATTCCCTGTCCGTGAATACGTGTGAATTGTAGATATAGCGCAGATCTCTTCAAATTTCTTTGCCCATCTTTTTAATATTGAAAGATAAACACAAAAATACGAAAACTACTGAAAAAAGAAAAGAAAGATGTGCACGCAAGCGATGATTCCAATTTTCCATCATCGCAGCTCCGATGTGACTGAGGCCTGAGGGTCGTTGGGTTTGTTTTTGTGTTTTGTTATCATCTCAGTAAAAGAGAGATCAAGTTCCAGCGATGCACTTCTTTTACAAGAAGTATGAACATGGTTTTATCATAGAGTACCTATATTATCTAGAGAACCGACTTCAGCGCTTTTTCTCTTTCACCCTACAAGCTGCACTGAGAGGATTTCCTCCACAAGGCTGAATATGTGTTAGTTGCCGAATGCATTTTTAATGGAATCGCACTAACCTAGCGATAATTTAATGGATATTGGCTCAGTTTTGCTCAGTGCTCAGTTCTCCCACCAGATATGAAATACTTTTTTTAAAACTGCATTATAAACCATGTTCATACTTCTTGTAAAAAAAGTCCATCGCTGGAATTTGATCTCTCTTTTACTGAGATGAAAACAAAACAGAAAATCCAACCCACCGACCCTCAGTCACATCGGAGCTGCGATGGTGAAAACAACGCCTGCGTGCACGTCTTTCTTTTCTTTTTTTCAGTAATGTTCGTATTTTTGTGTGTATCTTTCAAAATTAAAAAGATGGGGAGAGAAATTTGAAGAGAGATGCGCTATATCTACAATTCACACGAATTCACGGATAGGGAACTTAGGAGAGTGTTCTCTTACTGTGCTCAAATAAAATTTGCGGGTGTTTTAGGCAAGGGGGGTACGAGTCGGTTCTCTAGATAATATAGGTACTCTATGGGTTTTATAATGCAGTTTTAAAAAAGTAGGTATTTCATATCTGGTGGGAGAACTGAGCAAAACTGAGCAAAAATCCATAAAATTTTCACTAGGTTGGTGCGGTTCCATTAAAAATGCATTGGGCAACTACAACATATTCAGCCTTTTGGAGGAAATCCTTTCAGTGTAGCTTGTAGGGTGAAAGAGAAAAATCGCTGAAGTCGGTTCCCTAGATAATATAGGTACTCTATGGCACAATCAGCGAAATTATCTTATATTTTTGAAGAGAAACACATAAGATAGAAAGATTATTTTCATGAATAGCACAGAGAAGGAAATATGGTTGATCCCTGAGATCTCTTCGCAGATGTTCTCTCTTAAACACGAATTAAAAACAACGAAATAATACATAATAAAACATTTTTCGTCGTCACGTCGCGTCAGAAGTTCAAAAAATTAAAAAAAAGACGCGAAGTTACGACGAGAATTGCTTTATTTTGTATTATTTCATTGTTGTTGTTCAACGAGTCATTGACGTGACGAGATCTCTTTGCAAATGTTCTCTCTTAATTACGAACTTAAAACAACATATTAAAGCATTTCTCGTCATCACGTCATGTCATAAGTTCGAAAAATTGAAAAAAAAAAAAAGACGCGACGTGACGACGAGAAATGCTTAATTATTTCATTGTTTTAAGTTCGTCATTAAGAGAGGAAAACTGTAAAGAGATCTCGTTACGTCAATGTCTCGCTTTCTCGTCGCATTGTGAATCAGGCATCACAACAACATACGACGAGAAAACGAGTTACAAGAACTTCGACGTGAAAAGATCTCTTCGCAGATGTTCTCTCTTAATCACGAATTTAAAAGAAAACAATGAAATAATACATAATGAAGAAGTTCTTGTCGTAACGCCGCGACCTTTTGTTAATTTTTCGAACTTATAACGTAACGTGATGACGAGAAATGCTTTAATATGTACCTATTATTTCGTTGTTTTAAATTCGTAATTGAGAGAGAACATCTGCAAAGAGATATTATCATGTTGATGTCTCGTCGCATTGTAAATCGGCCATCATTTCCAAAGGACTGTCGGCACGGCGGCGGCGCGGAATCGGAATTATTGTGAAAGGGTGAAAAGTTTTTCGATTCACTTTTTCACAGAATCAGAATCGGTCCCCTGGATGAATGATGAATTTGACAAAGTTGTAGGAAATTCAAAATGGCCGATATTCAAGTGCCCATCACAAAAACTGCACACCGCATTATTAGGGCGTTTTTCTTTTTTAGTTCAGAGTAGAGCTCTGAACAGAGTCTGAACACTCCGAACATACTCTGAGCGATCTCTGAACTGGGCGTGCTCTGCTCTGAGTGTTCAGAATTATTTAAGGAAACACGTCTATTAATTGTAAGCGTTCAAAATTTTCTTTTATCAAGTTTATCAGCATTTTCGTCATTGCAGAGGTCCATTTCAAGCCTGTAATAAATGTAAACGATTGAAAACAATAATTTTATTATTAGTAAATTTATTAAATTATTTTACTTTCTTTTGCAGGTCGACTATTCTCGTCCGCCATTTTTACTGTGTTGATGTTTTTTTTCCACTTGTCAAATTTGTGTTCAGCTATTGAACTCCGTCTGCTCTATCAATTTGTTCTTTGCTCATAGAGCGCGCTCTGAACATGCTCAGACTCAGAGCGAAAAAAGAAACACAAAATTGGAGCTCTGAATGCTCAGAGCTAAAAAAGAAACACGATTTTTTTTGACAGTTCAGGCTTTGCTCTGAACTAAAAAAGAAAAACGCCCTTAGAAACAACTTAATATTAATAAAAGAAAAGTTAATGGACATTGGATCCGCCATTTTCGTCAATTTTGACAGATGCGCAGAACTGAACAAAAATGAAAACGCTAATGATACCTATAAATTTTAATATGTGATACCTTCTGTGCATGACAAATACATAATTGCTCATCTGGCTTTTCGATATAGTGTTGTGATGTCGAAAAAAAGCTCATAAAAGAGGTATCATATTTTTGATACCTTCTGTCTAGTTCTTAAATTATAAAAAATCAACAGTTAGGTGTATCAATGATAACATTAGGCGTGTTTTATTGGAAGAGCTATCCGTTGTATAGGTAGTATGATGTTACATGCTTTACAAATACAACATCGCCAGTAGGATTACGGCTAATAAAACCTAAAGTAGAATCTTATTGTGGATAGATTTTTTTAAATTTCAAATTATTTTGACAGGTGTTCAATTGTACCAAATGTGAAATGTAAAAAGCACGGTACTGCCGATGCGTTTTTTGGGAATTTCTTACTTTACTATATATAGATTCCCAAAAAATGCCTATTATGTGCATAATGTAGGTAGAATATTATTTTGTTCCAATAAACTTTGATCAAGGGAAATATTTTAATTTTTTTTGTATTTATTTTTGTATGCTTCTACATTCTATAGCTATAGCCTTAAGCTATTACGGCACCAAGTAGGTACTTGAAAGCTGAAAATCAGGCAATTTTATAAAGCTCTCTAATAGGTATCACTTTATTTTCACATTCAGAATTTACATCATTATTTCACAAAATCCTTAGAATATTTTATTTCTTGTTGTAAACATGTAAGCATGTCAGCAGAGCGAAGAAAAAAAAAAAAAAAAAAAAAAAAACAAATACATTAAAGTATAAAACACAAGATGTCGCCTGGGTTCCATTAAAGCACTTATGATGGATTAATTTTTTGTAGATAAAGTTCTTGTGATATAAAAAATACAAAGACACACATATACACAAACACACATAAGCACACCAAAATAAGGAAAATAAATTGCCCCTCAAGTTTTATATAGGGAATATCTTTGCTGCAGAAAAATATAACAACTGGCCACTACGTGAGTCTTAATGTTCGTAAAGTCTTTTAATCACGTTTATCCCATAAGATACGGATATACTATGAACCCTATGATACCCAGATGCTTGCAATTTTGTTCTATGTCTCCCCAAAGGCCACTTAATCTTCCATTGTCTAGAATAGCAAGCTCCTTGAGTCCTTCATTCCTTGAGTCCTTGAGGCTCTTGCTTTTTGTAGAGAGGTAACTTCATAGCGGCGACAACGAACACTCTATATAACGTTTCATGTTTTTTAAGGATATTTACGATCGGATGGGTTCACTTTTAATAAATATTTTAGTTGCTGTGCTATGCGAGGAGTTCTATATATTTATAAAGATTCAGTAGCGAAATTGCTCTCGTGACGTCACACAACCTGATTGATGATAGTTAAAATAAGAGTTATTTTGTTATTGTAAACTTTTTATAGTTGCTTGATGTGTGTAATAACAATTAATTTTATTTATATTTTTTTTTGTTTAGTCAAATGCTGAAGTTTTGTAAATTTATAACTTTCTTATGCGCGTAATTCAATATTATACGTGGGTCTTCTTTCAGATTGTCCGTATAATAGATGTCTTCCCAAAATTGAAATGTTTTAGATAAAAAAAATAAAGTATACAAGATTAGGTTGAAACTCGAAGGTCACTGATGTACCTGTATAGTGTATACAGACTTATTCGTGTCCACAGTTAGCTCCAGCATAACCTGGTGTTTGGTGTATAATATTATTGTGAGTTATAAATTAAAGTTTTGGTTACTAAATCAGTGCCAAAACCCCGGGAGGTAAATGCCATAGAAAGAGTTAAATAAAATCAATACAAATCGACGTGCTTCATTTAAGGAGAGCAAACAGCCCGTTATTAAATTATAAATCGCCGAAAACCATTGATTGATGGTTGCTTTATGAAGCCTACTTGAAGATCGATTATCAGATCAAATAAAATTTTATGTAACAGAGAAAAGACCGTTAGAGGCACATTATTGGAATTTTTTTCACAAAATAAAATGTATTAATACCTTTTTATCTGGAAATTTAAATTTCACGTTATAATTAAATTTAATGAATTAATAGCTGAGGAACTTTATCATTGCTAAAATCAATTCTTATATTTATTAAATTTACATTCAAGATCTAACAAAGCCTTAAATTAAGCTTTAATAATCGAATAATCAAAGATAACAAGGCCTTAAAATTAAGTTGGCTTATGAAGCTTTTAATTAGGATTCAAATAATCGGATATTCAAGTTTTAGGTTTTAAAATTGAAATGAAATGGCAGGCTTTATTGGGAGGGTATGCAAATTATTTTAATGTTAAAACAAAAATCATAAAAATGTGTACGTGAGTACAACATTTTTGGCATTATAAATTGAAAAGTTGATGAAAATTTTCAAAATATTGATTAGACAAAAATTATTTAAGAGCAAGGCTGAAGGCAGTAACTTTGCTCTTAAATAATTTTAAAACTTTTATTTAATTCAAAAAACAAAAGTTCAAGAAAGATTGGTTTTGTGAATTAAAGATCAAAAAAAAATTATTTTTGCATTAAAAAGCAACCAAAATGGTTTAATTAATAAATTTGTAATTTTAAAAATTCTAAGATTAAAGTTTTTAAATCTACACCAGGTGTAAGATTTTATTTTTAATGTGAAAATGGTTTTTTGATGGAACAAACTTTTAGATCAATATTTTGTATTTGTATTTTTAAATTTGCATTGATTTTTTTTATCAAATATTTTTGACTTTGCGGTAAAAAATGGCACAAAAAAATGATAAACAAAATTTCGTTCTGCAGTAAATAGAAAAACTGGAATTTTCACATATCGCCACCATCCACCCATGAAAGTATGCAATTTCGGGTTTTCACGATTTTCCGACATTTCTGTTAAAATTTCCAATTTTCGGCTAGGTGGTGTTTTGATAGTTTTATTATAGATAACTTCATATAATTTAAATTAATTTTCCATTAAAACTTAAATTAACGTGTACCGAAAAATTGTAAAAAAATTAATATAATTAGAAAAAAATTGATTAAACAATTTCTGAAATTGTTTTGACACCAACGGCGATGTACACCTTTAGATTTCTTACACAAATCTCAATTTTAAGACAAAACTTTTAAAAATCGTTGGTATGCTATTTTTTTTAGTATTTATTAAACTTCATTAAAAAATATCATTTACCCATTTTCGAAATATCGAATTTTCATAAAATAATTTTGAAAATTTTTTGAAAAATCCAAAATTTGTTTTTTCGAAAATTTTGATATGCGATATTATTTAAACTTATTAGAAGCTCTTGTGTAAAAAATTATATTAAAATCGGTTCAAAAACCAATAAAATGGTTCTATGAGAGATACCACTTCTGAACGGTAAGATACATTTTTTTTACAATAATATGATAGATCGTGTTGAAATTAGTTTTTAAAAACTTGTAAGGGATGTACCTTTATTTTTGGTCATACGAATAATTTGTATTTAAAATCTAATAGATAATGTTAAAAAAACTGTTAAATGCATAGTTTAATAAAAATCGACCAGGTCGTTTTCGATTTAATAAGTTCCCAAAAAAATTGAAAATTTTTTTTGAAATGGTAGCCTTTTTGTAAAAAAACATACTGAATAATTTAAAAAAAAAAGTTGTGGGAACGTTTTTGAGAAAAACTAGATTTTCATTTTTTGCTACCAACATTATATGGCAGGTACCGCTATTTTTGGTCCTATAGAAAAATGAGAAAAAAAAAGTGTAAGAGGAATTCCAAAAAACCCTAGGCACCAAGTTTAAAGAAAATCGACCTACCCGTTTAGGCTGCAGCTGAAATGGTAGATAGACAGACAGACAAAACTGTGAGACACACTTTTTTCGACTTCGCTATCATCGTAATGTCAATTTTAATCAAAATCTCGAGTTTGATTTGCCATATAGTACAACAATAATGTATGTACTATATGGCAAGTTGGATTCATAAAAATTCGCAAGTAATAAATGTAAAAAGAAGAATCCCCTATTTCGATATTAAAGTTAAAGGTAATTATATTGTAAACAACTAATTGTGCCAAAAACAATGAACTATCACAAAAAAAAACAAAAAACAACCTTAGATATTTTGAATCGAAATTTTGTTCTTACTAATACTTTTTTCATGTGGTTTCACAGCCTTTTTTGTGTCATTAATGTTTAACATTTTCGCTAAAAAAAAATATACCTATTAAGCATTAAGTAATCATATTCTTTGTTTAAAATGTAGTGAAATATTCCAGCATTATGTGTAGAGAAACCCAAGACAAGACAAGAAAACCTTGCCTATATAGGTCCTTTATTTTTTTTTTTACACAAGTGTAAGTTTATATATGCAGGTATACGAACTGCATGAACTTTTACATCAATAAAAATGTTTTGGGAATAATATGTTTTGCCATAAAAGCATTTCTTAAATGACAAAATAACAGGAACAATCCTACACTGAGAAAAAAATACTTTAAACTTCGTCTGAACATAGGACATTAATTTTTAAAATTTAAAGTTTTCATGCGACACATAGAAAATTTTCTACAATAATTTTGTAGCAATCGTTGTCAAAAGTTGTTTGCCATTAGTTCGAATTTGTTATTGCTCGGACAGCAAAAAAGTAACTTATCTGCAGATAAAAGTTGTGTTCAATTACCCGCTACGTACTTTGCTGTTTACAAATTTTCCGCGAAAAACTATAATAGTTTTTTGAGTTTTCCTGCAATTGTGAGAAAAAAAAAACATTTACTTTTCAAAATGCATTTTTTTTCCTGAGTGTATAGTATATAGTTCTGACTAAAGAAGGAAGGATTTGCTTCAAGTTCTAGTACGATTTTGTCCTTTTTCTTCTCCTTTCCCGACGATGTTTCTTATGAATAATTCAATCCGAATAAGAATTTGCAAGGATGTAAGTGCAAAAACTTCATCCAACAACCGGAATACCTTCTTTATACACAAAATATAGGTATGATTGTGTGTATAAATAAATATGAGCAATAGAGAATAGGAGGTACCTTATACCCATTTCTATATCTTATTTTAGTCATATGTATTTATGTTTATATTTTTGATTCTGTCTACCCCTCCTCCTTTCGCTTATGTTTTCCATTATTATATATCCTCCTGATCTCTATAACAGTTTTTGCTTAAAAATAAAATACATTTTTCATTGCATTGTAAAAACTCCCTTAGCTACTTCCACGAATTATTGAACTATGTAAATAAAAGTGAATTTACAGAATGAAGGAGAATTCAAAAATCATTGATTTAAAGAAAGACACATACTGAAATACATATGATACTATAAATTATATGTATTTACATATCTGTATAGGTACTGTATAAACTTTTTGAATATATAAAATTAAATTTGCAAAAAGTTTCATTTCATTTCTTTAACATGAGAACATTTGAATAAGTTCGTCGATAAAAAACAAATAAAGTCAATATGAATTTTATTTATTACGACAAAAATATACAATATTTCCTAGTCGAGTAAGACAGTCAAAAATATTTACTAACACCCTATGGGACCGATTGCAATACATATATGTACATAATGTATGTATATGAGAACTTATTTTCATTGTTGAATTCGACAACTTTTTAGAACATTGTTTAATCGAATAATAAATACTAGCGACATAACCGTTTTATGATTAGAATGTCTCTACGAGTAGAAATAATATTAGGTACAATATACAGAAGATTTCTTTGATTTTGGAATAAATATCTTAAAAATGGGTGGGTTAATTTTTAATTTGAAATAAGGTTCTTAGGTGTATATTATTAAACACTTAAAACTAGCAATACAATTTTTTTTTTCATTTTTATTTGCGATATATAAGGTTCTATTATAAGGCAAGTTATGGATTCGTAAAATAAATCGAACTTGAGATTTTTGTCAAAGTTGACATTACGATGATAGTGAAGTCGATGTCTGTCTGTCCTGTCATTTCGGCCGCAGTCTAAACGGGTGGGTCGAGTTTCTTTTAACTTGATATCTGGGGTTTTTTGGGCATTCCCCCGACATGTTTATTTTAATTCTTTTTTAAAGCGAAAATAACGGTACCTGTCGTACAAATTTTTCATAAAAATCTTATTTTTCTCCAAAACGTGCCCACAACTTAAAAAAAAAATTCAATAATTTTTTATTGTTTTTGTTAAAAAATTAGATACCTACTGAATTTTATAAAAAAAAAAAAAAACATTTTATAAAAAAATGTTTTTCTGAAACATTGTTATAAATGGTACGCCCCATAGAACCATTTTTTGAATTTTGATCATTGACGGCTCCACTAATTTTGATCAATTTTTTTTTTTATAGAAAATCTTTCAAAAAGTTTTGAAAGTATTTTATACTAAAATAATTCGAAAACGACTGTGTCAATTTTTATTAAACTTGGCACCCAGCAGTTTTTATCATTATCTAAAAGATTTTAAATAAAAATTATTCGTATGGCCAAGATGGGTTCCTCCCATACAAGTGTTTAATAACCTTTAAGGAAAATCTTATTTTTTTGTTCTTAAACGGCTCCTATGTGAATTATTATTATTACGATCTATCATATTATTGGAAACAAATTTTATCTATCGATTAAAAATTGTATCTCTCATAGAACCATTTTTATGGTTTTCGGCTATCTGATTATCTGTTGAACCAATTTGAATGCAATTTTTTATACTATAGCTTCCAATAAGCTTAAATAAAATTTGGATATCGGAAATAAAAAAGTAAACAAATTTTGGATAAAAAAAAAAAAAACAAAAATTTAGAATTATTTTTTGAAAATTTGACATTTCAAAAATTGTTTAAAATTAGTTTTTTTACTCGGTATTTTTTCATAAAAAAAACCGCTTCAAAGGAATTTTCTCATATGATTGAACGACACGCAGGATGATGGTTTGATGCGAAGAGATGTTCTTTTCTCTTTTTCAGATTTATTAAAAATGAAAAAAAGATATTGTGAGAGCAAGTGTTTCACTTTGTACCCTGATTCACTTCTACCCTATGTATGTATATACATATACATACGTAATTGGTTTCTCGAAAACGGCTCAAACGAAAAATATAATTTTTTAGAGTTTGTTTTTATTAACGAGAAAACAAAATTGAAAAATTGGATTAAGTATCCGCCCACTTCTTAGTTTCTCGGAAACGGTCTAAAACGTCTCAATTTCTTGGAAACAACTCAAACGATTTAAATGTAATGTTATACAAAGTTTTACCAAGAAATCAGAAATAAAAAAGTTACGACTAAAAACAGACCAATGTTTTCAAAAAAAAATTGCATTAAACTTTTTTTGATTGATAGGATTGCAAAAAGTTTGTAGATATATTTTTAACGATAACTTTTTTATTTTTTCATCGGAAACGGGTCTAACGGTTTGCATGAAAATTTCAGAACTTACTCTTATGACAAGAAAAAAATTGGAAAATAGTTTTAGTAAAAACTGGCCGCGGCTGGAGCTCGGAAATGGCTCCAGCTATTTGGATGAATTTCTTTTTCATATATGAATGAGAAAAAAATTGAAAATTGTATCTAGAAAAATCCGCCCACTTCCACGACCACTTTTATTTTTTCTAGTTTTTTTCGGAAACGGCTTCTATGGTTAAAATTTTGTACGTAGATAATTATTTTAGTTTCCAACTTTATCTAGATAGATGTTACTCATGGCCGGAGCCTAGGGGATTTCAAAAATCGCTGGGTGCCTTATATGTAAATATATGTATACAAATTGATTCGCATACCGTGTCAAAAAAACCTAGAGCGTGTTAGTTGGGTTTAGATATAAGAAAAAAATCGTATGGGAGGGGCTGTTTTAAAAAAACAAATTGGAAAAAAACAGAGACAAAATTTTAGTTTTTAATAAAAAAACCGCATGCTAATAATTATGTCTTTTAGTTTAAAAAAGATTGATTTTAATCAATCATATCACTGTTATAGTATTTTTTGAACATATTGTTTAAACAATTTTAAGCAAAAAATGAACGTTGGGGCAGGTTCTTGGTTACTTAAATACTGTAGAGGTAGACGCTTTAATCGCGGTTTATCCTATGACTACAAAACATCGAAAGATAAAGCTAACATAAACAATAAAGTAATTGATTTAAAAATGAATCTTGCTTTTCATAACTAAAAAGCTTTATTATTCGATATTTTTTAATTAAACAATAACTGTATAATATAATGATTAAATATAACTTTATTATTGTGAATATCTATAGTCATTCAGCTTTACATCTCATTATAAGGTATAGACCTTCTTTAAGACTGATAGGTTGATAGGCAGAAGATCTAATAGACAGACAGGCCCAAGTTTGATTAGAGTAATTTCCATGCATTATCTAACCACCAGCACCCATCAAAGATTATGGGTATAGGTATATATATAGAATTACACTTACCTATAAAGCCTTAACCAACAACCAGCACTGTTTTAATCAATCACTATGTAATCTAGAAACTTTTCGATATTGAAATACCTTAATTCGCTTTAACTTAGCTCTGTTCATCAACCTTGTCTATCAACCTCAAAAACACAACTTCATTTTGTTAAAACCCTTTTCAGCCCATTCCATCATTAATAAGAACAGACATCCCTTCCAGGAGGTAGGTATTTTTTGTTTGCCCTAAATACTTTAACCTCTCTTGCCTCTCCGATTTCCCTTCTTATTCTGAAAATAATGATATTTCGGAGAAATGTTATCATCAAAGTTAATGCCTATATGGGCATAATCAATTTTAACGAAGTCCTGTCAACACCTTTGGTATCCATCAAAGGACCAAGAACCAATTCCAGTCCTTAATAAAATCACCACATCAAAAATTTAAAATGTCATCTTTGTTGGAAGAGGGTTCGGTTCCTTTTCCTTTGGCTTTTTGAATTCTATGCCTCTCGTACAGTGTTGGCTGTCGTGTCGTTTGAATTGGAAAAATGCCGGACAGAAAACAGCAAACAGCACCGATACGGCACGTCACAGCCACATCATTTAGTCAAAAGTCAACAGACGTTTGGCATAATATTGAAAGGACTTCTTTATCCTGCAAATAGAAAAGCATTTTAACTGGGTGTGGCTGGTTTAAGGGGTTTGGATATATATACATATGTATATAGGGAACATGGAATTGAATGCAAAAGAAAGGACACTTGCAAAGTTTGGGGAAGTTTTATATAGTGCGGACGATTGTTGTAAATATATACCTACAGCTTATAAATGATGACTTTCTTTAAGATCTTTCTCTGCCATATGAAACGTGTCAATATTGTTTTGTTGTGGAGCTTTTAATATCTGGAAAAAGTTGTTAAGAACGTTATACGAGTCTTTTCATATAATTTACAAAAGCAATAGAAGGTATATGCAAAAAGAAAAGTGTGAATCCAAAATACCATTTCATTGAGTTGTTTTGTGAAAATAGTCAGGGCCGTATTTCAAAGACATGATTTTTAAGAATATGATTTCTTTTTCATTTGGTGTTTTAGTTTGAAAAAAATTCATACGTAATGGTTTGTGTTCAAGATATCTTGACTAGAGAGACGTTCAATAAGAAAAACTCAATTCTTAGAAAATTGGGCGTGGCAGAAGGCGGATTTTCATAACATCACACATCATACCAGACTTTGAAGTAAAGTGAAGATCACAATAAGTATAAGTATTAGTTAAAATACATAATTTTAGATTCCTAAAGACGATGCCAAAAAAAAAAAAAAAAAAGAAAATTCGAATATAAGAAAAGTGGGCGTCGGAGTCAATGAATCACGATATTAAATCCACATTTTAAATTCCCTCCCACTTATGTATTATATTTATAAATACGAAATTTTAATACAATTCGATAAATTGATTTCCAAGACTTTAGATTCAACAGTTGGGCGTAGCAGTGGGCGGATTTAACTAAAAGTATTTTTTAATTTTTTTCTTACTAACATCAACAAATGTTGAAAATTTCATCCAAATCATTCAAGCCGTTTCCGAGAGACAAGAATACAAGGAAAACGGAGTTAAAAGTGGGCGTGGCGGCCTAACTTTTTTTCTGCAAGAGTCTAGAATACGAAAACTGAGATTTAAATTCTTTAATATCACCAGAACCACCCTGCAAAATTTCAGCTTGCCTCTAATTTCTTCTATTTCAAACCTTAACTTTCTTGGACTACTAAGGTTAGAGGCACTTTTTCATGATAAGAGCTGCTCTTGGAAGATTTTCCAATTCCTCGCAAAATGCAGTTACTAGTTAAAAATATATCTGTCTTCAGGAAGCATAGGATGCGGACAACAAACCAACATAATTGTGAACTTGAGTTATTTTCCTCCATAAGTTAAGTATATAATTTGTAAATAACTAGATCGCAGCGCCACCTATTGGGCTCAGATTTTGCGATTTTCTTTTTTGACACTCAATCAATGTATATTATGAATATAAGTGGATTTGATCTGTAAATATAGAGTTTGTCCATTAATTAGTTGACTCTAGCGCCACCTATCGGATCAGTAGATAAAATTTATCTATGAAAATATTCTAACGACTTTAAAGTTTACTAATGGTAATACCAACGTGTTAACAAATGAAACTTCGACGATCACATAAGCGATGACGCGTTTGTCAGTCGTTCAAATGTTGTCCCAATACGCGTTGACGTGTTGTTTTTGTGAACGCATTTTTGTTACCTTTTGGTATCAAGCCGTTGAAATATTAAACTATGACGATCACACTACTTGACATACATCCCAACATTTTGAGTATTGACTCGAAGTTGAAATGAACAAAAATCAATAATTTTTAGCGTTGACGATCACAAGCGATGCGACGCACGTTAAAAATGTTAAATCATTTTGAATTTTTTCGCGGCTAATATAAACTGTCAAGTTATATAAACTGTCAAATTCTATTGAAGATCGTCTATGATATTTATGGATTAAAAAAACCTCTAAAAATCAGGAATAGTGATGAAAAGGTCAACGCAGGCTACGTCACCCGTTTTGCACTACTTATAGTTCAAGTTAAAATGATTCTAACATTTCCAACGTTTTTTAAGGAGCCTAAAGATAACTTTTGAAGTTTTAATATAAATGCGACCCTGTTGGAAGGAGTTATTGATGAATACGGATAAATGTCACTTAAGCTGTGATCCATAGAATGGTTCAGAAGAGCGCTGAACCGCTTTCACGAGAAATGCTATAAAAAAAATTTGCCTGCTCTATTTTGAAAAACGTAACGGTAACCTTCGGATCGAAACAGTTGAGCCGAATCGAATTCAATCAATTTACATGTGTCCCTTGGGAGAGTAATATAGGCAAAAATGACTGTGACGATAACGACTCACAGGGTGTCGAAATCGAAAGCACGACGAAGGACAAACGCCTTCGTCGTCGTTGTCGTCATCGTCATCGTCGTCGCTGATGACAAGTATAGTAGGTAAAGAGGAAGTAAATATAAGGACGAGAAGTAGGTAGAAGAAGTACTTTTCTTATTGACACTGTGAATTGAGGAATTTTCTTTTGATCGTTCATGTGAGAAAATGCTTTTGGATGATTAGGAGTGGAAATGTATACGTATAGAGAGGTATTCCCTTTTATTTGCTGTTGCTGCAGAAAACACATTTTCAATGTTTGCAGCTTTCACTTTCAAGTTTATGTTGGGTTATGTAGGTAAATGTATACCAAAGACGACGTAGAGGTTTGTATTTGTATTTTAAAATGCAAATAGGCAAATGGAAAAACGATGCGGGAAGCAGGACACGACAGGGCAGGGCAAGACGCGAGGAGGTATAGGTTATGTATATTTCTTATATACGAATAGGAATGGTGTGGTGATTTGTTAAATGAAATTCAATTGAAGTGTTGAAGAAAAGCAGCTTGTATTTTAGGAATAAAGAGGTTTGAAAAAAAAGTGAAAAGGTATAGAACATACTTTTTTTTTTCTTTTTATGTTTTTCTATACACAAATCACAAAATTTAAACGAAGCAACTTCGCAGTACAAACTTTATAAATATATATACACGTAGGTATACCTATATCTATGTACATATATATCCCAACCTATATTTAAATACAAATAAAGGGATGAAATAAATGAACCAAGCTGTTGAAAAACATTTCTCAAAGCAAATTGTATAAATATTTTCTTATTTATTTTTAAAATATTTTTATTTATATAACTGGACCTGGACAACAGAGGTTGGTTAGGCTCTGAGTGAAGTTTGTTTTTTATCTACCACTATATCATCATTTTGAGTTTATTATTCAACGTCGTCGTCGCTTTCGCATGCATCGGTTTTGTTTTATAATAAGTTAAACAAAAATCAAAAATCAAAGGATCTGGATTCTGGGAGTATGTTTATTTATTGTAATTAAGTTTTTTTTTTTAATTTTATTAAAGAAGGCTCCTCAGGAAATGATGTGGATAATTTTTAGAGAGGTAGGCACACTTGATTCTTAAACTTCTTCATGTTCAAAATTGGAATAGCAGTAGCAGCAGGTAGGTAAGTAAAGTAGGTTTATTTCCAAAAATTTTCAATGTACAACAAAAATCGAATTAAGATGAGAGTTTGAAAGTTTTAAGCGCTTTATCTTGTTTATTATTTGAATAAGTATATATTTTGTATACTGGTATAGATTCTACAAGTAATTAATGTCAATCGCATTATGATTGAGTTAATAACTGTTAGAATAAAACACGCAAAGTGAGATTTGAGCTTTAAAAAAAGTTTAAAATTTTGTTGTTGTAGGTAGGTAGGTAGTGTGATGCTTTTTTTTTTTTGCGGCAGAGGTAAACTCACCGCCCACTAGTGTCCAAGGCTCTTCTCAAAAAAGCAACAAACTTGGGATTGAAGGGCCTTATAACTCCAAAAAAAAAAAATTATTTCAATTATTTCATTTTAAATTCCTTGTATGTATATCTTTCATTTACTTTATCTTATTTGTTTCTAACACGGTATTTCATATACATAATGTTCTTCCACAATAGCAATAGAGGGGGGCACTTTTGAACACTTTTTGGTTTAGAGTCTCCTAAGACCCAGTGTGATGTAATTATTGGCCTGTAAGTTGTCGGCACTTCGAGAAATGTATTTAAAGTTTAATTTAAACTGATTTTTGATTAAATTTAATAAAGATTGATATTTTATTTTTATTAAAATACAAAATAGGTCCTTATGTTCAAAGGTACCCCACACGTGGGGCAGGTTTGAATTTACCTGTGGCACTTTTGAATGGAAGTATTTATAATTATTTTCAACAGTAAATAATGTTAGTATAAGAGCATATCTATTGAAAGAAACAATAAACTGTATGAATAAATTAATAATGTAGAAGCTAAAAACATTTACAAAAAACTTTAAAAGGATATAAAATCTTTTTAAAGGTGTAAATCACTAGTTAAAAAGTAGACTTTTGAAAATAAATAAATTAAAACAACAGTTTTGAAGCAAAACGTCACTTTGAAGCTTTAATTTTAAAGCCCTTAACATTCCATCTGTCTTACGAAGAAAAACATTTTTTTTTCAATGGGTAGCTAGTTTTATACCTGTTCAATGATGCCCTAACAGTTTCGTTCAAAACTGCCCCAACATGTTAAACAACATAACATCTATAACATTTTTATCAAGAACTTTACCTTTATGTTAATCAAAATGAAGGTGTGAATTTAATAATAATTTTTCAAAAACGAGGCACCGCAAAATCGTTGAAGTGTAAAGATATCGTTATTGCCATGTTTAAAATTATGTTTACGCTTTGAAATATTTATTTGTTTAGATTTTATAAGCCATGTTCAAACGTGCCTCCCTCTTCCCTACGCATACATATCAACCCTAATAGACATTTTGATAGTTCATTTGTATATTCTATTATAGAAAATAATAATAGCCCAAGTAGCGAACCTTGTGGAACACCTAAATTAAGTGGAAGAACATCTGAAATGGTGGTGTCTTAATGGCAACTGCCTAAAATCATACGAATTAAATTAGATGCTACCAGCTTTAAGACAATTTAAATCAATTTCGAAAATGACTGCAGTGAAAATTGTGGTTTACCGTATCAAATGCTTTGGAAAAATCAAGGAAGATAAGAAAATTTATTTTATTCTTGGCTATCGCTTGCCTTTATAATCTTAATTAATGCATTATTTTAACTATGTTTTGAACGGAAACTTGAACTGAATATCACAAAACATATTATTATCATTTTAAAGCTATCGGTACTTTAATGCAAGTATGTCCTACATTATTCTTATCTCTTTGTTTTTTTTTTTCACCTGCAGATAGGCACGGGGGAATATCAACTTGTCACAGTCTTTATTTTACTTTGTTATTAAAATATATAAAAGTCTAAAGACAAAAATTTTGTTTGCCAACTCAAAAGTCCAAATTTCCCTTAATATGTATTGTTAACAATTTTTGTTTAGCCCAGGGCAAACTTTCAAGTCTGGCGGCATAATAACGTCTTCCTGCATCGTGTTTTTTACAAGTAATTCCATTTATCAATATACAATAGGAATTATTGAGTACATATAACAGAAATCTTTTCACGCTGTTGCATTAAATGCTTAATACTATTAATTTACTACGAAAATAATAAAATCTGCTTTTCTAATAGATTTTATTATGAACGGTACTAGTTTATCAAAGGGATTTCTAATGTTATCTTGATCATCAAAATAGGGCATACCGTGAATTCTAAACTATTCTACTGCAAAAATGTTTTAATTGATAAATGTCAATATTATATTAAAATTACGAAACGTATTAAAATTCTAATCACAAACAGGTTCACCACTTATATGTTACCTGACATATAAATCATGACGGAAAAACAAGGAAATTAGAAAATACTTTTTCTCCTTTGGGCAATGATGACGAGATAAGACTTTAATTAACCTATCATACGTTGCAACGAAACGTAATTGGAGCGTTTTACGTTAAGTTTCCTATAAGTGTATAGCTAAATTAAAAACAATCATAGGTTGTTTTGGTTTTAAAACCCTTAAATCCTGTTCAATATGAATAAAAACAATAAAAACGTAGATTTGAGCAGAAAGGAAAAAATTTCATCGAAATCAAAATGATTACCCAAAAGTTCTCAGATTTCGTATAATCTAGTTCTAGTAGTTTATTCTTTACTGAAAAATCTTCTACGAACAGGCCACTCTTGAACAGGTTTAAAACTAGTTATTGAAAAAAAAAATATTTTTTTTCTTCGTAAGACAGATGGAATGTTAAGGGCATTAAGATTAAGGCTTCAAAGTGACGTTTTGCTTCAAAACTGTTGTTTCAATTTATTTATTTACAAAAGTCCACTTTTATACTAGTGATTTACACGTTTAAAAAGATTTTATAACCTATTAAAGTTTTTTGTAAATATGTATATTCAGCTCCTATATAATTAATTTATTCATACAGTTTATTGTTTCTTTCAATAGATCTGCTCTTATACTAAAATTATTTACTGTTGAAAATAGTTATAAATACTTCCATTCAAAAGTGCCACATGTAAATTCAAACCTGCCCCACGTGTACCCCACCTTTGAACATAAGGACCTATTTTGTATTTTAATAAAAATAAAATATCAATCTTTATTAAATTTAATCAAAAATGGGTTTAAATTAAACTTTAAATACATTTCTCTAAGTTCCGATAACTTACAGGCCAATAATTTCATCACACTAGGTTTATTGAGACTCTAAACCAAAAAGTTTGCTCCCCCCCTCTACGATATGTTCGGAAAAGTTATCTCTTGGGTCTTATCAAAATTGCTGCACACGAAATAAATGAAGATTTGACCATATTTTTATGCTGGTATCTAGTGAATGGCCCATTTATTTAATTATGTCAAATTCAAAATGTTAAGTTATTTCCGGGAAATCTGTTGAACATCATACATTCTTAAAATACCTACTATATGTACAATATACATATATGTATATCTTGATAATTAAAGTATCGAATTTTTACTTCTGCAAAAAATTTAAGTACAGTAAAACCCGCTTAAGAGAAACGGCAAAATGTCACAGTGTTTCTTTCACTTAAGCGGGTTTTTCACTTAACCGAACCCCGCTTAAGTGAAAAAAAAAATTTCACTTAAGCGGATTTAAAAATTCCATTCAGCGGAAATTTAAAGCTAGAAAAAAATTGAATTTATCTTTTGGAGTTGCCTAAAAAAAATTAAATAAAATCCAACAACGATTTAATATGTAACACAAAAATAATTTTTTGATAGCCAAACCAAAAAGCAATTTGTTTACAAAACATACAGAAATTTAAATGTCATTTTTGTGGTGAAAATGGTGGAGGTGAAAAATAAAAAAGAAGTGAAAGCGTTCAGCAAATTTTTTGTCTGTTCGATTCAATTTTTTTTTCACTTAAGAGAGTTTTTTTTCAATGAGAAATATAAAATTTAACTGAAAATATTTTTCAGGTAAGCGGGTTTTTCACTTAAGCGAGTTTTGCTTAAGCGGAGTGTTTTATAGGTGATTGGTCGAAAAATGCTCGGGGATGAAAGATTTGTTTCAGCTAAGCGGGTTTTTCTCTTAAGCGGGTTTCTCTTAAGCGGGTTTCTCTTAAGCGGGTTTTACTGTATTAATATTTAGCAAAACGCAGACCCCTGATGGAGTAACCACGAGTTTAAAGACCTCAATCTTGGCAATCCGATTAATAAAACTCAAGTTTGTTGGCGCTTGTTGTTTTAAATTTAACATCGACAATTAGTACCTACGAAATTTTATATCGTTGACCATTTATTAACTATCCAACATTTTATGATCACTAAGATAAATGTTGAGACCCCTTAGCTCCTATATACGAAACCTATGGAAAGAGGCGTCAATTGTTTGCTCTCTATAAAAACTAAGTTATTCATATCACATATATGAGTATATACACATACTCACTCACTGTATGTTAGTTATATAATTTTGTATTCGTCATTTTATGGCAAGTTCGTTTCCCCTTAATTAAATAAAAATAAACCTTTTTCAGATACATAAATATAAACATAACACAAAAAAAAAAAAAATACAGAACTCTCAAACTTTAATCCAACCGCTGCCGCAGCCGCAAACGTATGTCTCATTCCAGACCTAACGGTGTGGTGACGACCCGGCATCTGCTAGTTTGTCAAGCTTTCCTTTCTCTGGCAAGTTTTCACAAACGCAGTCTGTTTACGATCATACACCAGTTAACATCTAGCTGATTAAAGTTGAATTATTTCTATCTTTTATTTGTTTAAATTTATATATCGTTCGTTTGTGTATATTTTGAAAATAAAAATAAAATTAAATATGGCTGATGAATGGGCGGTAAGTTAAAAATTTAAATTTTTTTTCCTGAAGAAAAACATAAAGAACAAGAATCACAAACTGCTTTGTGTTGTGACGTCTAAAAAGTTAATTCTTGTTTCTGTTGCTTTTGTTTCGTTTGCTTATTTACCTGCATAGTTTTCTTTTATTAAATTCGCCAGCCCGCGGTCGCATTTATATATAAAAATAAAAACAAAATAACAGTAGGAAATAGAATATTTGTTCAAGTGCAAATATAATAACAATTAAAAATAAAAATACAGTTTCGCGTTCGTGAGTAATTTATTTATCCATGAAATACTTTTTTTATTCATGTGGAACTGAAAGTTATAAAAGTTTATTCATACTTTGACGTTCCATATAATTACAATGATTCATTTTACCTAAGACCTTATTATTTTACTACAATTCTATAGGTAGTTAATATTATTTGGAGGAATCAACTTCGTTAGTTTTAAAAACGAATGAATCAAAGTACAGAGAAGGTAAATACACAGTGCGGATCACCTGGTTAGATACATTTTAAAAACTAGTTATTTTTATTTTTAGCTATTTAGCTATTGGTGATCTTATTTATAAACTTTGTCTAACTTTAGACAGCTGTCAAACTTTGGAAAATGTGTTCAAACCTTGTTTATTGTTGTCTTATAGCTGTCTAACTTAGACACAAGAGTAGATTGTCTTAACCGTGAATTAAGTGATATTTATTTTTATTAAATAAAGCATATTTCCACCAATTTTAAAATACTTAGACAGTGTCTAAGTAGACGAAAATCTAATAAATACGACTGTAGCTATTTATAATCTGAATTTGTGTTTTAATTTTTTTAATGACTTTATTGTTTGTGAAAAATCTAATATTTGATGATTCACCTGCATATATTACAATACATCGTAATATATGCAGGTGAGGATCATTTTTGGTTTTAATCAAAAACAATACACTCTATTTGATTAAACTATGCTCTACTACAAAAAATAAAACAAACTCATTTTCTTACAATTCCCACATTTAAAAATTACTTTGCTTAGATAAGCAATGAGAGTGCCAATTTTGTAACTATTATTGGTAGTTAAAACATTTTATATAGAGACTTTCAGATTCAGATCACTTGTTTAATTTTAATCCATTACCCCTATAAATAGAAAATTTGCTTTAGTGATGCTCGGATACCAACCTTTTATACTTTGTTTAATACAAACATAATTTTTTAAACTGCAATACCCCTGTTTTTGTGTTTTACCCCATTATAGCTTCCCCTTAGAATAAATTTTAAGCATAAAAATGTCGATATCATTTTTTTGTTTTACCCAATTTCGCCTTACTAATAATAAAACTTTGAAAAAATCATCTCTAAAGCCGTCCTCTAAAAATAAACTTTCAAGAATTTTTTTTTTTAAATCTGACTGGTGGTTTCTGAGACTGTCTGGAACAAAAAACAAACAAAGCAAGACTTCTGCTTTATTACCTTTGATCGTTTTTGCAACAGATACATGCATAATGTTGTTATAGTAGATATAGTGAAGGTAGGTTGTGACATTACACAAATTTGTAACAGGCTGGACTTTGCATTTTATTTTCCCTTAAAGTCTAAGGCATAAAACACAAATTCGTATTCCCCCTTCCAGAAGCTCTGCACACATTGTATCTTCAACTCCTATACCTAAAGGTCGGAGAAAAAAACTATACAGACACAAAACATTCATTTTGCAATTTCTAGCATTTAATGTGCGACTATCTATAGTTATTGCCTTAGGAGAAGAAAGAGACAAAACTATATTATTTATGATAATAGGAGTAACTATATACAAATAAAAATTGACAGTAATTATTTATTTTATAAACATGTCTAATCCAATGATCTGCACTGTGTGAACTGTTTGCATACCGATTTAATTCAACAAACAAAATGTATCTATCTACTTAGTGATGAATCATTTTTTTTGTATTTTCATGGGAAAGACTGCCATATGAGTTTGTTTAGATGGATATGTGTATTGAATAAATAGAAACGCATGTGAACCAAATTGAAGTCTACCTTATGTTATGCCTTAGTCTAAATCGTATTGCTAATGTATCACATTGAAAGTTCAAAACAATTTTCAAATTAAGACAAAGTATTTAAATTGAATGATCTACTTGACCGTGAATGGATTTAAGGTTAATTCAATCGTGCAATGCTCTTTCAGAATCATTTAAATTGCAATTAATCAATTTAAATATACGTAGAAAATCTGTAAAAATATAAATATCTACTTACTACCTAATTTAGTTTTATAAGCATCGAAAGATATAAGACAATTTTTTTTTTAAGAAGAAAAAGTTGAAATAAGTAGCTAATTTGAGCAAATATTGTAAGGTTCGTAAAAATATCTTAAAAGAGTGTGGTAATTTAAGGTTAAATGAATCTTTTTTTTTATCTTGAACAAAAATCATTTAATTAATTAACCTAATTGAATACAGGAAATTTTAAGTAATTTCTATATAATTATAAAAAGCCCTACTGGTTGATAACTTTTACAAAATTTTATTGTTGGAGCATTAAAGCTCTTTGCGGTGTTAACGGGTAGTTATTCTTTTCTTTTCAACCAAACACATTGCTAAGAAGGTTATATAATCGGAGAGAACAAGAAATTTGCGTTCCAATATCATACAGTGAAATTTCTTAAGAGCAAAAAATGAATGCGACTGCATCCAGTTAGTTTTTCATAAATATTTTAATTCGTCAATTAATTTTTTGATTAGGATTTTAATTGATTTGTGAATAATTACTAAAGATAATTAAGTATTTCTTATTAAAAGGGGTGGTATAGTTTTTTATGTTTGTATAAATTTGCCATAGTACAAATATAGCGCTATTTAATTGGACTTGTCGAATCATTATTAAGAATTAACATTTGACTGTCTTTAATAAAAAATCTGATTCAACGGTAATTTTTATTAAAATCTATTTTGAATTTTATATTTTTTGTTTAAGAGTATAACTCGTAAGACTGTCTGATTGGTTATTCAATAAATAAAAATTGACACAGGGTCATAAGTCCTTAGGAGCGAAAAATCACTGTTGTCTTGTGACCTATCCACAGATATTTTTTTTTTTGCAACTTCATACAATGACCCTGTGCCAATGTTTATGTGTCGAGTAACTAATCAGAACTTTACTCAGACATTGTGGAACAGGCCCTAAGACTTAGAAATTTTAATTAATTTAAATCTAAAATGTTTGAATAAATAATAAGGTGATTTTGATTTTAAATAAGATATAAATAAATAGCTTTAAACAAAATCTCATACATTTTAAATTCCATGTTTTTTGCACACTATTCAGCAAAAGCCATACTGGCGATCATCTAGCTTTAATATGCTAACAATATCTGTAGCTTTTCTTACATTCATTGTGATTGTCAATCTTAATGGAGTGACTGCAGCATCGACTAAAGGACAATCATCAGTAAGTTGTTGTTTTTTTTTTTTTAAGTTTTTCTTAGATATTTAATTGATTGATGGTGAATTGATGATTTTGTCAAATATCATAACATTGAGTTTTCTTTTTTTTGTTGCTATTTTAATTCAATTAAAAATTCGGAAATTATTTTCTTTCTTCATCTTCGTAATATTTTAAAAAACATTTACAAAATACTCATTTTAAAATTTTGCAGCACACTATAAAGTTCTATTGTATATATATTATTCATCTTTATTTATACTGATTCATTTTTTAAAAATAATTTTTTCACACAAACAAGTATGATTATATGTATATGTTTTATGTTTATACCTCATTTAAATGTTATCTTGAAGCAGCCTTATTCATGTTCAGTGCCGTAGCCAGGATTTTGGTTAGGGGGTTTGGGGCTTGCTTGCAAATTTTACGAGGAATTCTTTTAACAGCACCTCAAGCCCCCCCTCTGGCTACGTGCCTGTTCATGTTGAAAATTCATAACAACAAATGTCATTAATAGGTATGTAATGTATGTATATTTAAATTATGTTCTGCTGTACTACTATATCATTTTTTTTTAGAAAAAAGAATCAATTTATCGTTTAAGATTTCAAAAACCGTTCATAACTACTTTTTGATAAAATTTTTTGTGTAGTTATATTTTTCATTTTGATAAAAAAAATACACAAACTGTTAGGTAAACCTAAAAATACTAATATCGGCTTCACCCAATTTTTATAAAAATTTTCAAACTGGAGAATTTTTAAACTTTAATTTTTATCTCGATTTTTAATCTTAAGTTTGTATAATTTAAACTATTTTTAGTTTCACTAACTCGCATTTTGTTTCGATATAATTTTCATTTCGCTTTCAAATTTTTTCGTCTTCGTTTTTGATTTTTGTTGTTGTTAAAGTTAGTTTAATTGATAATATAAAAATTATTAAAATATTAAGGTCACTAAAAATTATTATATGTTAATTTAATTGTGTATATTTATGTTCTTCGTCTTAAGCTTAACTCGTTTTTTGATAATTTTGTTTTAAATTGCTTTCGGTTGCTTCGCCTAGGGTTTGTTCAGTCGCCAGGCATGTACTAATGTAAATAGTTTTTTTTATATTATTTTTTCTATCGGGTTCCAAGGATTTTAACTCTCTCATATTTTAGATTTTTGAAAAAAGAAATTCTCTATCTTTTCTATCTTTTTTATTTTAATAGCAAGATGACCATCCTTTGAAATAATTCTAACTCCTCAAGAATTTTTTTTCGACAAAATTTTATGAAAGCGTTTCGTCCAGCGATTCGATTATGTGGTACTTCCGTGTTATCTTACTCACTGATAAGAAATTTCCTTTTAGCTCTGGAACATAGAACACATTTTGCAATTCCACACTTCCAGACTCGAATTCCAGAACAAAATTTTCTATTCCACTAGCCAGCAGAAAATTATCGCCTGAAAAATGGATTTTGCTGTCAAAACGTGATTCTCACCATTTTCCTTATCCTTTTCAAGTTTCCTTGCATCTTCTTAAAGTATTTTTGACTTAAGCACTGAAAGTGGAGGCATTACATCTCTACTTTCCATTGCTACCACAAAATTATCGAAATGTTCGGGTAAATTGCAAAGCAATTTACCTTTTCAGAAACGCTATAAAAGTCAATTCATTTAAATAGCTGGACATCGAAATAGTCCCGTTCATTTTACATGTTATCAATTTCTTGGAACTAATTTTGCTTGCAGGTCCTATAGGTTGAAAAATTGCATTCAGGTGAATCCATGCCTCATTTGAAGTTTTGCAATTTTTCACATGAATCAGCTCCTTCGATTTCATGCTCAAGAAAATCAAAAATGATAAAAATGAAGCAAAAACTTGGTCTGTTGCAGATGAGAAGTTAATTAAGTTTCTCAATGCTCAACATTGATCCAGCCATTATAATTTTCAATGATAAATAAAAATTAGCAAGAAAAAAAAATTAATGTTCTGGAAATTAAATTTTAAACAATGCCTGGGCCCATAACCTAATAGAGGAAATTTGTTCCGTAGAATAAAACTTCAAATTATATACATATGTATAAAATAATAAGATGTTTATTTAATGAAATTTGATTATGAAGTGATTAAGAAACTAGAATTAAAAATAGTTTTCATTTGATAATATAGATACTAGATACATTTAACGTGTTTTATTTGTCTAGTATTTTGTTTTAAATCTTAGCATAAAATTCAATAAATTGATTGAAAAAGCTTGATTATCTTTTTTTTAAATTATTCTAGTGTTTTATTATTAAAAACTTAAATTCGAATGGGTACTAAATTTTTCATAGACAAATGTTTGAATTCTTTGAATTTCGCCCATCTAATTATCTGTTTAAACCGATTTTAATTAAACTTTGTTTGTAAAATATGTTTCTTAAAAATTTTTTTGTTTTCAAATTTTATATTTTATACCCATGTAGCAGGTTTTAAATTTTTTGTATAGTAAATATATTATATAGGTTTTTCGTAAAAACTTTAAAAAAAGTGGGCATGTCAGTACGTAGACTTTACACAAAAAAAATACAAATGTCATATCTTAAAATCAAAAATTTCAACTTTCTAGGGGTGTTGGGTAAAGATTCAGGAAAAGTGGGTGTGTTAGAAGGTGGTTCTCCAAAAATAATTTTAGGTTAATATTTATTTATGCAATGCTTTAATTTTTCAGGCAACATTATCATGAATAATACTCTGCTCAACAAAAATTGTCAGTACAAGAAAGATAGAACATTTGCTTCTCACTTTGGTTGCATTGGCTTGCATAAACTTGTCCCTATTTAAATCTCTCACAGGGTTTCCATAGTATGTATCATAAATCGCTGCAAATCGATGTTTCTTCGAAAGCTTCAAAAAGCTACAAAATACGAAGCTTTTTAAATAAGGAATGGTAACTCTGTTTGGATGTGCATAGTTTCAACACACACAACGATCATAGTGCCATCGCATCGACAGTGCTGCAGAACGGTCATAATGGAGTGTATGCATTTTTGCGAAGAATTACAATAACAATTCCAACCATTCCTATATGTAATTCAGCGCGTTAATATATTTTTCAGTGGAATATTTTTTAATGCAGTACAATGAAAGAAGACACAGGCACCACTTAAAAAAAAAAAAAAACACCCCCACTGTTTTGAAATAAGCTCCTCCAAAAGCCCTGGAAAATAGTAAAATAGTAGAATTTCCGCTAGAGTTTCTGGGGAGTTTGACTGCTTTGACAGATTAAAATCGTGTGTTGTAAAAGCTTTAAATTAGTTTGTTTTTTACCAATGCACTGCCATGTAGTAAAGATTATATTATTAGATCCAGAATCAAGCAAATATTTACACATCCATCTATCGCAATGCCATAAAGAAAACTTGTTCTTTTTGCTTGGAATTATGTTATCCTCTCTTATTTCGCCATCATTTTATTTTATATTTTCACACTCTCAGTCTATGAGAGCCAGATTCATTGCCTTACATCTTCATTGAACTGCACTTAGCTTAAAGTTCATCACTTTATATAATTATCTATCCCCTCCAAATAGCGTATACAAATATGTACTATGTAGGTATGTTAACACCTAGTGTTTCTCGTGTTAAATCTTCAACTTCATTAAAATCCTTTTCGAAATATTTTCAGGCAGCAAATGATTTCTTAGCCTTGGAGAATTCGCTTATCAACCAGTCCCAACAGATCCTATCAACCAACAATGCCAAGGATCCAATTGAAAAGTTGAGACTCCTTTGTTTCAGCCGCGGTGCAACTGGAATCATCGGATTAGGAAGGTTCGTATTTTCGTATATACATATATGTACTACGGATGTATTTATGTATGTATTGTATGTGTGTTATGTTGGCATCACTGACGGCTGTGAACCAATTAAAGGAGCCAACGCAGGTCCTCTACTCTAACTCTAAGGCTTGCCACCTTAATTCACCAAAATAATTGGATTCTCTTATCCTATCTTTGGCTCCTTTCCGTTGTTATTTATCTGGTACTTTAATACCTAACCAAACCATTGTACATGTTTATGTGCACATCGTATATCCACAGGACTTTCAGGAACATGGACGATGATGGAAGCAAAGCCCTCAATTTGGAGGAGTTTATCAGAGGCATTCATGAGACCGGTCTGGATGTTACCGATGCTGAGATAAAGCAAATGTTCTCAAGGTGGGTATATTGGACTTGTGTTATATATATTTCGTTTGTTTATTTTGGAATGGGGTTAAAGAGATTTCCGGCTAAGCCTAGTGGTTAGCGACCATTTGAATCGGCTTTTGGTTTTAGCTTTTGGAGCATGATGCTGCTGTTTTAGCCATTCTGCATATATACCTAACCTCTATGATGCTCACTAAGGTGTTCAAATTCATTTATTTCGTCTGTTGCTTTGCCATAGGTTCGACACAGACGGCAGTGGATCCATCAACATGACAGAATTCTTGGTAAAATTGAGGGTAAGTAAGGAACAGTGCGTGGTCACGTGGTTAACTTGGTCATGGGGTATGGTTAAACAAAAAGTTTACCTTTCAACTTTTCAAAATAGCCGGCCATGTCACAAAGTCGCTTGGACATCATTGACAAGGCCTTTGCTAAGATGGATAAAACCGGTGATGGTTCGATCACAATTGCTGACCTAAAGAATGTTTACTCGGTTAAGGAACATCCAAAATACCAAAGCGGTGAGATGACAGAAGATCAGATTTTAAGCAAATTCCTTGAGAATTTTGAAGGACCACAAGGCAACAAGGATGGAATTGTGAGTTTAATGTTTTTTTATTTTATAAAATTGATTTGTGATAGACTTATGGCAACAATATGTTTATGTTTTTGTTTTTTGTATAGGTTACCAAGGAGGAGTATATAAACTATTATTCCACAATAAGTGCCTCAATTGACAATGATGAATATTTTGACCTTATGATGCGTAGAGCATATAAATTATAAGGCGTATTATACAAATAAATATCCTATAATCGTATTATTTAGAGAAGGTACAAAAAAACCATACATATATATTTTTATAAATTGTTTTCAAATTGAATATTGATTTTTTTTTTCTATCACATATTATAAAATGTAAAATATTAAATAAAAACTTTGTTCTTATTTATTATTATAATTATAAATAATAGTTTCAATGGGAAATAGTTTGATGGAAAAAAACCATTTTTAAAATATTTTTTTCTTTAGTTCTTTTAGTCGTCATAATTTTCAATAAAATAAATAATTTTACATGGATGACTTCATATTGTCCTCAAAAAATAGTGTTTGAAAATAAGAAACCTTGAGGGGCCGACACATAGAATCCGTTCATCCCTTGCGTTACGACAAAGGATTCGTTGACGCTGAAGGATGTAACGGATAGGAGTGACCCAATTAATCCGTTGCATTATTTTGACATCTTTAATTTGTAGAGTAAATTTTCGGGAAAGACAAAAAACAAGTTACCAGTTTAACTACCTATTTCGCAAATTACCATTATAACTGTTCCTTTCTTTTTCATTTCATGTAAACGAGGGTGAATGAAAAGGCACATAAAACACATAAAAACGAGTTTACAGCACAATTGTAGACCCAATGTCATTTAATGTAAATTGATTTATTTCATATAATATTCAGTTTTACTATTTTTCAGTCGAAAATGTGTAAAGGATAATACATTTAAAATCGTGTGTCACATTTTTTGGAACTCAAAAACTTGCGATTGAAAATAACAAGTGCGTGCATATTTTATTCTTATTGTGACTTCGATTTTTATTGCCTGAACATAATGGATACGGAGCTGCAGATGGAACTGCAGTTGGAAATTGGAATAGCTTTCAAAATATTCAATATACACACAAATCCAATGTTACAAACACAACACAAAACGCACCTGCAGTCGGTGCTGCAAGAGTTCACTAACTTTTAACTTTTCACGTGCAGCACTTTTGGTGTTTAAGATTTTGTATTTTGTTGGCCTTTTCTTTGTAAAATAGAAGTAGGTTGAAACAGAGATTTTTAAAATGAAGTAGATTTCAATATTTTGTTGATGGGTGTGAAGTAGGAAGCAGATTTTAAATTTTTTTGAAAAATAAAGGTACATCTACCTTAATTGAAGTAAAGTGTTACCACTGGGAAGAAGTCAGAAAATAATGAAAATTTCAGAAAAAGAGTACAAAAAGCCAGTTTAAAAAAAAGTCTCATTCATCGCACGAGGCAAAAAAGATGTCAAAATTCGACTAAAGTCAGTCAAAGGCAAGAAGACGGCTAGATCCTACTGAGCATTTTTATATGATTCGATTAAGGGGAAATTCGTATTTCTGTTATATAGCCCATCAAATAAGGGCAGCTGCATAAATGCAAATATCATATCTATTAGGGAATACTAAAAGCATTATGGACTATCTATATTTTTTTTTGTTTCCTCGACTATACCTATATAAAAAAACACAAAATGAACCTCCCAAATGTTACTTTAAAAAGGTACCCGCGCCCTTCCTATAAAACCCACTAAATGAAAAAAACCAAATTATTCAAAGCACGTAAGCAGTAGGTAATTTTCCCACACACATGAACAGAAGGTTTTTATTTTAGTATAGAATTTTAAATTACCCTCAATTACTAAAATAATATTGAATACGATTTCACTATCAAGACAAACCAAAATGACAAAAATTTCCAAAATAAAAAAAAAAAAAATGAACATATTTTTTATTAGATTCTTACAATTCTCCAAAGCTTCAGTTTGCTTACTATGTATGCAGTGCATTGCTGTATATTGCGAATAACCCTATTTTCTTTTTGACACTATAAAAATTGTCCACTATAACAGTAAAAATTACAAAACAAAATGGAATTTACAATTGTACAAGCCATTGCACTGGAACATTTGCCAATTTAGCCAAATTCTTTTCCTGATTTGAATTAAATCGACTGCAAGAGTAGAATTCTATATACAGAGGGAGCGAAGGAGGTATGTAGGTACTTCTATACTATAGTCAATTTTGTCCACCAACTTGAATCGAGTTTTCCTGACATGGCATTGGCATTCAGAACAGCCGTCACGTGATGGTATGCCTTCAGTTCAGTGTGCCAACAGCAATTAAACCAAATTAACTTGTCGAGTTTTCAGTTTTCACATATACAATAGGAAAAAGCGGAAACGGAAACTTGAAACAAAAGTAAAAAAAAACAAATATCTATTCTATACTACAAAGTGGCAATGAGAAAAAAAATACAGACAAACACAACACAAAACATGGGACGACAGAGAAACCCTCTGAGCCGAGACAAAATCATATTAAAAACTCATTAAGGGTTGCGAGTAATTTTCCATGCAAAAATTACCATATCGTTGTATTCTTACCACAGTTAGTTTATATTCTAGCTAATGGGGCTATGTGTGGGTTGAATATATACGATTTTATATGTTCTTATAAAATACGGTTTAATGTGTGGATTTGAGGTTATGCAGCAGCGCCAACGTAGGTAGGTATAGTTGATGCACAGCTCCTCCAAACTTTACAAAAACTATATAACGCCCAAATTTTACAAAAACAATTTACATTGAAAATATTTGGGTGATATTTCCAACTTAGGATTTGGAAAAATATAAATTTGAGCGATATTTCCATTTTTTTTGTTGATGATTTTTTTTATCAAATTGGGCGATATTTCCAAATCTATATTAATTTAATCTTTGTTGTTTAAGCATTATGTACGTAGCTGAAGCGAAATGAAAATTTTCATACAAAAATATTGAAACAACGAAAACATAATCGAAAAAATTCGTTCTGATTTTTTTTTCTGCAGTACGCGGAGCGAAATTAATAATTGTAGCTTTTTTTATTTTTTTGTTTGGCAATTAGTATAACAGTTTTAATGTGTAGTTTTGCGTTGTGGTTTCCGTTACCCCCCGGCTCCACAAGCCATATTTATGTCGTAATTTATTTCAGAAATAACTGCAGAAATATTTATTTCTCCGTTGAGTGGGCAAACTATGAAATTTTTATTTGTAATCATGTCGCGGTCAAGCAAACATCGTATTCCTCTTGTCATTTCTGTCTCAAAATGAGAACTCTTCATAATAATAAAGACTAGGTGCATATAGTGACTCCGCTGAAGCACCCGATTTCTTAGACCCCCCAACTTTTTTTTTTCGAGAACATAAGCATTTTTTTTTTTTTTTTTTAGTGTGTCCACACTTTTTCCAAATTAAATGGAGAGATCCTCCCAGCACGTTCTTTTTAAATGATTCTTCTTGTAAAGTTGGCTGGAGTAGTCCCAGAGGCATTCAAAATCCCTGAATGCCCTTATTAGTTTCAGAGCTTCGACTCTCAAAATCCACCACTCGCACATTTGTTTCTATATTTTTTCTATTGTTCAAGGAATATAATTGACAAATCAAAATTAATCAATTGATAGTTAATAGTAAAAATAAACAAATGTAATAGTCAAAAAATAACAACAAAAAAATTACCTGCACTACGAGATTTGTTGTGTTTACACAGATTTATCAAACGTTTATTGTATAAAATGGCTTTCAATCACGAAACGTCAAAATTTATATCCACTTTTATTTCTTCTGAGAAGACAAGACATAAATAAAGAAATTTATGTCTGAAAATAAAAATATTTCAGACATAAGGGGTCTCCACAAGAAAATTTGACTACATGACGCATATCTTGTGGTGATTTATTTCTAGTGGAGACCCGGGATTAGGATTTTTACTACAGTGTTGGATATCACAGACGCATTTCGTATCACATCATCATGATAAAACTCTCTATTAATATATTTTCATTTACGTTTTCGCTACCGATTTGAAGACCAAAGAAAATTTTTGTTTCGCTTCAGCTGCGTACTAAGCTTTAAAAACTAAATTGATTTCAGAAATATACAAGGTCTTTTATTAAGCGCTTCTTATCTTTAAATTTATATAAAACAAAGTTTGTGTGAGATATCATCGAATTTTTTTACTCGTTTGAAAGGCTTATTGGTTTCATTTTGTATATGAAATATAACATCGTTTAAAAGTCCGCTACCGCGTCTCCGCATGGTGTGCATCCGAAATATCCAATTTTCCATGACTCAAGGCGCATTAATCAGGCTAAATTTGACTTATGTTGGCTTTAAGGGGCCGCTGTGATTTGTGGCTTATTCGCATAGACCTGCGACTTCACAAAACCCCACAAGAAAAGTCTAACGGTTTCACATCGCACGATCTCGGTGGCCAGTTCACATTACCTCCATGTGAGATGACCATGCCCTCGAATCGCTATAGGGAGCTGTGTGGCATTTTTTAATATATTTTTTTTTTTTGAACCCAACTTCTATAACAGCGACCTCACAAGGCGTCAAAACGAAACGTGTGCCACTTTATGTTTAAGCATCCCAACATTGTGGTGGCATTTAAAAATTGGGTGTGTTTTATGAACTTTTTTAAAATTCGACTTATATTTATACCATGCGAGAAAAGTTGCATGTGAGAAAATTAGCATTAGGTAGAGTAAGTTCTACGCACAGAAAGTTTTATTCGAAAAGTTGCATGAGTATTAAATTGATATCATGCGAGAAAATCAGCATGCCTGGAAAATATCATGCAAGAAAGCACCATGCGAGAAACGTATCATGCCATAAAAGTATCGTACGAGAAAATTATCATGGGAGAAATATATCATGTGAAAAAAGTATCACTTGAGAAAAGTTGAATTCGTGAAAAGTATCATGCGAGTGAAGTTGCATGACTGAAAAATATCATACGTGAAAAGTATGTCGTGAGGAGAAAATTGTGCGAGAGAAGTATCATTCGAGAAATATGTCATGAGAGAAAAATATTAAGCGAGAAAATTATAATGCGAAAAAAGTGTCATGCCAGAAGTTTTGCATGAGAGAAAAATATGTCAGAGGAGTATCATACGTGAAAAATATTATAAGAGGAATATATCATGCAAGTAAGGTATTATGCAAGAAAATGTCATGGGAGAAAATTTGCACGAGAGAAAAGTTGCATTCCAGAAAAGTGTCATTTGAGAAAAGTTGCATACCATTAAAGTATCGTGCGAGAAAAGTATTATGCGAGAAGAGTATCACGTGAGGAAAGAATTATGCAAGAAAATTATCATACGAGAAAAGTGTCATGCAAGAAAAATTTCACGCATCAAATATATCATGCGAGAAAAGTATGATCCGAGAAACCTATCATGCACAAATATTATCATGTCGATGGTCCCATGCAAGACTATACTAAGTAGACTTAGTATAGTTTTGAGTTATTTATGTCATTAAAACCGCCGCATCGACTTCTATTTTTGATTTTTTTTTCATGCAAATCCGACAAAAAACCTTGAAATTATAGCTTAAATAACACTTAGTATACCACCCTTTTTTAATACTTTTTCCAAGCATAATCATTTTAACTGCTCTTAGTATTTTTATTTTGGAAATTTTTATTTGCAACTTGTATACTATGTTGACATAGTATTGTTTTGCTTGGAATTTTCAAAAGTCAAATGCACTCAAGTGCCAAATGGTATTCTTTTGTGTGTGCAAAAGAGATCGAAGATGACACTTAAGTAGGTGTTAGTATGATTCATACTGTTTCTTTCTGTCTCATGTCATATTCTAAGTACCGTTACAATGTTTATGTCTGGAGGAACTTTGCACATTCTTGTTCGTGACCTAAGTTAGTCATAAATTTTTTCCAAAAAAATAATAAATTATGGCATCTAGGGCGAGAAAAATGCTTGATCTTGCAAGAAAATCCAATGAAATGAGTAAGTACAAACATTAAATGTAGAAAACAATGTTAAAAATATAATTAAACTTAGATGAAACTACGAACTGTTCTGAGAACGAAACCGGTGATTTCAAGTTATTTGACGCTTAATAAAAGTCAATGTTATTTCAAAAAACAAAAATAAACATTTTATTTGAATAGGTGAAGTTCCGACTTATTCTACAGCTCCAAATTCCCTTGAATTTTGTGAACAGTTAGATTTTTCGGGTAACTTGGTAAACTTTCTGTTCTAAGATTAAAAAAAAATACTTGAGTAATGAAATTAAGTCAGTTGGACAAATGTTTCGTCTTTACGAAGAAACGGTTTGAATTTAGAGATTACGATTTAATGTATAAAGTAACATTAAGGCAGTATCGTGACATCTTTAACTTTCACTTTAATTTAAGCTTTTATGTCCCAAAGAAAGATCAATGCGATTTCTGTTTGAAATTCGAAAACATGACTCCCGAACAAAAAATAGCTTCAAAATTTGAAAATAATCAGCATTTATTCAACAAACAAAAAGCTCGAGAGTTAAAAGAAGCAGATAAAATAGCTGCACAGGCTTCATCAGCCACTGTTACTGCTTTACAAGTTTATAATTTCACGGTTTATGAAATTGCCTCTTATGAAGCCAATTGCTATGTTTGGGATGAAACCATCGCCAAAAAGGGGTGTCTAGAAGTTTCAAACTGTCTTCTCAAATTTATTGAAGAATACGTGGCCAGAGGTGTACTAAACTTCCATTTTTGGTCAGACAATTGTGGTGGACAAAATAAGAACAAAGTCTTGTTCGGGTTTTTTGCATGGGCATACCCAAAACGAGGGCGATAGTGTACATGGCTTAATTGAAAAAAGTCAGAAAAATAAAATAGTCTACACACCAATCGAATGGTATTCAAATATAAGGAATGCAAAAACCAAAACCGTAACTGAAATGATACAAGATGATTTCAAAGATTTTAAAACTTTTTCAAATTCTGTGAACTGGATAAAAAACACCGAAAACGAAAAACTGACAATAAGTTAAATTCGTGAAGTATATTTCAATGCTGACAAACATTATAAAATTAACTACAAATACTTTTTTGAGGATGAATTCAAAATAATAGAATTAAACGCTGCAAAAGAGAAACACAGAAACAAAAACCGATCAAAAAAGTTTCCGCATAGAAGTGTTTGAACGATTTTACAAGGAAGTTATTGCCGTTTCCACTGAAAAATATTTGGACCTAATTTGGCTTTGCGAACAAAATCTTATTCCTTTAAGTTATCAGGAATTCTACTATTTCTAATACCGAAAATGATGACTAAATTAACATAAATACATAATTATATTATGTAAACAATGTGAACTTGTTATTTCTTTTATTTTTTTTTTTGTTTTAAATAAAAAAGTTGATCTTTAATCATTCTTTTTGTAATTTTTATATTCATTATGATACATCGAAAATGCAAAGGTTTCAAAGTAAACAATTCTAAGTAACACTTAGGGCCCTGTGTTCTTAATATGTTGCATCCACTTTCATACTAAGTCAACCTAAAATAGATTTCAAGTATATTCTTTCCGTGCAGTTTAATACTAACATGACATAGAATCGTATAATGTAAGAGCTAAACACCAATAAGTATACCAACTCTAATTTAACCTAGAAGATGCACTAATACAGATTCGGTGTTTTATTTAAAAAAAAAGTATTAAAATAATAAAATGATTGATGTATTCAGCTCGGAAATCTATTGAGTAAGAAAAAAGTTACACTCAAAAAACTTTGAACCTCTCTCCTGAAAAATAGCATATTTGCACTTAGTATAGTTTTGCATGGGGCCATCGATGTGTAAAAAACAGATATAAATAAATTTTTATTCATGTCTGATAGATGAAAGGTCTACAGGGATAATAAATAAATAAATTAAATCGCAGACCTTTAATTTTACGAAAGCCCAAAGGAAAAAGTCTTGAGATATTTGGTCGTATTTTTAAACGTTGTGTTATGATTATTATTATGATGGTGCGACAATTATTATACTGATATCAATTTTAGAAGCATAAATTAAACACTATCATTGTCTTTTACATTAAGTTTGAAATGAAAAGATATTTGTTTAGTTTACATTTTTTTAAAGCTCGATTTTTAGGGTCTTGATAATATCGAAGGCAATTGTTACGTGCGTCGCACGTTATTCAAGTAGACAATAAATTAACAACTCAACATATACATTTATGTATTTCGCGCATAAGTTAGACATCATATTACATACATATTTCCTACATGCATACAATAACATATAAAGTTGAAAAAAAAAAATTCAAAAAATAAAAACAAAAAAACATTTCTTCTTGTGATCAAAATTCAATTCTTGACTCAATTACGACCAAATGCAAAGAGGCTCTAAACTCAACAAGCCGAAATGACTGCCAACTTGACTCCTTAATGTTATCACTTTACCAAAAGGATATCAGAGTCAATTCGTTAACTCATTTTGGTTTCTTCGTGTGCGGCTGAAGAGAGGCTGACTCCTTTCTAAACATACATACATATGTATATATCTGTCGAATTCAATCCATTAGGCAAACATTATCTGAACCGAAACGTGATTTGTGTTTTTTATTATTCATGACAGAATAGTTTAAGGTCATCTAAACAGAATTTGCAACTTAGCAAGATGAAAACTCCTTCCGCATACAAAACTTTCGTATCATTACGTTTCTGGATATATTTTCTTCTTTTTTTTTTCAATGTTTAATGTAGGTTTCATCATGAGACCATGGAAGAGCTCCCTGTATACCTACCTACTTGCTCATTTTCTCTAAAAGATTCCTGCCACTTTTTTTTTTTTTTTGGGGAATTTCAGTAGTCATTATGTATGCACTACATTAGGTTGGAAGAGTTTTGCTCCTTGGTCATGGGAAACAGAAAAAAAAACCAAAACGAGAGGGATGGCTTTCAAAAAAATAAAAAGACCAGCAAAGAGAACGAATAGTGGAGTCACTTTAGCGCTGTTATACCTCGGAACTCGAAAAACCTGAATTTATAGAATGCGATGTAGGTATTCAATTTTTTTTTAAAACTTTTGGGACACATTAAAAAAATTGATCACTTTTAAAGATTTGTTTACCTATTTATTAATTTAAATCCGAATAATAAAAATTAAATGGTTTTTTGTTCACACGCGCATAACTCGGCTCGGCTGGCTATATACATCATTCGATTTGCATACGAATTTTTGTGTTAGATTTCTATTGAAGAACAACGAAAATTTTGAGAGGAAAAGCCAGAAAATCATGAAAACCTGAAATTGCATACTTTCAGGGGCAAATGGTGTCGATATTTGGAAATTCTATATTGTATGGAAAGGAGAAAATAGTGATTTTTTAGGAAAGGACAAGCCCTACGTAATTAACATTCGGCTTATTTTGTACCTCAAGGAAATAGGATAGTCAACAGACAGCGTTATACGTTCTCTGCATTTAAAACAAGCTATGGCCCTAACTACTAGTTTCCCGCTTTAACTAATATTTTCGGAAATATTAATAAATTCGTGTTTTCCAAAATGGCGGATTTTATACGAAGACTAAAAAAAAAACCTTGAAAATAGCTTTTCTAATAGCGCTCTCTCAGGTTTGAAATATCAGCCTCCTATAATTATGTTCGGAAAAAAACAATTTTTTCCGTACAAAAATGTTTATAGACAAAATGTTGTAAAAATCACGCTAAGTTTTTTTTTTTTTTATTAAATTGCCTTTCTCGCCAAGAGTAGATGAAAGAGATTGTGATGCTTTTTTTTTGCGTCTGAAGTAAGGTCGTCGGTATCCAGGATTCTTTACAAAAAGAAGCGACATGGTTTGAACTCGGAGGATCTTTTCTCAAAATATAATATTTTTATTACTCCTCTTTAATTTCATTTTATAAATTTCACTTATTTTCCGCACGGTATTTATGATAAATATCTACGGTTCATAATATTTGTCTTTTAAGATAAATAACACCGTATTTCGTATATGTAATGCAATACTTTTCCTCTTAATGTAATTAAGACGATATATTTCATGTAATGCAGTATTGATTATCTTATCAGTTTCAGTATTCGGGATCATTTAAGAGGAACACGAGTGAAAGAAACGGTTGTGATTCTTAGTGGAAACCCTTATGTCCTTATCACGCAATAAAGGGAACAAAACAATAACGCCAAATTGGCTTTATTTCGATTTGTTAATGGAAATAAGGCCAAACTCTGAATATGATATTATTTCGTTTTTAAAAACGTAATAAGACCAAATTTTTAGAATTTGGTCTTATTTCGTTTAGCGTTGTTTATTTTTTGAAAATTCGATACTTCGAAAACAGGTAGATTTTTTTTTTAAATTAATTTTTAGACTCCGAATTAATAAACACTAAAAAATGGCGTAACAATTTTTTTTCTTAAAAATGTTTTTAAAAATTTATAAATAAAAAAATATTTTTTAAAAAAACCGCTCCAAAGATTATATACCTATGTATATAAATTATAATATATAATTATAAAATATACATAAAAGATGATAATTCTTCTCGGGTTGTTCAAATCCTGTTGTCTTTGTGATTTTGGGTAGAAGTGGCTTCTAGCCACGTTAAATTAGATTTCCTCGTCATTATTTATAAAAATAATTCCTTCGTTGCTGTCACATCTATAGGTATCTTGGTTCGGGATTTCTCTCTTCGCCAATAATAGTCCTGACCAGTGGATTTCGATGGTTGCGCAGGTTGCTCGTCACTTTTTCTGCAGCGAATTAATCCAGCGGAATGATTCCTGATTGCTCCTAGAGCCTTTGGTTGGTAAAGTGTTTCTGTCATTGTCGGTCAAAATAGAGTTATGTGCTGCTCTTAAAAATGGTGAACCATGCTGGGAAACAGTATGTGAGATGGGCCTGATAACTTGCTTGTAGATAAGCTACTCTTTCTTTTGACTGAGTCCATTCTTTTTCCGGGGGGAATGCGATGGAAAGCTTAATTCCTCTTTTTGAGGACTGCCGTTGCATGTGGGTTGAAACGTAGTCCCTGGTCAAAGTTGATACCCAGGTATTTTATTTTTGGCTTCGTTGTGAGTTGCGATCCGTTGTTGGGGAGATAAAGGTGATACTATGGCAACTTGCAGCAGAGCTCGTGTTCGACATCATACGAAAAAAAAGCCAATTCAGATTTGGCTAAGTTGATTTTGATACCCCATCTTTTGTAGTGCTCCCAAAGACTACGCCGCCGCCGCCAGTTGCTTTTTTTTTATATCGAGGAAGCATCCAACAGGTTGTTAAGAATGGTAGAGGCACAATCTTAGCTGTCTTCAATATCTTTGGGACGCATTTGTTCTGTAGGATCGCAAGAAATAGCATCATGACTTGGGGAGACTTCTTTAAGAAGTAATTAGAAATCATGTCCGGTCCGGATAATTTGTTTAGGTCGTCCACTATGTAGATATTAGCTCAGCTACTTCTTTGGGGTTTGTGAAACTTCCAGTCAGCTCGGGATCACTGGAAAGAGAGACGATTTTGTATTTTTTACAACCTCCTCTTATAAAATCTCCGGATATATAAGTAAGTGTGAACTGAGAAGATAAAGTTTAAAATTGTATGAAATTTTATAAATTTCTATTTTATTGTATTTAAATGACTATAAATGAGTGCACATTCAGTATAGTATATGAGATCATATGGGTAGGGTATATATATGGTCCAACTGACCCCACATCTGGTTTGATAAACATATTTCGTCATAAATATAAAAACACATAAAACACAGGACTACTTCTTCTTGCAAAAAAGAGAAAAATTCTCTCAGGAGAATCTCTTTTCCTGATAAGGCGCCTCTCAGATTTTTCAGAAAATTATAGGTCCCCTCAATTTCTGCAAACTGTAACAACACGCACACGGGATAGGGTGAGAGTTAGTTACTATGCCCTGGTTCTCCACCAGCTTCCTCATACATATGCAGCAATCTGTAAAACTTCATTTTAAATATTTTTCTAAGCTATATCTACCTACATGTGCTTCTATTTTGTCAAAAGATTATGTATACAAAAATAAGAAACACATTCCATACTCAAGCATTCTGCAGTCCTGTTTAACACAGGTCCTACATATAATAATGCAACACATTACAACAATTCATTATTACGATAAAACCACTTGTGTAATTTATTCAACCCTCCATCAGTTCCCATGTAAGATATGTCGTCGAAAATTTGCCTTTCAAATGTCACCTGCACTTTAATTAATCCCATGGCCATAGGAACAAAGGTAGCAAGACCAACAATCGTAAGTAGAATCACAAGAATTCCAATCCAGCAACATCGGTCACCCGGTAGTTTTCCCCAAAAACTTTCGTTTCGAAAATAAACATAAGCATACTGATGGAAAACCGCATTGCCCCTTACATTGCTTCCTTTTGTTCCCTCTCGTCCTTGACAGAGGCCTCCCAATAATATTATACCTAGTACATGCAGCAGAATAGAAACTGAGGTTGTGAGGTCATAGGAAGGGCTCGGGAGCATGCGGTAGACCGAGCTAAAGGGTAATGAAAATTCACGAACTTTCCTGATTGGTGGCATATGTATTAACATGCTCGTCAACCTGTGCTGCTGCTCTGGGTGATGCAGAGTTGCATCATGTACATATACATATGTCCCTATGTCTGGAGGAGACTTGGGGGCTTGGAGGGAACCGGAGACGTAACGGCGTAACAGAAGCTAGAGCACATTCGTCGACACATTGTTGGCATGTCAAAGGGACGACTGACAGTTTGTTGTAATTGAGTGTCATGCTGTTTTTGTTGTTCTAGCATGTGTATGTGTGTATGTGTGTACCGCTGCATGACAGCCAACTTCCTGTCACACCTTTGACTAATGAAGTCAAAGCAATATTTGCATATTCCGGGTATTTACAAATTCCCAAGGCATTCACAATAGATGCCACACTGCAGGCAAAGCAAGGAAGGGGGTGTTCTAATACATCTATACACATTTATAGCTTCGGTTCCATATTCCATTTATCTGGCGCAAGTCTTCTCTTCTTACTCTGAATTTGTTCACAGCCATACTAAATACATGTATTGTATAATGTATATGTGTACTCAAACATTATTGTTGTAACAGTGCAGTGAGTTCAGGCATTTGCCATAGTAGTTGACTTCAGACAGTTTAAGCCTTAAAGTTATGAAGTCCATTTGAAGGCCTGCGGGAACCTGAGTGCACTTAGTGTTTTTTTGTGGAATGGCAATATGGCAGTTTGCATGCTTCTTAAATTGAAGTCAAATTTATGAAGTGATTTATGTACCTACTTATATACATACGTGTAAAAAGATTCGATTTTGTATGGATTTTTTTTAAATTTTTGTTTTGAAGGATTATTGATTTTACAACTACGAGGAGAAAAAGGACAAATAGTGCCATTTCATTTTTAATTTACTGAGTATAAATCGTGCATTTTAGTGAATTTTATGGATATAAATAAGTACATAATGTATACGTTAAATTTGTTGGGTTTTAAAAATCGGGTTTTACTGTAATTTATTCGTAATTAATAAAACTCGTATAGTTATTCCATCGTAACGTGTTATACGTAAGGCACACGTTTTTAGTTAACCCTATCCCCGGCATAGATGTTTAATTGTTTATACATCAAAAAATATTTTAGCCATGTTTGAGGAATTTCCGATTTAGGATCTCCATTTCCATCAACTGCGACAGAAAAAAATTGTGCGAGCAAATCCAAAAAATATCAGTCTCAGCTTTTTGACAGAAAAAGTGAGGAATCTCACTGAGGAATTACGTTTATATTTCTGAGATTGAGATGAGAAACCTGAACTGGCTAGTTTTTTTTTTTTTTTTTGATATATATTTTTAAAACCTGTTTTTTTATTTATATCTTTTAAGTGAAATTAAGTAAAATCTTTAAAACACAAAAACAATTCTTAAAATCGAATGCAACGTTTTGTCTAAATTTTAAAAGAACCGGCGCGGCGGCGAAGAACTTCCAAAGATTTATAGGATTTTGAATAAACGAACATTAATATTTTGTATAGTTAAAAGATAAAAATATCTATTCAAATTATTCATCGATACCATTTGAGGCCATAACCATGCAGTAACTGTTTTCATCTATTACCATTTATTACCATGTACCTAATATACAAAACAAACATTTGTATATGTACAAGTACATGTACATGCTTTCGAAATAGTTCCTATACTAAAGAAATGGATTTTTTCAAAACCTCCTCCAACAGCAAAGCACATGCAAATTTAAATTGTTGTCCGGTTTTATTAATATTTTTTTTCTCAGTAAAATAAAAGTTTTCGTGTGACTATATCTACCCACTAAATGTCCAAATAAGTTTTGTAACATCATATACCTACACCATCAGCTATAGCTTTATCTCAGGGTTGTTGTTTAAAGAATCCATGATGCTTAAAACTTTTGATAAGGGTAAGTTAAGGATTAAAAACAAAATACTGATGGTATTTTCAAAAACAGACTGGAATATGCAATTATGCACAAATTATATAGGTGTGTTTGTTTGGTTTATTTTACAAAATCCCCAAACATTTTATAAAAATTGTATTTAAAAAAAAAAAACTTTGACAGAACTTATCAAATTGGTAAAAGGTGTCAGTAAACAAACAGAGGTTAAGATAAGTTCTTAAGTATGCTCTTAAGGAAATGCATACATCACAAAATAAAATTAGACATTAACTTCGAAAAAAAATCCGATGAAGTTGGATTTTGGTGTAGAGATTGGTTTTTATATGTTTTAACCTAAACTACTTTTGAACCAATTGAGTAGTGCTTTGATATGATATGAAAAAAAAAACAGCTCAAGTTATAAGCTCCTAAAATTCTACATAAAATCATCTTTTTTCGTATATAAGAAAAACAGATTTTGAGAAAAAAACGTGCGCAAACGCAAGGTTGGAGTTGGTGTCAAAAAGATAGTAAAAGAGACCAAAACGATATTGTAACGTTTGTTTACGTTTTTCTTACGAACAAAAATTTTTTGCAATCTATTTTGTGTAGAATTTCATAACCTATAAAATTTGTACCTTCACATTTCTTAAAAAAAGCAAATAACGTTTTTTTTTTAGAGGTATAGAACTTTAAGTTGGCAACACTATTTTAACTGGCGGCCATTTTGTCAGCTGTCAAGTGATTTATTTTTAGTTTGGTTTGGCAATCAAACATAAATAGACTGACGCCTGAAGAACGCTTCCAAATTGTGCAAATTTATTTTGAAAATCATGGTTCATGGTTCCCAATTTTCATAAGCGAATTTTGTTTAGCGATGAAGCTCACTTTTGGTTGAATGGATACGTCAATAAACAAAACTGCCGTATTTGGAGTGATGATAATCCTCAAGTGTATGTTGAAACACCGTTACATTTACAAAAACTGACTGTTTATGGCTTTATGGGTTGGTGGAATAATTGGTCCAAACTTCTTTAAAAACGATGCTGTCCAGAACGTTACAATCAATGCTGACCGGTATAGAGCCATAATTACTGACTTTTTCGTTCATCAATTGAACAATCATGATGTACAGGAGCTGTTGTTTCAACAAGACGGCGCGGCGGCGCAACATGTCACACAGCTCGTGCTACAATTGATTTATTGAAGGAAACGTTTGGTAACCGAATAGTTTCACGTTATGGACCCGTGAATTAGTCTCCAAGATCGTGTGATCTAACTCCGCTTGACTATTTTCTGTGGGGATACGTGAAGTCGTTAGTCTACGCCGATAAGCCCGAAACGATTGACCACTTGGAGGAAGACATTACAAAACATTAAACAAAAAACGGCCACAAATGTTGGGAAAAAGTCATCGAAAATTGGACCTCCAGATTAGACTATGCTGTGGCGGTGATATGCCAGAAATCTTCTAGCATTAAATTATAATGCTAGAAGATTATGTTTCGAATAAAGTAAATTTCATTTAAATAAATTATCATTGTTTTATTCCATTTCAAACTTCTATACCTCTAAAAAAAACACCCTTTATTTAAAAAAAAATATTTATGCAACCTTAGATAGGTACTTTGAAAAAAAAAACCTAAGACTTCAAAACAAAGTTGTTTAAGTAAAGTTTGTAGGTTAAGTGATTCCCCACAAAAAAGATTATGAATTTTGTTTTTCACAAAAATTGTTTATAAGGTATTGCGATCTTAAATAAAAGCAAATGACAAATATAACAAATCGCATATTCTTCTTAAATATTGAGTGCTATTGAAAAGTGGTTTAAAGCACTTCTTATACTTAAAGCTATCAATAAAAAAGAGATTAACCAGGGCAATTCTAGAGCTTTACGAGCAAAAAGATGTGAAACACACAACTTCTTCGAATGTAATGTAATACCCAGAAACATTTGACTATAACCTAAAGTCTCATCTTATCTCGACACGATCTCTTTAAAATCGGAAATTTCAGTAATGCTTCGGTCTGATAAGGATTTTTGTGGTTTTGGAATAAATGTCTTGAATTTAAATTTAGAACCTGATCAATATTTATGTTTTTTTTTTTCAATCAATATTTATGTAAATTCCAAGATTTTATTTTATAATTTAAAAATGTTTTTTATTACCTTTTTTGCTGCGAATCTCGACAAGTTTCAGTAAAAAATAATATAGGTAGTCTCCTTTCGATTACAGCCATTCTTATCAAATTTTAACATTCTGGCAGATCCTGAAGAAAATCCAATATTTCCACCTTCTGATACTGACTTTATAAAGCGACATAATAAAGAAGCATTTATAAAGCCAAACTCATTAATATGTGCAGGATAACATTGAAGGTCGCTCCCGTTTTTTAAACAATGTTTCCTTAAATGTTTCTTTGGTAAGGACACACCTTTAGAAAATTTAGGCCGGGATTTAACTATAGGTAATTTAAAAATAAATATTTCATTTTATTCTGGTTATATATCAATATAGTGAATTTTATAGTTCATTTTACCAATAACATGCGACCCAGTTGTCCACTTTATTTCTGGTGAATTCGGTTTTGTTTTACAATATTGTTACCACCCTATACAACACTCTAAAGTCCTTTGCATGAATTATTTAAACTCTAATACGGCAAGTTTATTCAGCAGAAATAGTTTTTGTTTTAAGTTTGAAGAAGCCGGGCGCCATAAAAAGTTTGGGCGATTTAATCGAAATAACAATGAATGCTGCAGTGCAATGGATTGTAAAATAGAATTACATTAAAACACTATGAACACTGAATAGTGTTAACACTGAAACTGAAACTGGGGGTGTGATGGCTTTTTTTTTTAAGTTCAGATTTTAAATTTGATGTTGAAATAGTTTTTTTTGTTTCTATTTTATGTGAACGTTTAACATATTTATCGAGTTGATGTTATGGTTTTTTAACAAAAAAAAATATTAAACAATTTTTTTGTGTAATTTATAAACTTTGTTGTATAACTTGAATCACTAGAGAAAATCCAGGATTTTATTATGGGGGGAATTCTATATTTTTTGGTTAGGTATCGAAGAAAAAGAAATGGAAATTTGAAAACTTCGATTTTTTATAAGTTAGGATTGGGAAGATTCAAAATGTACTTTGAAGTAGAAAATTAGTATTTTTAGGCGGCGACCAATATCACTTTCGGTGCAGTGCAATAATCCCGACGGAAATAAAGCAGGTAGGATTTATTTCCCAAAATAAAAGAAAACAACCGTGGGCTTTTATTCTTTTTTGAAATGGAAACAAATGCTGTGGGTTTTAATTCCTTTTTTTTTTGGGTTTCAATTAGAAGAATATAGGGAAAAAAAAGGAATTCTTTAAAGAACAACTCAGAAAGTCAATAACTCCCACGGACATTAATACTTTTTTTTTTGGTGGTTCTTATTGGCACTCCAACAAAGGAAATAAAACCGCTGGTGTTATTTCATTTTGTTTTAAAAACTAAAACCCCTGGCCTTTATTTCCGCTAGTCCTATTGCCCTTAACCATAGCTTTCATTGAAAACTCAACATTAAGAATTCAAGTTTTTAGTTTTGAAACACCTAAAAGGCAAAACCAGAAAGCTGATGACTGACTGATAGATCACGAAAACTGTAATTTAGACTCGGTTTTGCATCCCTTATACTTTTAACCAAAAAATCGCATTTTTAATTATTGTTTTTCTTATTTTTTTATTTAATTGCAGGTTAACTCAAAGATCTTCCTGACAAACAGTTGTTTATGGAAACTTCTTCAACAGAAATAATCATGCACATTTACGCGAAACAGACACAGTGGTAATAAATGTGACAGTAAACAGTAACAGTCGTATTTATTAGATTTTTGTCCACTTAGACACTGTCTAACTATTTTCAAATTGGTGGAAATATGCTTTATTAAATAAAAACAAATATCGCATTATTCACGGTTAAGACAATTTACTCTTGTTTCTATTTTTCTAAGTTAGGCAGCTATAATACAACAATAAACAAAGTTTTTGAACACGTTTTCCAAAGTTGGACAGTTGTCTAAAGTTAGACAACGTTTATAAATAAGACCATTAAAGTATAGTATTTGGTAGAATATTTCTCCAATTCTGGCAATATTAAAAAGCTAATAAAGCAAATTGTTTCGTATCATCCCATTCTAATTATTCTAATCATCACTGTATTGCGAGCCGGAGCAGCCGCAGACACAGATACGGAGCCAAGAGCAAAGGAGACTTTTAATAATTAGCGCATCATTGAAATGTTAATGTTAAAATGTGCCGCTAGAGCTATAAACCTCTGGCATCATGATGAAAAGCACTGATGGATTTGGGTTGGGATTGGAGGTATATAGAGCTGTTGAGGTTGGCTTGGTGTTTGGCACTTTCAAATGTGTAACAAAATTAGCATATAGTATAGTTCTCTGTTCTCTGCCCTCTCAACTAAACAAAGTGCTTGCAAGGATGAATGTTCCATTTTCATATCACAAACACAATCACAATCACACAGCCAGATTTAGATATCCTCATGTCAATTTGTCTCTTGCTAACTAACGTTCCTTCTTTTACTATGTATAGCTGTATATCAGTTAAAGTATACAATTATTGTATATAACTCAGGAAATTTGCATGGTGCCTACACCTGTCTCAACAGGGAGTATATATGTATGTATGTATTGTACAACAATCCACCTACCTATATTATAGAGTGGCATAAACATTAAACAGTATCAACTGATGCGCGATTTCCTTCATTGTCATTACAAGGATGACAATACAACAATTTCCCTTGATTAAATAATGTAATTTAAGATTCTCGTCTAATTATCCCCTCAAGATTTTATTTAATTAAACAGAAACAAAAGGCAATTGTCAACAGTGTACTGCTGTGGTGGTGCTGTGGGAGAGCGCTGTTTTTTGTAACGTCACGTCATGCAGTAGACATACAGCAATTGGGACTTGCAAGGATGAGATATCGAGAGGACGACAAATTAAAATTTTGAGGTTGAATATACATATGTACATATAGTTAAAGTGCAGAGCGGAGTTAACCACGTTTACCATTTTAATCTACGATGTTTACGACATAAATTCTTTTCGGAAAGTTTACGATTTTTGACAGTTCGTTTACGACATCGTTAAGTTTCCGACGTTTAGCACGTATAAACGATGATTTTCCGACGTAGCATGAATACCTGGCACCAATGAAAATTATTCTAAAACCAAAAAGTGCTACCAAATACTGTGGTGGGTAACTTTTCAGCGAAATAGTTTCGTGAAAGGTGGTAAATATATGACTGAGACATGGTCATCATCAATTCTGGGAAAATCTCAGAATTGCCACGAATTTCGTGGTTGGGTGGGTTGGCTTGGCATCACTGCATCAGAACTAACAGTGCCCTTGAAGTGGTGCTCCGATATCCAATTTTGTTTTTGTTTCTTTCAAGCTTAATTTATGTTTTTGTTGCTAGTGAAATTAAGTTTCGAAGGCATTCTGACGAGCAGGCTGCATCCCCCAGAAGTTAGCATTCCCAGCATTCCTTTGACCTCTTTCCGAGTTTCTTATAACCGTTCCTTTTTTCTATTCTTTATTTATAATTACCGATGACGGTTTTACACCTTCTCTTACCACGCAAACAATGTAAGATTTTTCATCATTTTAACCAAGTACCTTTCATCACAATTTTTATAAAAAATAGTTTAACTTTAAATAAGTGCAAGGTGCAATAACACACATCTCATATATAAAACTTAAATTTGAGACGTCTCGAATAATATTGATTAAATGTCATTGACCAAATCTCTTTTGAAATGGTTCTGTTCCTTTGACATTTTCCTTCTTCAATATGACACCTTGAATGAAATTGTATTTCGAGGCAGAAGCTTGATGATGAGACGATGAGAGCATCAGTCATAGCAGCTGCTATACGAATCGATGTGAAATAATATTGACTGACATAGTTCTCACTATACGATTCGCTTCGTACTGTACGGTCTGGTCTGTGTTTGACACATGATTTGATTGAGTGAGTAGGTATTCCTCTTACCTATCATTGGATTGTCGATTGTATGAGCTTTCGAAGTATCAAATTCATCAATTTGAATCCACTTTTTATAAATATTTTTCTTTTAGTTGACTTTGTTGTCTGTCTATTCATGTGACTCTTTTCTATTTTTATAATTATAAACAACATTTTCTCTTAGTTTAAGAATTTCTTTACTTTAAAAAGGAATTTTTTGTTTGTTTGTTCGTTTGTGTTATAAGATGCAAATACAAAGAGGTTATAGAATGTAAAGTTAGCGAAGAAAAAGTCACTTACAAAAAAGTGAAAAGTGCCGTATACTAGATCATTTTCGGGGCTGTGAACACCCCAATTTGGCGGCTTAGTGGGGCAAAAGTTTATTCGCCATATCTAGAGAACCATAAGTCTCACAGTAGAAAATTCATTTTGTTTTTCTTTTGCACTAATCCCGAGATGGAATCAGATTACTACCGTTTTTACCTGGTTCACCTCTTCTAAGTGATTCTTGTAGGCTGAGTTTATCCCCGTAGCTCAAATTAAATAAACTGCGGTGTTATTTAGACTAAGTTTTAAAAGAAATTGTAAGATATAAAAACATTTGGATTTTCATAGTCGCATTCAGAAACTTATTGCTAATAGTTTTACATTCAAAAATGAAAGCATACAAATCTAGATTTATGTAAAAATTTAATGTTATAACTGACAGACTGTTACTTTCGTACTCACTCTCCCGTACAATTAATAATTAGCGGAAAATATCTATGTCAGCTAATTTATTAAAAGCTTTCATGGATTTTTCTAATCAATTAGCCCCATAGGATACAATGCATAACTACTTGCGTTTGTTTAACCGATCAATAATTATGATAAGTTATATATTTGTTATCATAAGCTAAAGTGACAAGAAAAAATTAAATGTTTTTCATGAAGACACAATTTTTAAGTTTATGTTTTTTCTTAAACTTCCAGAAACCTCTTTTAAAGTCTTAAAAATTTATGTTCAACATGACTGAACGATTTTGCTCAATGATATAAAAACTAAAATATTTTCATCTCGAGTTTATTCGAACACACATTTAAGTTAAAGGGAAAACAAATTCCTGGGTTAACTCGCGTAGAACACGAATCGCATATTTCAAGCGCAAAATAGCACAAACCAATAAAAGCGAGTTGGAATAAATACAAAAAAAATGCAATGTTCATTGGTGTAACCTTAGGTATAGCAACGTTCTATCTGCAATGTCCACAAAACATACGACCACGACCGACCGATGTATCTTTTACATAGTATATTCGTTATGGAATTCTTTGGTCTCTGACCCTCAGCTCAGTGTACGTACGTTCTTGATAAATTACATTTTAATGGCGGGCCAACTGCAGAAATATGGTTTGTTCGCGTGCAGGACTTTAGTTTTTGGGATTTCATTTGTGATTTGTGAACTTCAGTCGGACTGCTTGAGTGGCAAATGAACTCATGCATGTGCACGTGATACATTATATACTTTGGTTGAAATACTTGCACAAAACAAAACATGGCCAAGGCTAAACAAATAGAAGTATTAAGCATCTAATGATTTATATGGCCTAAGGATTTACGAACACACTAACTGCACATACATTTAAGAAAATATTCATGTTTATCTTTTGATATATTGATGCATTTTTGTTTTTCTAGCTCAAAAATTCTTAAAGGTGATATTTTATTTTTAAGTTTTGGTTTTGGTGGACTTTGGGTCCAGGGATATTCCTCAGTAGTTCTTGCATAGGATCACCTTTTTTTATAATAGAAAATATGGAGTTGATGGTCCAGTCTTCTGGCAGGTCATATTTCCTTCAAACCACACTTGATCTTAATCATTTGAGGCACACATCAAGTCCGCGCTTGAACAACTCTGCCACTCTGTCAGCTGGGCGAAGTAGAACTGGACAACTGGTTCGGCATTCTCTATTATAATTGGAAGTATGCTGTTTTCTTGTACCCGGTCTATATGATAACAGCTGTTGAAAATGCTGCTTAGATACATTTACTATTCCCTGTGATTTCGGCTAACTCTTTATGATTTTCGTTGTCTGGGGTATAGATTTAGGTGCTCTTTCTGCACATATTTCGGCAGCTCAAGCTGTAGAATCTTTTATCGCATTTTATCATATTGTAACGTTTACTCAACCAGTACTTACTTCTGGCATTTAAATTTCGAATAGAAACATGTCCGGGTTTTCTCCGTGTTGTCTTAACTCTTCCTGCAGACGAATAATGAGGTCATTTTTTGTTCCAGCAATACGAAGACCTCGTTTGTTGTTTGTTCTGCCTTAAGTTCAACACAATTTTATAAGAAATAACAAATTTATAGAAACAAAACACGCACTGTTCTCTTTTTTTTTTATTTTTAGGTTTTAATCAATTTTCACCGCAGAGATGAAATAAGTTTTATTCAACTATGACATCAATGTAACGTTTACTCAAGGTTCGTAATATAACTTATTTCCTTTATTTATTAACTTTCACTTATTTCCCGAATAAAACACACTTGATTTCACTTCTAATCGTTTAATTAATCACCACTCTTAATTGTATGCAATTTAAAATCACTAATTTTAACAACCAACTTTATGCAATCACTTTCAAAAACAAACTGTATCCACTCGCTCTCGCACATCACTTTTTATAAGGAGTTGAATGGTTCTACACTCCTCTAGAATGTTCTGGTTTATGTTTCTAGTACTTTCCTTTCCTAGCGGCGAATTGAATTATACCACTTGTGTTAGCTTAGACACGACCCTTGCAGGTATGACGTTGTAATTCTCCACTTAATAATTGGATGGTTATTTGTAAGATCATACTTTTAGGCGTTTTATATAGGCGTTGAATAAGTCGTTAATTTCAAAAGTAGCTAAATAATAATTAAATCGTTACAATAAACAATTCCGGGGGAAAATGCACGAAAAAAACGGCTAATATTATATAGTTTGAGAGCCAGCGACAAAAGTTTTCATTTATGATAGCGAAAAATTGTGATATGTATAATGTATATTGATGCATTGTTAGCTGTCTGCCAGTGTTTGTGTCGTTATTAAATGACATAACTCAGATTTTTTGTTTTTAATCCTCGCGGACCCCCCGTGACACCCACAATCACCGTCTGACGTTAGTCAGAATTCAGAATAATAGTCACTAAAATGTTTCGTTAACAAATAACATCTGCATCTGACATCATGCTTACATCTGACTCTACTTTGACTGGAAAAATTAGTCGGGCCATAATTCTGTAATATCACCTGATAAATATGTTGTTGCAATTAGAGTAAATTTAAAAAATCAGACCATAATCCCGCAAAAGTAGTTAGTTTGTTCAGATAGGGAGTTTGTAGAACATTGCAAGCATTATTTTAGGTAGTCTCATACTAAACTTTGTCGTGGTAAAATTAAAAATGGAAAACGAAATTTTAGAAAAAGAAGTAAATAGTAATTCGAGTTAATCCTGGGATAGAGAAAGAAAATGTGTTTTGCTTCACGTTAAATCTGAAGAACAAATTTATAGACAAAAACAAAAATACGCTGATCGAACACGATATGGTTGTTATTTTTCGGGCTGTAAAGAGAGTTTAATGCTATACAAGAAAGGGAACAAATGTGTCCAATTAAAAAAACATGCAACCCATTTTCATGGATCACAAAAGTAAACCATCGAAAAAGATGGATATAACAAATAATATAAGAACTAAAAGCAGCAAAGTAACCCTTAAAAAAAGTGCAACAAGGAAATTTTTTGACAAACAACGTATGGAAAGAAAGCGCCAATTTGCTTTTGTTTGGATAGATGTCAAGAAACAAAAGACGAATAAAAAATAATAGTTTGCGAAAGAATCCATTGTATCGTAAATAAATTCAGGAAATATTTGCGGATGAAGATGTTCCCAATAGTTTTAGGACTTCCAAGTGTGCCAGCTTCAAACTAAAAGAATATCTCTTTTATTCTTGCAGATTTATCCATTTATTTCATTGTTTCCATCTACTAGAGTTAAAGATTGTTAGTTTCACTTAATTGCAATGCATAGAAACGCCAGCAAAATTATTTTTTTTTCTAATAAGTTGCAGAGAATACAAAACAATGAAAAGGTTTTATTGGAAGTTTATGGCGTTGCCACTTTTAAGTCCCAACCAAATCTTTGAAGCATTCGATTTATTAAAAATTCAAGGGCACACAAAATTTTTAATGTCGTCAAAGTAAGCTGCCACTGTATTTATAAAAGGTTATTAGCATATTTTGAAAAACAATGGATGATGGTGGAGGTAATTTTTGTTACAATTTCCATAATATTTTAAATAAATATATAATACATTTATTTTTTTTTTTTAATTATAGGAGGGTCTTTATTGAATCAGTATCTATAAAGAAGCTGTAAGAACGACAAGTGCTGCTGAAGGTTAAAGCTTCCTTCTAAGCTTGAAAATACCAAAATATGGTAATTTTTGCAAGTTTGTGGATATAATCCTAAAAGAGGATTTAAAAACAAACTAATGAACTTATGAATTGTCTCGATGGTACTTTTAGCGTTTTTACACGATCAAAATCAAAAAGTTTCAAAAAACGTTAAATTTTCATTGAGGAATCGACTTCTAAATTAGATAATAAATCTATCAGTTTGGACGATTTTCTTAAGGAAATGTCAAACTTTAAAAACTACATTATAACTGAAATTAAAGATTTACCGACAGAAGGTGGAGAAGAGGAAGAAAATTACAGCAAAGAAAATGAAGAGAAGTAAGGATGAACTGGAACAAAGCAACTCATCAATGCTTTCATCCAGCCAAGACATTTTGTATATTATATGTTGCGAAAAACCGCGCGATACACTATTGCTGCAATATAACCACCTAATGATTTGTTATAGCTGCTATGAAAATATTTATTGTCCGACCGAAGCTTCGGCTTCGGCCGAATTCGGCCAAAAAAACAACATTCGGCCAAACCTTCGGCTTCGCCATTTTTGGCCGAAGCCGAAGAATCTGTTTATTATATCGAGCATCGTACTAGGCGCTGGAAAAAATTTCAATTTTTGAAATTTTTGAATACCGAAGAAAAGATTGCAATCTTTTCTTAGGTAGGTATGTTTTTGAAATTTTTGAATACCGAAGAAAAGATTGCAATCTTTTCTTCGGTAGGTATTCAAAAATTTCAAAACACATGTGTGCCATCATAAAAATTATTACTAAAAATGAATTATTTTTTTCTTTTTTCTTTATAATTACTAATTAGTTATTAGTTATTTTTATTTTATTTGTCTTATGTTTTTTAAGCAATAAATTTTAATAAAAATAATATTTTTATCTAATTGGAAAGGAGAATTCTTGACTTTTTTCAACCTTAGGCTTTGGGTTCCGCTTCGGCCGAAGATTTTCTTGCAGCCTAATAATTCGGCTTCAGCTGAAAATTGACCCTCGGTCGGACACTAAAAATATTTGTCAGCAAACAATGGAAAATAACACAGAGAGGTCATAAAATTTGTTTCCATATTATAAGCAAATAGTTTCAAACTCTACAAATGTTTTTTCTATATTTTTTTTTTTTTTTTTGCTATATTAATATACCTACACATTATTATATAATATTAATTAAATGAAGAACAATGGACTTATAAATAAATATAAACATAAATAAGAAGTTAAAATTAATTTTTAAAAAAGAATGAATGATTATTGTGTTCTATTATTTTATTATTTTTGGAAAAACTTAAACTTTAAACAAATGAATACTATGTCTTTTTCAACAGACATAATGTCCATTCATGATTTAATGAAAACAAAAGGACATAAAGTGCATGGACTTTATGTCTGTCCAAAATGTACTTATCGTAACGTCTATGAATATTAAGTCCATGGACATTATCTTCCTTATGTCCGTTTGTGAGGAATTAATGACCATGGACATTATGTCCGCAGACAACATGGTCACCCCACCAAATATTTATGTGTATTGTTTAGGTAAGGTATACACGTGACCCTAAAAAATATGGCAATAATGGCTTGCACTTAATATCTCAGGCACCTACTTATTTTCTCTTATTAATAGATACTCTTCCTATACATGAAAAATAATTTACTTTTTTTAATAAAAGACAAAAAGGATAATTAAATAATAAATCAGCAGTACCAGGACACTTTCAATTGAAATAATTTATAACGACAATTTCAATGAACAAAGAGGATTTCGGCTTTTCGCGCAAAAAGGGTTAAATTAAGCATCCCATCGACTATGCTTTTATGTAGGTACATACATACATATATATTTACATATATTTTTTAAGTGATATCAAAAGAATTATCCTCTTTTTCATATATCTATACATATTTTACCTACTTTGTTTTTAATTAACTCACTTTGCAACAAATTATATAAAATACGTTAATAACGGTGATATGACATACCTCGCAAAAAATACAATAACAAGAAGAGCAGCAGAAAAAATTCAACATACCTAGGTAAATGCATATATAAATATATAGGTATAAGTACTTCAAAGATCTTAATTCAATTTGCGAGTTCATTCAACAGTGTAATCCTTTCGTAAATTGAAATATGTATAAATCCTTTCTGACATTTTGTGCCATATGCAGAGCAAGCTTTGCATAGCTTCGAACTGAATCATATCAAAAATAATTCAATTTCGTATTCCGCATGCATCTCGAAATTGAGTGAAGGATTCAATCGCGACCAGTCTCTTTCCCGTTCTCGCCCCTTTTCATTGCTTTCTTCCCGAATGATGCGTCAATGATGGTGCCACCATCATACCAATATACACGTATACCTTTCCCCCCCCCCACAGTCCCAACAGGATCACCACTTTTTGTGTTGGCCACCATAGCATAGACGAAGTAGGTAGACAGACTATGAAGCACCGTACACCATCATACACGGAATTATGGTCGTTATGGCGTATATTTTACAATCCACATCATAACCAGCGGCGACGTGGCGTAAATTGTGTGCAACGCTATACCTGAAATATACATACATAGATACATATGTAAGGACTAAGGACATAATGAGTGAATATACTCTTCACATAGCTTCATCGATATACAATTGATTTGTTCATCATATCACCATCAAGGGAAAAAAATTAGTAGCGGATACTTGCGGACGTACAAATGCCTTTGAAATGAAGTCAATAATAATTAAACTCAATTGAAATTGAAAAAAAAAAAAATACAATCAAAAAAACTCACAAATTATATCTCTAAAGGATTGTCCTCGATGGTCCTTGATAGATGCAGATTGTAAAGTTTTCGCTTCCATTTTTGTTTTCATTTCAATGCGGAATAATTATGTATCTAACAATAGTATCACAATTTGTAAAATATTATATTTGAAACATGAAACTGCAATACCCCAAATTCATTACAAAGATGACTTAAAACTTTAAGTAATGGGTGATTCATTTAGAGGTATCTACTTATTTTAAAAATAAAAAAAAAAAATTTATTTTTCTCAGATTTCAAATGTTAACCGTAATTGCGGCTAACATGGTCTTTTCTTAAGTTCCAATTTTTAATGACATGATCGAGCATTTCGATTGAAGTTTGGCCAATGACTTGCGTAATGTTTGCTTCTAATTCATCAAAAAATTGCATACAATGTTTTATAAAGTGTTTTTTTTTGTCACAGAGAGCATAAAAGCAAGCTACAACTTGCGATCCTTGTTTTGGAATGTCTGAAATAATTTGACATTGGGCTGTAAAAAAATATTTGTAATAAATACCTTAGTCATCGAAATGTATTTAGTTTTAATAAATCCCAGGTAGTGTTTTCACCGCTTAGAAAGATTTAATTTGAAAGAACCTTTCAAAATGCAAATAGTTTATGGATTCTCGACTATTGTACTACTGTCGATTCTTGATTACTTATTCGGCACAATATTTAAATAGGTTTGTTTGAATTGGCCCTGAAATGAAAACTAAAAAAGATTAATTTCAAACCGTTTTCAGTTTTTTATACTTCTAATTTTGAAATTTTCAGTGGATTCTCATTCCATCATCATATTAATATTAAAGGTTTGAAAGTTTGATGGTTCAAGATCGAGTCCCAGCTGGGCATACAAATTTTTCAATTAAAATTGAACAATGACCAAGCACCACTGAAAAAGGAGTCTGATGATCGGCCTGGCAGACGTGAAATAGTTATAACTCCATCCTATAAAAATCTTGGTGGTAGCTCACCCAAGTTTTGTTGTTTGATAACTATTTTTGGAGAGAAAGTTAATAACTTTTTTTAAAGGTTCAGTATGTACTTATATACATGTAATGTTATCCTTACATGCTCTCAACAACCTGTGTCAACATGGGGACTCTTCTACCTTCGATTCTGTAATTAATTCTAAATGCATTTTCTATTTTTCCAGAAGAATTTCTGTCATTCGATAACCAATCGAAAACGCTTTTGGTACTTTCTGGTGAATAATATGAAGTTCGTTCCCTAGCTTAACGAGAAAAGCCTTCAAAATACATTTCGTTTTTGAGATGCGTAAAAAGGGTACTTTTATCCTTTTCTATGTATTTAGTTTTTGAGATAAATATAAAGAAAAAACCTTTTGCCCCATTTTAAGAGTGAAAGATGACTTTTCAAAGCGCGTAGTATTTTTCCTGCAATCTTCGTCTCATTATCTATGAAATTCAATCGCAACACTTTTTTCCCTGAAGTTTTAAAGCCAAAAAAAAATAATTAGGTCACTATTCACTACGGGGTGGTCCCAATCCCAACTTCTCTTAATTGTTAGCGGTAGGTACTTTGCTCCACATCCCAGGTGCAAGCAAGTTTTTCCATCTTCTTAAATGTTGAACTAACATTATACAACTGCTTTGATGACTAGGTACCATCTTAGACAGATTTTTAAAACCGCAATCTCAAAAATATAAACAGGATTCCCCAGCTAAATTTCTCTGTTTTTGCCTCAAATACTGAGGAACAAATATTTTGGATTCGCCTGCTCAACTTTTGACGGAGTAAAATAAGAGAGGACTCTGAAATATAAACTGACCAATTGATTTGGTAAACTATTTTGCGAGTCTTATGACAGAATTTTGAACAGTCATATAAATTCAAATTTTTTTTTGTTTTTTCAGGTTTTTTTTTTTAAATTAAGTCTTAAGATAAGTTAACACCAGTTAACAATCTCACAACTTTTTCATCACCTCCTCCGTGGCGTGCGTTGCGCAATTTCACAATTTCGTAATTTCGGTGCAATTTCGCTGTGCAGTTCCGTTGCCGCTAGTGCGTTATAGCAAGAGGTGCGACGCGGCCAAAATGAATTATTTTTCTACATAAGGAAAACACATTAGTTTATAATTGTTTGACAGCGATAAATCCACTTAGAAGGTTAGGTAATCAAGGCTTCCCCAAAGAAATTAATTTTTTATTAAGAAGCTATTTAAACAGATTTTAGTTGAATGTCCTTATGACTTTAAAATGGCTTAAGTTTAAAATCACCAATTTTTGTGCAGCTACTTTTTTTTAGTTTTTTTTTTTTTTTCTTACCAGTGGTATTTATTTATCATCAAACCAATTTCAAGGCAAGTCCTTTTCGCTTTTGAGCTTGTCCACATTTATTACGCTGAGGTTATCCTTCCAATGGGACTTTCACTTTGTACAACGTGCAGGATATTTGTGCTGTCACTGCTTATACATTCAATAACAACGTTTCACGACTTGACAGATATAACACATGTTGTTGAGAATGAATCTTTTCCAGGTCAGCGACACTCTTCATTTCCTCCACGAAACCGATATCGCCAAAAAAAAAAAGAGAACAAAACAACGACAAAATAAATTTTCTAGAAAACCAATCAATTCCAGTCTTCGTCGTTGTCGTTGTCGTTGTCGGTGGTCGTCCTGTCCTGATACTCGGAACACGGAAGGGCAATCAAAATATATTCCCTTTCATTGCAGAAAATTGAATGTCCTTTTTGCTGCAAGGATGATGGGATAAGCCCACAACGAGTCACATATCTTTATGTTTCTTTTTCTTTTCTGTGTTTTTTTTTTTCTAAAATTTATTTATTTTTTAAATCTCAAAACTTGTCTTGCAGAATGCACCTTCTCAAAAGAAATCTGAAAATGTGAAAAAGGATACAATGGCGGATTTATCGCCTTCCGAAGTGCTTGTTATGTCGTTGTCGCTGCACTAAGCCGAGGGGCTTATGTGTGCTCTCATCGACAACAAAAAGCCACTCAAAAGCACTCAACATAATAAAAATTGAGTTCGATATAGAAACGAAGCAATAGAAAGGTACAAAAAAAAAAAAAAAACTAGAAAAATCTTAAATTCTTTTCGATAAGTTTTGGTTCTGTGCAGTACAGGGTTACCTTCCCCAAATTTTCTGAAGAATTAAAAAAAAATATATATAATTGATTGTGGGACCAAGTCAGATAGTTTTGTAACCCAAAAAATATTTATCAACTAAATTCTAGGAGTAGCTAATTTAAATCGAATCCAAGATCAATTAATTAAACATTTCATATATAAATATTCTTATTTTAAATTCAGATTCAGGTTCAGGTCATAGAAAACCTTCAAAAAAGAAAAGTCTGGTTTATGTCGGCCTGTGAATTAACAGATCAAAAATTCTGTTCAAAGCATTTTTACGCATCGGCCAGCACCATTTTTAGTATTTTTGAAGCACTACCTACTGCTTGGCGTGCTTTTTTTTATTCGATCAGCACACTTCATTTTTGTTTTGTGTTTTTGAAAGCAAAAAAAGCCTGAAAATATTTTTCAAAACGTCCATTCTTTCCATGTTTCAATTAAGCTAAGTTCATTAAATCATTAAGATGTTAAATATTGAGAATTTCACACACCTTTACATTATTCTAATATCATGGTAACCCTGGTAAAGTTATACTTCTGACATACATAGTTTTTTGTATAAACTAATATTTTTTAATGCATGTTGCTATGTTGTTGTTCATGTTTTTTGGATGTAGGTAGGTACCATACACAAAATTGAATGAAGTTTTATAAAAATAAACCACTGTTCTTTACTCAAATATATTTTTCTGAGTTTGCTTTGCTTTGCACCAGCTTTTTGATTGTGCTATTAAGGAAGTAGAGGACATTTCCGCTTCGGATAAAGTATTTTTAAATTTAGAAGTTATAAAATAAATTGAAACAATGTGTGTATAAGATAAGTTCGTACTTGTACAAAATATTGGATACTATGATAAATTATAACCTAACATAGCAAAGCAGTACTCAGTAGTTCGATCTATTCAACAAATACCAGTTACGAAGGGCGCCAAACATACTCTGAACCAAGTGTGTTCCGATTCCGAGCACTCCGATTTTTAAAGACACTGTTTAGATTATGACTTTTTACTCTATCCCTTACTCCGATCTCACCCACAAAACCATCTTTATGGCGTAGTAAAAAGTCACAATCTAAACAGGCATAATTCTTTGTTCCGATTTGTTCAAGAATCAGACAGAGCTGTTATGTCTCGTCTGCCAATATACCTACCTACCATTTTAATATGTGTTTATTTTTATTTTTCCATTTCCATATCTCCTTCTGTGCATGTGACTCTTTCCATGTTCAGCTTTTACTGCCCCAACACAATTCGGAAATTTCGCCATACGTCAGAGTAAATCAAGGCAAAACAAAAAGAAACATTACCTACTTTGACAGCTCTTGTTGGATAGAAAACAAACACTTTTTCAAGACGCTACGTGTGAAAATTGGGATTTGTTGTCATATGTAATTATATTTGTTTGAATTTTATTGTTTTCTTTTTACGTAGAATTATCAAATTAGAAAAAAAAATTAGCCTAGTACGCTGCTGATGCGAAACGAAAAATCCCATACAAAAACGACACAACGAAATCATAAACGAAAAATTTCGTTCTGGTTTTCGTTTTGCAGTACGCAGTTCGATGAGTGAAATTGATTATTGTAACAGATTATTTGGAGAAGTCTTCGATATTTTTTCGCACAGAATTAATTGTCCAGACCATTTATTGTGTGTGGAAAAGTGACATTTGAGTTGTATTCGTGTTTTTATGTGTTGTTTTTTTTCATATCAGCGTGCCTCTCTGTGTTTTTGTATTTTGTTTTTGCAAAACACACTTTGAGTGGGTAATTTTTCGTTGTCGTTTTCGTAAGCATTTCGCTGTCATGTTGGAGACCAACGAAAAATTTCGTTTCGCATCAGCAGCATACTAGTCTTAAAGCTAGAAACTAAATATTTAATTATGTTTTTAAATTAGGTTGTATACTTCGTTTTTGAATAAATAATTTTCAAATTATTTTCGAACATTGAGTTTGAAAATGAATTATTCAAAAACTAAACACTAAAATACTACAACATAATATTGTAAGTCTTGCCGTTGCTTCCAAATATTAATTTTGTATTTTATGTATTTTTTTTTTAAATTGCCCCTGCCACCTAAAGGGGCCGGCATATAAAATCGCCCAATATCCCTAAAATCATGTTCATATAATGTTCATGTAATGAAAGAAATTGGATGCTTTTTACACAAAATGCACAATTTTTTAAGTAAGCCCACTGTATGTATAGAAAAGCCCTTAACCCTTCTATTTAGTTTGTTTCGAAAACGGTTATTTTTATGAAAAAATGTATTAGCATGTTTTTTATAGGAATTTTTTAAGCTATAAATTAGTCTGTTGCAATTTTATTTCCCGATATTATATTGGAAATTTAGGTTGAACGATTTTTCTAGATAAAAGATTATAGATCGCGACTTTGGATATTCGAATCCAACAAATTAATTTAATAAAAAAAAAAACGAATTAAGAAATATTTGCACAAGACCGACGTGCTTCGCGATAGGTAAATTTCGAATGAATGGTAGAAAGAGGAGGTAGATGACGATCTGTCAAAATTGGTCGCGTTCGAAGAAAATTGCAACACGGCAGCAATTAAAGATGCTACCACCGGTTTTGCTCAGCGATGGGTGGGTTCGTTTTATGGGGGGGAATTTTATTGATCGAGAGCTGAATCAAATTTTGCGTTCGATTAATAAAATATTAAAAAAAGGATCAAGAAAAATTACCAATGATGGGAAGTACAGGGGCGTACTTCTACTTACTGTGGGCGCCAGGAAGTTTTTTTTTATATGTGGTGAAAACTTACCAAAACCTTAATATTATCCAAACGATAGTTCCAAAATGAATTAATAACACAGAAATTTAATTCCAAAAGGAAGTTAATAATTTTATTAGGGAAACCTTTACGAATATAGGTGAAAAACCCTAAATTTTTTCAACAACAAAAAAAGACAATATGTGTAAATTTGGCAAAAGACCAAAATTGAAAAGATCAAAGAGAAAACAATTTAAATGAAGACTTTAAAGTTTATTCATCAATTTATTAGGTGTCACCAGCGAAACGAAACGAAGGTGATCTTGGGAAAGATTCCCGAAAGAACAAAGAAATTAAAATGGGGTTATGGAAGTCCCGTATTTCCGGGAAAACGGTTTCTCAAAAAAAACGAAGGCCTAGCGGTTCTCAAAATTTTGCCCAAACTGGCGAACAGAAAAATACGGTCTACACTCAATTACCACAAAGATACTTATCTTTTCCTTTAAGCAAAATTGAATAAATCCTCTAGAGTTTTCTCTGGCCCACCTGGCCCTTACTCGTTGAAGTTGCTCCTTCTTCAGACTTTAACTCCTCAGAACACAAATGACCTGAGTTTCCTTTTTTTTTTTGGAAACTCTTTCAAAATTATTTCTCAAAAAAAACTCAGACTTTAACAAAATTAAAGAACGTAAAATTCGACAAATGATTTTTCGATTTTCTAGCAACTTTTTCTAATCCCGATCTCTCTCGACAAGAAGTCTCAAAAAAAGTGACTTCTTGGTGGCCTCCTCCCATTCAATCTAGCTCCCTCCACTATGTATGTCTCTTTCTTACACATTATGTGTAGTGGCGGTATTCGGTCACGGGTATAACGCGTAGCTCTTCACCTTTTTCGGCTAGGAGCTCGCTCCGTAGTTGAATCCAATCCACTTTTTAAAATATCACTCCTGAAAGGGATCATTCACAATGGAGTTCGCGTGATGAACGTATTCAGCGCACCTCCGTCCAATTCACCTTAAGTTAAAAGGAAAACGAAAAATCAAGTTAACGCGATCAAAGTCCCCATCCCGAACCGGCCCAGACTAAGATGGAGAGAAATGTCTTGGAAGGATGCACTTCGCCATTTGTCAATGTCAAATGGTTAGGAAGAATTCAATTTCACGCGAAATTACAATCAATTAAAACCGTAGACCTTCGCGCAGATTTTTGGGGGCTGGGGAATTCTTCTTCCAAAATCATCTTCCTTTCGTTTACCAGGCACTTAATTTTATGTTGGGCTCTTGGCCGTTCTTTTAGGTTGGGCTCTTGGCCGTTCTTTTAGGTTTGACGCGTCGTGACGATCTTTTATACTATGTGGACCACCTGTCACACATCTGGTGTCGGACAAGGACAATCTGTCACCTCTTTTAATAGATACAGGTCCTGTATTTAAGATTCGGATGGAATTTCTTCGTGGACCACCTGTCGCACGGTTTTTCGTTTAACACCTGCTTTTGTTGCTTTTCCAAGATGCTTTAAGAGCATGCTTCTGGCTGATGGCCCAGATTCGCATTGTACTCTGCCAGCATTTTGGAGCCGCAATCGGAACGGAAAGATTAAAGAGGATAAAGGAAAACGAATAGGCTGGTGAAACCTGTTGTGGTAAAATTTACCGCAACAAATCCCACCCTTACCTACCAGGAAATGAACCTACGTTGCGAAAGCAATGTAGATCATGACCCAAGGCTTGCCCAGGTAGTAAAAAGGAGAAAAAAAGTAGTTCCATCAGACAAGCAACACGAAAAATTTAAAAAGTAAAAAAAATGAAAAAGCATTAAAAGTTAACCGCTATTTTAGAACCAGTTACGTTAAATTAAAAGTTAATCTTCGGATGTATCTGAAAACGGTTTTAGGTCTTTTGTATGCCAAGTTCCGCGTTCTTTACCTTTATCATCTTCTAAGACGTATGTCCAAGGTGACACACGCTTCTTTACTCTAAGCGGGCCGACAAATTTCGGCGCTAGCTTGGCAGCGTAATAATTCGCGGCATCCGATTGTTGAAAGTTTCTGCGCCATACAAGCTCGCCAGGACGATACTGTACATCTCGTCGACGCAGATTATAAGCTTGTGCAGATCTTTTGGAAGCAGCCTGAAGCTTCTTTCCGATATCTACCCTTAGTTTCTTGAAACGTTCTTGAATCTCACTCGGATCTTGAACATTTCCTTGAAAATTCTCAACTACTGGTGCCTCCTGACCTGAAGTTACCATATCTCTACCGAAGTTCGCATAATATGGCGAAACTCCCATTACTTCATGCTGTGACGTGCGAATCGCACATGCCACTTTAGCAAGTTGTAAATCCCACACCCTATGATTTTCACTGACGTAAGCCCTCAACGTCGTCTTAATAATTTGGTTTATCCTTTCCGCAGGATTTGCCTGCGGATGGTAATGGGCTGTAAAACTTAAACGTGACGCGTACGCCTGGCAAAGCGCTTTCAATTCCTTGGATCGGAATTGGGGACCGTTGTCACTCACGATCACCTTAGGGATGCCAAAAAGGAGAAATACATTGTCTTCGAGTTCTCTACAAATGGCTTTCGCAGTAGCCGACCTCAAGGCAAAAAGAAGTGGAAATTTAGTGAAATAATCAACGACGGTGAGAATGTAAATAAAACCCCTGCTCGACTTTGGAAGTGGACCTACAAGATCTATACAGATCATTTCCCACGGTGACGTTATCCCTACTCTTTCAGACATTAACCCAGCCGGCTTCTCATTCACCGGTTTTACCTGTTGGCAAACTTTACAATTCCTAACATACCTTGTTATGTCGCTTCTCATTTTGGGCCAGTAAAACTTTGCTACAATCCTGGCAAACGTTTTCCTAACACCCATGTGTCCTGCTAATGGACCATCATGAAACTCCTGTAAAATTTTTGATCGTTCATGTTTTCCTAACACCCTTTTCCATTCCTGATTGTTTTCGTGAACTATAATATGATTTGCCTTAACGAGTTTGAACAACTGACCTTGTTCAACTCTCCAGGCGGGATAAGCTAATGGGTTTTTGTTAACTGCTGACTTCATCTTAATTATCCAAGGGTCCAAATCCTCTTCTGAGATCTCGGCTAACTCCGGGACTCCTCGAGAAAGCATGTCTGGAACTACATGCTCTTTGCCCTTACGGTGGATAATTTCGTAGTCGAACTGTTGGAGCCTAACTGCCCAACGTGCTAACCTACCCTGTGGATCTTTAAGATTACTCAGCCATACCAAAGAATAATGATCCGTTACGACCGTAAACCGAACTCCTTCGAGATACGGACGCAACTTTTCAATAGCCCATAGCACAGCCAAGCATTCTTTTTCTGTCGTACTATAATTACGTTCATTCCTATTCAAGGACCTACTAAGGTAACAGACAACCTTTTCACCCTCATCAAAATTTTGGGACAAAACCGCACCGATGCCATAATCTGAAGCGTCTGTTTGTACGACGAAGGGTCGTTTGAAATCTGGACAAGTAAGTATTGGTGCTGTCACCAAACACTCCTTTGCCCTCCTAAAACTAACCTCACATTCTTCAGTCCAATTAAATTTCCTACCTTTTCTCAATAAATCTGATAATGGCCTAAGTAATTCTGCAAAATTGGGTACGAATCGACGGTACCACGAAACTGTTCCTATAAAACTCCTTGTTTCCTTAACATTCTTCGGTGCTGGAATTTTAACCATGCTATCTACCTTTTCTGGGTCTACATGCAACCCGTTTCGATCCACGACGTATCCTAAAAATTTCAGCGATGGCATACAGAAATTACACTTTTCCCTACTAACCTTTAATCCGGCTTCACTCAACCTTTTCATAACCTCCTTCAGAATTTCGAGATGTTTTTCAAAAGTCTCTGAAATAATGATTATGTCGTCTAAATAGACGAAAACGAATGGCTCTAAATCGGCACCCAAAACTGTGTCGATGAATCGTTGCCATGTCGCCGGTGAGTTGTGAAGACCAAAAGGCATTCTCCTAAACTGAAATAGTCCTCTTCCAGGAACTGTAAATGCCGTAAAAGGCTTAGACTCTTCCTCCATTGGGATTTGCCAATACGCCGACTTGATATCTAATGAAGACAAGAACCTCGCACCTCGAAGTCTATCCAAAATGGCATTGATGTAAGGTAGTGGATAAGCATCCCTATCAGTATTCTTATTAAGCTTCCTGTAGTCAACGCAAAATCTATAGGAGCCATCCTTTTTCTTGACTAGAAGTATTGGCGATGACCACGAACTATTGGATCTCTCAATCACTCCTGCCTCTAACATCTCATTAAGCTCTTTATCAATATGTTCCTGCATCGCCGGAGAAACCGGATAATAACGTTGTTTTATCGGTTCTGCCGACGTCCTAATTTTGTGTTCCACCATTGTGGTGCACCCTAAGCCCTCGGGCATTTTCCTAAAAGATTCCTGAACTAACGTTTCTAACATTGAAATTTCCCTAACGTTCAGTTCTGACCGTTCTGTAATAGAACAAATCGTGACCATACTATCATGGTCCGAAAAACTCCACATTCTTGATCTTAAATCCGGAACAATTCCCGAAAGTGCCCAAAAATCAGCACCTAAGATCACGGTATGTGGCAGAGCTGGAATGACAAGGCAATCTATCAAGACAACCTTATTCTCTACTACTATTGGTAAAGAGACTATTCCTAAAACTTCAACTCCTGCTCCATCCGCCAAGGTTACGGAATGGACAGTGTCCTTTTTCAAACTTAGCCCTAACACTTGTAAAACTTTCCATCCATCCCTACCTATTATGGTCCTAGAAGCTCCTGAATCTAATAAACCTAAAAATCTAGTACCATAAATGCTAACTCTTAAGTAAGGTCTCCTATCCTCTCCGTTTGCCTCCAAAGTAAAACCTAAGTGGATTTGGTTTGCCGACTGGTTACCAGCAGGCAACCTTTCTAATTCCTTCGGGACTCCCGCCCTGCTGGCGCGCGAGCCCGATGAGCATTTCCCGAACACCGTCGGCAATTGCTTTTGCTGACACCTTCAGCACCACAACCGAAACATTTCCTGGGAGCGGAGCACCTACTTGAAAAATGCCCTACCTTCCCACAATTGAAGCATCGAACAGACCCATCAGCTTGAGAGGAGCTGTTAGGCTGCGACCTAACAGTTTCTACTGCTCTGCTGGGTTGTTCGTTCCTAGCAACGACCGCGACTTTCGGTTGCACTGCCGAAACTGCAGTATAACCGAGTTCAGGTTCCACGCAATTTTTGTTTCGAGCCGGTGGCTCAAAACTATCTATATTTGACCTAAGTGTTTCTAAATCCCTGCCTAAACTAGCCAAATCTTTAACAGATTGAGGTTTATTAAAACCGATCTGTTTTTGATAAAAAGGATCTAAATTCTTCAGCAAAATCGCTACTTTCCTCCGTTCAGAAAGTGGTTCTCCTAATCTCTTAAATAAGGTTCGCATGGTAGCCAAATATGCCCCATATGACTCATCTTTCCCTTGGGTCCTACGATTGATCTGTTCCAATAGTAGATCATCATAATTTGCTGGCAAAAACTCGTATTTCAAAGCCGCTACGAATTCAGCCCAGTTTGAAATGTCCTCTCTAACAGACCTAAACCAAAGTAAAGCTTGACCTGTTAAAAGGTCAACCACTGAACGGAATAATAAAGCTTCTGAAACACCGCGAGCTACCCTAAGTTCTTCAACCCTTTCTAGGAATGAGTTGACTGATGTGCCACACCGCTCACCAGTAAACTGAACATTCCACCTACAAACTCTTTCTATGGATCTTTCCGGAAAATTCGACATTCCTAAACTACTACCTGAATTATTCCTATCAAATTCGTTGTGCAACCGTTCTTGTGGTACATTATCCCTCGTTGGTTGAATCAGGCCTTGATTCAACTGACCTACGGCTGAGGTCGATTGTATATCATCGGTTGATGACTTTTCATCTTCGTTGTTTAGTTTGGATAAAATTAGCAAAAGTTCCATTTTTAAAGATTTTTGTTCTCCTAACTCTTCATCCCCTTCAGCCTTTGCTTTACCTATTCTATTTATAGCCCATTCAATTTTCGTGAGAATCTTCAAAAATTCCGCCGATTTAGGATTTCTTGGTTGATTCTTCATCAAGACCAAAATTTCCTTAATCTTATCCTGTACTGCATCCCTATCCTCAATATATGAAAAAGGGTACTTAGTGTACTCCTCGACTGAACCTCTACGTTCTAACATACGAGAAGCTCTTAACGAACTTCTCATGTTATCTACCGTTCCCTTTTCCAACCCTCTACTCATCATCTCATAATAGAGTTCCTCTTGTGAAAGTCTATTAATTTCCATTTTTTTTTTTAAACTCAATAACCTCTGACTATAAAATATAAATTCAAATGAAATTAAAGAAAAATATCTTAACTAATACCAAAATAATTTAAAAAGTTCAATTTAATTGTACCCTTAATAATCTAAAGAGATGCCTAAATTGTTATCACTAATGTTTTTCAAACCTCTAAAATAAAGTATGAAAAAAAAAGGACCACCTCCTCACTTAATACTGCACGACACTCTTATACTCACGAAAAAAAATTGCTGAAACTAACCCTGGTATAAAACGTTGGTAGGCTAAAACCCACTTGCTAAACAAAGTTTAAAAGGTTCTTAATAAATCGTAGAAACTCTTACTATCGACAAATAAATACGCCGCAGACTATAAAACAACTTTAAAAAACTTTAGTAAAAAAAAAAATGTCCTTCAAGGTAAAATGTAGAATAGTACTTAAATTTCACAACAAGGCAACTTAACGTCGCGCACTATAAAAAAAATCACTCAAAACTTATCAATTTAAAAGAAGGTAGGTAAATTATGTCAAACTATTTTATTTGATTTTTTTTGTCCACTCCGAAAAATTTCCTATCAAAATTAACTAAGTATGTAAAAAAAACACTCAAAAATATATGCCAGTGGCAACCCTCAAATGTCACGAAACTTCAAAAACTATTTACTTCGAGTTTCACTCAAGCGAAAAAGAGAGAGCTCTATCAAAAAATTACCGCCAAAAAAAATTATGTATGTAATATATAAGTATATAGGTTAAGTAAATAAGAATTTTATAAGAATTTAAAAATGTTAAATTGAATAAAAACAATAAAAGAAACAATAAAAAGAGACAATAAAAACCTTACTTTGCACTGGTAATAATCACAATTACCCTTTGCTTTTTTTTTGTAGCTTTCTCAAGTAAACCAGAACTTGTACCAAACAAAATGGTGGATAGCTTTGTTGGTGTATTTCCACAAAAAAGAAATCTGCACTTTATATCAAACACTTGATATTTTATTGGTAGCACCTGGGGGAAATAAAACAAAATTAAAAGTACACTTTTCTTAGGAATTAACTAATAAAATAAACAACAAACACTTCCCTAATTACTTAAAGGGTAAAAGAAAACACAGCAGAAACACAAGACAAGCCCCACGTTTGGACGCCAATTGTTGCAATTTTATTTCCCGATATTATATTGGAAATTTAGGTTGAACGATTTTTCTAGATAAAAGATTATAGATCGCGACTTTGGATATTCGAATCCAACAAATTAATTTAATAAAAAAAAAAAACGAATTAAGAAATATTTGCACAAGACCGACGTGCTTCGCGATAGGTAAATTTCGAATGAATGGTAGAAAGAGGAGGTAGATGACGATCTGTCAAAATTGGTCGCGTTCGAAGAAAATTGCAACACGGCAGCAATTAAAGATGCTACCACCGGTTTTGCTCAGCGATGGGTGGGTTCGTTTTATGGGGGGGAATTTTATTGATCGAGAGCTGAATCAAATTTTGCGTTCGATTAATAAAATATTAAAAAAAGGATCAAGAAAAATTACCAATGATGGGAAGTACAGGGGCGTACTTCTACTTACTGTGGGCGCCAGGAAGTTTTTTTTTATATGTGGTGAAAACTTACCAAAACCTTAATATTATCCAAACGATAGTTCCAAAATGAATTGATAACACAGAAATTTAATTCCAAAAGGAAGTTAATAATTTTATTAGGGAAACCTTTACGAATATAGGTGAAAAACCCTAAATTTTTTCAACAACAAAAAAAGACAATATGTGTAAATTTGGCAAAAGACCAAAATTGAAAAGATCAAAGAGAAAACAATTTAAATGAAGACTTTAAAGTTTATTCATCAATTTATTAGGTGTCACCAGCGAAACGAAACGAAGGTGATCTTGGGAAAGATTCCCGAAAGAACAAAGAAATTAAAATGGGGTTATGGAAGTCCCGTATTTCCGGGAAAACGGTTTCTCAAAAAAACGAAGGCCTAGCGGTTCTCAAAATTTTGCCCAAACTGGCGAACAGAAAAATACGGTCTACACTCAATTACCACAAAGATACTTATCTTTTCCTTTAAGCAAAATTGAATAAATCCTCTAGAGTTTTCTCTGGCCCACCTGGCCCTTACTCGTTGAAGTTGCTCCTTCTTCAGACTTTAACTCCTCAGAACACAAATGACCTGAGTTTCCTTTTTTTTTTTGGAAACTCTTTCAAAATTATTTCTCAAAAAAAACTCAGACTTTAACAAAATTAAAGAACGTAAAATTCGACAAATGATTTTTCGATTTTCTAGCAACTTTTTCTAATCCCGATCTCTCTCGACAAGAAGTCTCAAAAAAAGTGACTTCTTGGTGGCCTCCTCCCATTCAATCTAGCTCCCTCCACTATGTATGTCTCTTTCTTACACATTATGTGTAGTGGCGGTATTCGGTCACGGGTATAACGCGTAGCTCTTCACCTTTTTCGGCTAGGAGCTCGCTCCGTAGTTGAATCCAATCCACTTTTTAAAATATCACTCCTGAAAGGGATCATTCACAATGGAGTTCGCGTGATGAACGTATTCAGCGCACCTCCGTCCAATTCACCTTAAGTTAAAAGGAAAACGAAAAATCAAGTTAACGCGATCAAAGTCCCCATCCCGAACCGGCCCAGACTAAGATGGAGAGAAATGTCTTGGAAGGATGCACTTCGCCATTTGTCAATGTCAAATGGTTAGGAAGAATTCAATTTCACGCGAAATTACAATCAATTAAAACCGTAGACCTTCGCGCAGATTTTTGGGGGCTGGGGAATTCTTCTTCCAAAATCATCTTCCTTTCGTTTACCAGGCACTTAATTTTATGTTGGGCTCTTGGCCGTTCTTTTAGGTTGGGCTCTTGGCCGTTCTTTTAGGTTTGACGCGTCGTGACGATCTTTTATACTATGTGGACCACCTGTCACACATCTGGTGTCGGACAAGGACAATCTGTCACCTCTTTTAATAGATACAGGTCCTGTATTTAAGATTCGGATGGAATTTCTTCGTGGACCACCTGTCGCACGGTTTTTCGTTTAACACCTGCTTTTGTTGCTTTTCCAAGATGCTTTAAGAGCATGCTTCTGGCTGATGGCCCAGATTCGCATTGTACTCTGCCAGCATTTTGGAGCCGCAATCGGAACGGAAAGATTAAAGAGGATAAAGGAAAACGAATAGGCTGGTGAAACCTGTTGTGGTAAAATTTACCGCAACAAGTCTTTGAAATTTTTTAAGGTACAGCCAACCATTTGGGAGTTATTCATGAAAAAACATTTTAGGGGGCCTTTAACTCCCCGTAAAATTGTTAGCGGCTCTCATATCGATGGCGACTTTTTACAGTTTCTTAAGCTATATACCAAAATCCAGCTTTCCGGCGAATTTTTCCTAATTCGGCTGTTTTTATGTCTAGGTAATATGACTGGACAAGTAATAATGAATTATTTGAAAATATTTTATAGAAAAATACTGTAACGTAAGTTGGCCAAAAAAGCGAAGCGACTTACAACGATGAATGTGTACAAAAGGCTACGCACAAGCAGCTGCCACAGCACCAACAGCAACGAACAGCTTCAGCAGAACTAAATTCCATCCAACAAACTAAATTGGTTTTGGTTTTATTTTGTTTTAATTTAAGTTTAATTTTTTTTTGTTATTGTTGTTTCCTTTTTTTTGATATAATTGATTTTTGCTTTTTTAGCTTTTTGCGTTAATTTTAAGATAACTTAAGTTAGTATAATTTGAAAAAATAAAATAATTAAAAAAGACATTTAGGAAGAAGACTTGTAGCGATGATGTCGAGACAAAATTTAAGAATGAACAATATATAAAATGACAAGTTAAAGGTCCTCCCTCCTCACAACAGAAGACACCAAAAAACCAGTATTGTGAAATACTGGGTTGCCTTCACTTGTGCAGGAAACACAATATTCACCATTTGAAGTATAAAATGGGAATAAGAAGGGCGTGTCATATAGAATTTTTTCGTGCCACGGTGCCACAATGAAATTTTCATGTCAAAAAAGCACGATCGTGCCACTTCGGCAACGCTTCTGCGGAGTTCGAAGTGCCGAGTGTTAAAATGAAGTGTGGAGTTCAAACTTCTTAGTGTCGACTGTCCATCAATTCATTTCAATTTCAAGGAAAATAAGGTTATGAGGTTTTATGAGAAATTTAATTTATTTTTGTGTTATTATTAATTGCTCACAAATTTCGTTCTTATAATGGGTGATTTTTTAAGAGGTTTAGAACTTAAAAAAAAAAAAAAACACAAAAAATTTGAAAAAATGAATGAAATATTTATTTGAATCGATAGTTTGAACCTTGCAATTTAATGTTTAAAGATAATTTTATGCAAATGTTGACCGCGGCTGCGTCTCAGGTAGCCCATCCGCTGAGTCCAATTTTGGCATACTCTTTCACACATATCGGCCGGTATCTCACGAATGAATGCATGGATGTTGGCTTCCAGTGCGTCAATCGAAGCGGGCTTGTCCCTATAGACATTAGCCATGACATACCCCCACAAAAAATAATCTAATGGTGTCAAATCGCACGATCTAGGCGGCCAATTGACCAATTGGTCACAATCTTCCGAATAGACTGCTCAGAAGGTCGAGAATGCCGACCATAAAATGGAAGCAGCGCGCGATGAACATTTCGAACCGAGCACGAATTTTGATAGTAAAATTCAATAATTTGCAAGCGTTGTTCATTTGTAAGACGATCCATGGTTAAATTGCAAACCAAACTGAAGCTGTTTGACAGTGACACAAGGTACTAAACACACGTCAGCTGTCAAAACCAGTGTTGCCAAAACCAAACCAGCTAAAAAATCACCCGTTATTTCACAAATTAACTCATAATAAATTTAGATAATGTTAGTAACGTTTCAAAATTTTAATTACGAACTTTGTTCAAGCAGTAAAAAATAAAGATACAAAATAAAAATAAAGATAAAGAAGTAAATTTTTTAGTAGGTACCATATACCTTCTTTAACTGCATTATTGTTTTAAATCAGAAGAGCAAGTTCGTGCGATCAATTCATGTATTTTATTTCTAAAGTCAACCTTCCCCAACAAATGTCTTACCTATCTCAGTTTCAAAATGAAAAAAATATATATTTTTTTTTCAAGAAAGAACGTGTTGAAAATTCCAGAGCACCGAGTTATATCGTTGAACTTTCTGTATAGTTGATGGAAACTTTATGCAGCTGGGGAAAAATCAGAATTTAACTTTAAAATAGTTATGAAAATCGGCTAAGGGAAAAATTAACCAAATTCGGTAGGGACGAAGAAATATATACAAGAGAATGAAAAAAAGAAATACATATACCTACCTACCTATCTATCTACCTCCTTAAAACAACAGCGGCAGCACTTTTTCAACACGTTCCTTTCATAAGGATATATTATCCATATACAAATATTTAGGTAGTATAGATGTATAGTCAGATTCAGTTGTTGTCTATAGTCGAGACATAAGAATAAGAGGAACCAAAAAATTTCTTTTTCGTAAACAGTTAAACATTTTCAAACTAAAACACATAATATGTATATACCCACATAAGCCTGGCGTGCTGGCACGACCAAAAGAAATAAAAAAAAAAATTATACTAAAAACGAAAAATCTTTTCCCATTTTGTTTTGTTGAAGCAAAAACTCATAAATGGATTTTAGCATGCATGAAATCCTTGTACGTCTTCGGGGATACGCGAGAATGTGAATTCGTATGGAAAAATATTATACGATTTACATATGTATATGCATGAAATACGTTTAATAGGTGAATATCTGAATATACATACTACAATATGTACACAGTACTGTGTAACAAAAGCTTTTGGTGCAACTATTATTCTTTCACTGATGATTTCCCGTAAAGATTTTACCTAAATTAAAAAACAGTTAACAACGATCACAGCACTTTTTATAAAATTAAAAAAAAAAAATATGTTAAATTAATGTAAAATTATCACCCTTATGAATAAACTCAAAGGAAACATAAATTATATTTATTTAGTGCGTTAAGTGGGAATCTTATCAATTAAACAAATTTAGTTTTAGTTTTATTTCATCAATCAGATTACAATCTTTATAGACTAGATACTAAATAATATAATTGTTGGGGGCTATATGCTTATAAAATTAAATAAAATGCTTATAAATTAAATAAATTTAAAATTAAATTCAATAAATATTACTAAATTGATTTATAATTTATACAATAAATAAATATAAATTTATGAAAAAAAGATTAATTATTTTAATTTATTAGGAAGTTACAGTTTTAATATTATTTAACAAATATTTTTTAAATATATCTCTCGAAACATCAAGATTTAAATCAATCCTATTGCAAATTATTTTCACTTCTCTAATGCAACGCGTGATTGGTTCGTTACGGCCATAATTTGTACTATGAAGCTGCTCATAAAATTGAAAACGATAGCGTGTAGTTCTAGAGGGTGCGTTAACACAATTAACTAATGTTAATAAAGGAGGACAATTGATATGAGAAGTTACTATGTCTCTCAAAAACATAACTGAAAAATAAGCACGACGATCATAAAGAGATTGCATACCAAACAAAAAACATCTACTATAATAAGAAGGCCTTGCAATCCTCCAGTTAAGCTTAAAAAATGCATATCTTGTAAAATGCTTCTGAACTTTTTCAATTCTGTCTATTGAATTATTATAATAAGGGTTCCAAACAATGCTACAATATTCAAGAACTGACCTTACCAGAGAATTGTAAAGAGATATTAAAGTATATGAATCTGAGAATTATTTCGTGTTTCTTTTTAGGAAACCAAGCATTTGATTTGCCTTGTTTATAATAAAATCATAGTGCGGTAAAAAAGAAAGTTTTGTGTCTAAGATTACTCCAAGATCTTTCTTCCTAGTAACACGTTCTAAATTTGTGTGGTTGATGTTATAATCAAACACTATGGGATCAGAATTTCGGAAACACGACAGAACTTGACATTTCGAAACATTTAACAGAAGGTGATTTTGCTTGCACCAATTATCCAGCCTCGATAGATCTTCCAAAAGAAGAAAACAGTCAGTTTGACCAGAGATCTTACGATAAAGTTTGAGGTCGTCCGCGAAAAGAAGGCAGTTTGAATTTTGAAAAACATCCGGTATATCGTTTACAAATAACAAAAACAATAATGGACCCAAATGGCTTCCTTGCGGAACACCAGATGGGACTGAAACAAATTTTGAGAGCGAGCTATCAACTTTGACTATTTGAACTCTACCAGCTAAATATGATTCAAGACATTTTAATTGAGAAGAGTGAATGCCTAGAGAAGTTAGTTTATTTAATAGGATTTGGTGGTTGACTCTATCAAATGCCTTTGCAAAATCTGTAAAAATAATATCTGTTTGAAGACGATTCTCCATATTTGTTATGATGTAATTACTTATTAAAGCCAAGTTTGTTGCCGTTGATTTCCCTGCTACAAACCCATGTTGAGAAACTGAAATATGATTATGAAATAACTCAGTTAACCTATTACAGACTAGCTTTTCAAATACTTTCGGAATACAAGAAATTTTACAAATGGGACCGCTATAAGTACTCCACCACCTCTTTCCATGCTTGTCTTTAACTTACATCTGTCTTTTCTAAATACAGTATAATAATTTGGAAAACATTCGGTTGTTAAATGATTGTCAGATAACCAAGTTTCTGTTAAAATTATAATATCATAAGTTAAAGAGGAAAAAGAAAGAAATATATGATCTAGTCTTGTTCTTAGCCCACCAACATTTTGGTAATAATAAGATAAACTATCAATACTTTTACATAGCGTTTAAGAAACAGATGAAACCTCATTATCAGGAACAATATTTACAGGAACAACACCAGCATCAGCGAAAACATCATCGGCAGGGGTAGTAGCTGGATTAAAGGTGGATAAATCAAGTTCGAAATACCTCTTTGCCAACTTTGCCAACTTTGCCAACTTTGCCAACGACAATAAATAAATTCAACGAAAATAAAGAATTGTGACACATTTTTCCTTGCGATATACAGTTAAAGCTCTACTTGAGGGCAGCTCAAATAAGCGGAAATTCCCTTAAACGGACACATTTTCGAGAACAAACTTCTTTTTCGAATTTATCATACAAATTACTTTCCTATAAACGGACACTCTTTTAAATGGATGCCAACATTTTTTCTTGCTCATTTTAGATAATAGACATAATTTTATTTTTGGATTATTTTTTATCAACAAATGAAGCAGAAAATCCTCCGATAACCGGAGGCGAAACTCTAATAACCGGACAGAGCGATGTTATGTTATGTTGAAAGCTGAGTAACTAAGTTGGTGTAATTTTGAAAATGTATGGTTTCCTCTTGAGCGAGTAATTTTTTAATAATAAAAATTTTATATGAAGTTAAAAAAAATTTTTTTTAATTTTTTCCCTTAACCGGATACTTCTCATAACCGGACAAAAATTGGAGGACTATAAGTGTCCGCTTATTAGAGCTATCACTGTATAGTAGGTAGGTGAGGTACATACTAGGTATATAGCAAGTTATTGATTTCTAAAAAAATTGAACTGGAGATTTTAATCAAACTTGACATTTCGATGAAAACGAATTCGAAAAAATTGTACCTCGCAATTTTGCCCGTTTGTCTGTCTCTCAGTTCTTTCGGCTGCAGCCTTAACGGGTGGGTCGAAATTTTTTAAACTTGGTACCTTGAGTTTTTTGGCTCGACACATTTTTTTCCTTTTTTCAGGACCAAAACTAACGGTACTTTTTTTGTAAAAAAACGTCACCGAAATATGGTTACAAATGGTTTTATATTTCTTTAAAGTGATTAAACTGATTGTGATCAATTTTTTCAAAAATATTTAAAAGTAGGTACCTATTGTATACCAAAATTTTAATTTTTTTTTGAAAACTTAAAAGTTCAAGAACGACTTAGTAGTTTTTTATTAAACTTGGCACCCAGCAGCAAACTTTATCCAGCAGATTTTAAGCAAACATTATTTTTAAAATCAAAAATAACGATACCTACTATACAAGTGTTAAAAAATCGTTAAGAAAAATATCATTTTTCTCAAAAATAACTGCGATTTTGATTTAAATTTGTTGACAGCTAATGTCAAAAAAATCTACCATTTTATTGAAAATTTTTTTTATTAATTCATTATTAACGTTATCTCTCAAAGAATCATTTTTTTTGGTTTTCGACTATCTTATTATCTATTAGATAAACCGATTTAAATGAAATTTTTTACACAAGGCTTCTAATAAGTTTGAATAATATTGCATATCAAAATTTTCAACAAAAAAATGGATTTAAAAAAAAATTTCAAAGCAAATATTTTTATTTTAGTTTAAAAAATGCACAAACATTTTTTTATGAATACAAAACATTAAGGAAAAAATCAATTTTTTGAGTACTTTTTTTATACCCAAAACAACAATATAATAATAGTATTAAGCTATTACCTACCAATAAGCTACCGTATTCTTGTGTAAGTAAGTACCAATCAAAAATCTCTTTGGCTGAAACCCACTAGGTAACTTTAAGTTGCTCGAGAAGCAAGCTTCATGTTGTTGGCAACTTGTGGAAACAAAAGTTGCCTAATGGGCGCTAGGCCTTATAGCTATATAAGAATTAGAATAAATATTGTTTAAAGGTCAATTAAATCTTAAAACACAATAAATAAATTAAAATCTAAGAGAAATGTTTGAAAATCAAAAAGAGACGGCTGTAAGTAACAAATCACAATAATTTTTTTATTTTTTATTTTTAAAAACGTAAGCCTTACGTAATACATTCCGTGTCACACATTACGTTGTAATTGGGTATACGTGCAATAACAAAACACCGGCACTTAGACGAACATTGATGTTTAGTTTACACATCTTAACCGTGTGTCCGATGCACTCACACAAATTTTTTTTATACAGCACTGTTTTAAAAGGAGGTTAAACAGAATAGAGCTTCTTTGGGAACAAATATTATATACATATTTCGAAGAAGTGGAAAATTTGCATATGGCGTCGCACAGTAGATATAAATTTAATTCAAAAAATCAAGCTTTACACTAAGTCGCGCACTCAGTTCTAGTTTGTAAGAAAATGCTGTATGTATTTCATATATAAATACCGGGACTTACTTTCCTGTACGGCGCGGCGGGATAAATGAATGTTAAATTTATATCTACCTCTATATATATACCTACTAAACGTAACGTGTACGTATATTATTATATGTTGGCTCTGATGCAACATAATATATAGTGAAAATGGTTATTTATGCCCGGAGCAGATTTTGGAACTTGTAATATGTTGAAGATGTGAGATTCGCTTCGGTATACATATGTGTATATTAAGTAATAAATACTTGGTTTCGTATAGTTAAAGCTTCGTGAGCTATGATGTTTGAATAGATACCTACTTTTTGAAGCAGCTGGAGGTGAAGGAGAATATAAGTTCATATTTCTTTAAAAAAAATAAAAGTCAACGGTTTAAGAATAGCAGGTACATATATATAGAACAACGATATAACAATTACATTTTTACATTTTTACATTTTTATTAATAGTATTTGCATTTTTTTCATACATAATATACACCTACCTTTGTATACTTTATCTATGGAAGTTTCGGAGATTTTCGGAGCATGTTAGCTTTTTTGAGGCGTTTTTTAGTTATTCTTTCAAAGTTTTTCCTTTGCTTTTCCGACACGACTATAGGAAAGGCGATTACTCTGTAGTTCTATGCTTTTAGGTATTTCAGAAGTTGTTTTTCTTCAAATAGTTCCAAAGAAGTGGATATAGAATACCTATAGTCTACCGGCGACATATCTACCGTCTACACCGACTAATCTTCTGGTAGAAAAACCACCCATTTTTAATTGATAATTAAGCATCTGATTAATTATTGTACACTCAGCAACCCATCAACTTTCAGAGATGATAGAGTGGCGATCTCTCCCCAAAATTGATTTATAATTTTACTAAAGCTAAGTACAGACGATTGTCAGATCTTACAATATTGTCAGAACTGTCAATGGTCTGAAAATAGCTGACAATTAGCTGACAATTGACATATTTCTTACAATGAAAAATTGTCCGTTCACACGGTTGGTAGATTTCATCCAAAAGTCTGACAATTTGATTGTCAGCTCTTGTCTGACAATTTTCGGACAATAATATATCTGAAAAAATTGTCAGCTTGAAAATTTTCTGTTCAAACGGTTGGCAGATTTATACAAAATTATTTTGATTGTTTACATCTTTTGGGGGGAGGCATCATTACTTGGCGGATGTTCTGCAGCATTCTTATCGATTTCCTCTGCATTAAATAAAGAATCTTTTTCTTCTCTCCTTTTAATATAATATGTAATATTTCCGACCATTGATGCCTCCTCCATTGTTAGATTTTTTATCTATTTTTATTCAGAAATGCGACAAAAAATCAACAACATGCAAAGAAGAATTAATAAAAGACAAATGGCGGCCGAGCATGAGCTGAGCACTTAATTTATTCCGAATAAAACTACACAACACAAAGAATTGATATAAAATGTAATTGAAGTGAACTGAATAAATAAACTCAAAAAGAAAATATTTATAGAGCAATCTAGATATTTTCTTTTTGAGTTTATTTATTCAGTTGTGCAAAAACTAAAAATTTCCAACACAAATGTTTTTTTTTTTATCTCTTATCTCTCACTGACATTTCGAACAATGAAGAAATTGTCAGCAATTGTAAGATGTTTTCAATGAAAACATCTGACAATGACCAATGAGTCTGACAATGTCCTAATTGTCTGACAATGATAAAATTGTGTGTTCAGACGATTGTAAGATACCTGACAATTTCAAACAATGAAGAAATTGTCAGCAATTGTAAGATGTTTTCAATGAAAACATCTGACAATGACCAATGAGTCTGACAATGTCCTAATTGTCTGACAATGATAAAATTGTGTGTTCAGACGATTGTAAGATACCTGACAATTTTTTGTCAGATTGTCGTCTGACAATGACCTGACACTGACGTTTCTGACAATATTGTCAGACAAAATTGTGTGTTCAGACGATTGTAAGACATTTGGGACAGTCTATCGTCTGTACTTAGCTTAAGACTTAGTTAGAATTTGTTTTTTTTTATTTCTCAGTTAAATTAAACTTTTGTAGTAGCCCGTGGCGTAATGGTTAGTGCGTTGGAATGTTACGCCGCCGAAGGTCTTTGGTTTGATTCTAAGCCTAGGGCACCTTGTAACAAAAATGATTTTCACGGGTTACTGCCTCTTGAGAGGAATTGACAAATCTTCTAAGAGTATCTCTTGTCATGAAAAAGTGCTTCTCACCCTAGCCGTTCGGATTTGGCAGAAAATTGTAGGTCCCCTCTATTTCTGCCAATAACACGCACACATGGAATAGCTGAGAGCTGTAAATCACTAGGCCTTGGTTCTACATGAGCTGTCACGCCGACCAATTTATTTGTTTTTATTTTAATTAAACTTAACTTAAATTTAACGTTAGAAATTCGACTTTATAAACTTAACCTGATATTAACCTTTAATTAACCTGTAACTATATTTAAATATGTTGCTTTTTTATCTTTTAATAATATTAAAGGTATAAACCACATAATAAGTACACAAAATAAGATATTTTACAAAATTTAAGTGAATAATTGTCAAACTCGCTATTTCTGTGGGGTTTTTTAAGAATTTTCTTTTCAGCTTTGTCCCCAACTCAAACAAAGAAGTTTAAATGCCGCATTAACACACCACAAACAAAAGACATTTATAGTATGTTTTTATTTCTATCGTAAGAGCTTTAGTATGCGAATAAAAAAAAACAAAAAAGTAGGTTGACTGCTATCCATCCCCCCCTCCCTTTCCAAACATCCCATTCACTTTCCACTTATATAAAAAAATGCATTTGAAAAAGTTATGAAAATATATGTAGCTCCGCATCACGGTGCACACAATTACTGCTTCTAACGGTGTGAAATAAAATGCCTTAAAAGGAAAAAAGGAAGGTAGCCTTGATGGTACATAAATACATTTTCCCGTTTAATTTTGCGTTAATTTATGAAGTGCCATTGTTAAGCATTACGCGCGCGACCCATATTTTTTTTACCACGCGCATTTTTATTCTGGCTAGGTTATGAATGCATATACAGTCAGGTGCTATTATTTCATGTAAAAGTGGTTTACCTCAATGTTTGGTGGTGTTTGTGTGGAAGCGCGGCAAACATGGGTTTCTCCCTGGCGGCGGGCGGTAGATTTTTTAAAACTGTTTTTAAAAGAGGGATGTGTTTTTTTTTTTATTTTATCCCCACTGCCCAGAGGGGTTTTTAATTGTTGACAATGTGAACTATTATTAAAATGGCATTTTCAGAACTACTTGTATTCTTTGACCGTTGAAAGTTTTATTCTAAAAAAAACATACAATTGCCATACATTATTTCCAAATGTTTTCCCTCCATTTCCTTTCTCTTTCCCTTAAGCTTGATCTTAATGGTTATTGGATTTTTCACTCTATAAAAGTCTAGATATGAGTATAATCCATCCCTTTTTTTAAGTTCATTAAATAATGTCCTCCGGTTATGTGGAAAAAACACCACAACAAAAACTTCCCTTGCTATATATAAAGTCTACTTCCTTCGGCTGGATAAAAACGTGCGTCGGCGTTGCGTCGTTGTCGTTATCGTTGGGTTACTTTTGCAAAAACCCAACTTTACTCATTAACTTGATAAATTAGTGATATTTTATTTATATTAAGGCAAAATATCCTTGGAGATGAAGTTCATGCAACAAGTAGGAAAAATGTGGACACAAATAATATACCTTTACTGAAGAGGGAAAAAGTTATGAATTATATTTTGTTTGGCTGTGAAGGACTTGTTCGGGACTTTATTCATTTGGTTTAACCACAGATTAGATTTTACGAATGAATAAATACTAAATGTACCTAGATACTAATATTCGTTGGGAATTAAGTTCAAATATTTTTGCCGATGATAAGAAATAAAATTTTAAGGTTTTTTTGAGTGATCAATTTTTTTTACTTCTAGTACTTATGAGGTTGGGCGATAACTTTTAAAATAAAAACATTTTACAATGTGCAAATTCAAAAACACAAGAAATATTTCGGGTTATATGCCAAGCCAAATAAAATTCGTGTTTAAAAATTTCAGCGATTAACAGAATAGCTGACAAAAATCGCTGATAGTTTTCAACACGACCTTACATTGAAACAAGATCAATGTAGTCCGAAATAAGCCAGCTCTGGAGTCCTTTAGTAACGGATTTTCATAATATATTTTTTGAGAAAGACAATTTTGTTTTATAAAAATGAAATAAGGCCTCAAAATGTTTTTTTAAAAATAAAATAAAATTAAACCCCAAAATAAATGTTGGGGTCATATTTCGTTGAGCTTTATTTTATTATAAAAAAAAGGCCCCAACAAATGAAATAACACCCTAAAATTTGAGAATTTATGTTGTTATTGTTATTTTTTATAGGTTTGGGCCCCTATTTACTGGGGCCTAATTTCGCTGAACCAAAACGTTACACTTTCTCATCCCTATAAACCCAGCCGACAAACAGGCAGGTATCGCCTCCTCAAACATAGTCCAAAAAGACATAAAATGACACAGGATGACACTGATAGAACGATTAAGTACGACGGAAAAAACGCAAGTGCGCATTGCGGTGGCGACAACTAGCGGAGAATGGGCACCTCGCCCTACACCAACTGTTGCCGCTTCTGCTTTGTACGCCAGCGTTGACAAGCTGATCCTACAAAACAACACGATCACATACACCAACCACCGTCCTATCTAATCCACCCACCAGACATTGCATGGAGCCACTGCTCCTACGGGCCAGAGGAGGTATGATTTACTCTGTGGGGCTAAGGAGAGGAGCACGCCCAGGTAAGAAAATGGTGCGTTAACCCCTTCTCACCCAGGTGACTATGTGCCGACAGACACTTTCCAACTCAACTAATTTGAGGGCACCCTCCGACCTTACGGGCTACACCCCGCTGAAACTTCAACTACGCCCTTAACGGGCCTTTTTGTCATAGGATTTTTATCATAGGTTTTCTTTATATGGGGATCATATCCCTAGGGTATCACAATGGATCTACATTGATCTAAGTGTGACAGTAACAAGATCAACTATAAGCCCGCTTACCTAACCTAACCTACACTTTTTCAATGCTCACTCGAATGTATTGGTTGCAAAATAATAATAATTGGTTGTACAAAAATACTTTTTGGGGTCATATCTGTAGGAAATTTTGTTTTCTGCAAGTTACTCTTGCTAAAAAGTATACCAGAAGAAAGTTATAAGCAAAAGACTTAATTTTCAGGATTGTAAAAGTTTTTGATTGTGGAAATTTGTTTTTTTTTTTTCGTTTCCCAATCATACTTAAAACATATCAAACATTTAGAGTCACCTGAACTTGTGTAGGGTAACCCACTACTTTGGGTCTCTAATTACAAAACTAATAAATGTGGAATTGTGAACTATGAACTTGACTTATAAATATTTGAAGTGTTTCGTTTCTCATTTGTTGACGTTATTGCGAGTCATACGGAAACGTATTTAAACCTAAACCACAAAGACCAAAGGAAGCTTACAATTGGCGGAAATTCAAAAATATTAAATTTCCATATTTCATATTTTAAGCACCTCAGGAAAAATGCAATAATAAAACTGGGAGAATTTTTAAATTTTTTGTATAAGAACTAGCTACTGCAACCCCTATGCAAACTACCTCACAATATTTCAGTGTTTCTGAAATACTCTATATCGACTATTAAAACTACCTCAGGCTCATAAATAAATATATCTACATATGTATATGAGTCTATTTTTGGTATAACACTGCAATAAATCATCTTCGCCGCACTTAATAGCAATTTATCCCTCCAACACTTGCATAGGGGTCTAGAATAGCACGTGACTGGATCGTATACCTACGGTGACCATCCGTTCATTATAATAATGAACAGTTCTGTATTTGAAGATGATATTCATTATGAATTATTTGTTACACAAAAACAGATAAATGTTCTTTATTTCAGAAGTTGTTCATTATTTATTCTGTATTTTATACAAATTCTTAAAAACAATAACATAAATATTAGAGCAAAATTCATTGACAAAAAAAATAGTAATGCTTACGTGCCCTTACCAATTGAACGAAAGAACAAGACATCTATAGTTTTTATTTTTGCCCTGAACGCACTCCATTGGTTTTGACATCATCTGCCATGTACACACCAGAAACTATTAAAATTAAAAAAAAAAAATATATCTGTTTCCTGCCTGCGTTTTTAAAATTGGTAACTTTTACTTAAAATTTTGTTTTAAAAGCAAACGAAAGTATTGAAATAACTAACTAAATACAATAATGAACTCAGTTATTTAGAGTTCTAAGAATATTTAAAAAAAACAGAACTTAGTGAAGGAAATTTACTCTTCAGAAAAATATCAACATCTCTTAAAAATGAACTGTGTTAATTTGAACTTTAAGTTTTTATGTTTGTTTGTAAGACTTTTTTGTTTTAGAGTTATTTTGTTTTTTTATTTTAAGTTTTATGCAAACAAGGAAATTCTATACCTTCTCTTTTTAACTTAAGTCTTTTTCCGTAGATATTTTTTAATTAAATGGAAAAATTTAAAATTGAATTGAATTTTTTTTTTTTTTATTTGTTCATTATTTGCAATTTGAAAATATGGTCACCGTACGTATACCTAACAGCAATCTTCAGATTCTGATTCTTGTCCCTGCATTGCAAGGACTTCTTCTTGTTCTTATATATATTATCGTGATATACGAAGGTACACTGCAATATTATGTATGTAGCTAAGGGTGGGTGCTAGCTACATAAAGCAAAATGACACATGACTCGCATGCTAATCTTGCTTTTGAAAGTTCCGCACAAAAACTACCATTATATGAATTTTTCGTATACAAACTCTCGCATGTCCCATCACATACATATATAGGAGTAGCAGTAGCAGTATACTAACGGGGCTTGCTTGACTCCTCCACATACATATAGTTCGTATAGTTGTAGTATTTGTATATATAAAGATCATCTTTTAAGGATTTACAACTTAGCGGCAAACGTGATGTCTTGCATACAAAATGTTTATCATATATTTTCTAGTTTGATGTGAGGTTCATCGAAGGACATGCATAAACACGTCCTGGGTACTCTTCCTCTCCTTTTTTTTGTTATTGTGGTTGGCAGTTGTTTTGTCTCTTTTTATTATTATTTTTTTTTTATTTTGACGAGCTTCTAACGTGTGCGTTGGTGAATTAAACATATGGAAACTAAGGGAGACAAAGAAACGAGGCCAGCAGCAAGGGTCTTATATACTATATATATATATGCGATATATATTTAGGTACCTAACAGATGAAAGTCTTGAGCGATTGGAATAGATTATCTGAAGAAGAGAGCGAGTAATATGAAAAGATCTTCAAGGACTTACATAGCACATAACTCTGGTGAAAGTTTGTATCCAGTTTGAGGAATATGAAGAAGTGTTAATCTTGTAATCTTAATGGATGGAAAAAAGGTTGCAAATCAGAATTACAAAAAAAAAGTAGAAGAACTTTTTTTTCTATACCTACAAAGAGGTAATGTACATACTTGAAAAATTTTTAAATAAAGTAAAGTAAATTGAAAAGTTCTTAAAGCATCATTATAAGGAAAAAGTTTTATTTCGTCAGACAATCTAACAGTCAATAGCAAGTTTTTGGATGTGGATACATTATTTACTAAACCAAATATGGGGTTAATAACTGCAGACATACGGTCTTTAATAATTGAATTGAAATAGTTAAATGAATAAATAAATTGGGTGGTGTGATAGCTCGTGTAGAACCAGGGATTTGGTGACTTAGAACTCTCAATACTATTTCTGTGTGCGTGTTATTGGCAGGAATGAAGGGGACCTACAATTTTCTGCCGAATGAGGCTAAGGTGAGAAGCACTACTTCATGACAAGAGAAGCTCTTGGATAATTTGTCGATTCTTCGCAAGAGACAGTAACTGGTAAAAAACATTTCTAGCATAAATTGGGAATCGAACCGAAGACTTTTGGCGTAACAGGCCTTTGTACTAATCATTACGCCACGGTTAGTATTTACGTTATACCCCTGATATCAAAAATTGAAAAATCTCCATTTTAGAACAATTTACCCCTGTTTTTGATATCATACTCCTACAAACCTCGCCGTACTCATATTTTGGTATATTTTCACCAATTTCTGTAAGTTATTGATCTTGGAGTAACATTACAAGCAAAGTTTTATTTAATTTTATTGAAAGCAAAATATTACGTATACGCAACAGTGTCCTGAGAAAAATCAATGGCGCAAAATTTTAAACGATTTAGTTCGATGTTAAAGCATTTTTGTCATTACTTAAAATGCTTTAACATTTTACTAAATCGTTTAAAATTTTGCGCTAATACCTTTTTCGAATTAGAAATTTCTATTAACGTATGGATTTGATGCTTTGTTTCAAAGACTTTTGTTCATTTAGACGCTTGTGCTTATTAAAGTTTAATATTTATTATTAGTTTTGGAGTTAATGAAGGTGTCACGCCATCAAATTTATTTATTTTAAATTTTTCCGTATCTGTTGAAGAGCCAACAAAAAAGTCTGACATGTTTATTGGAAACTTATACCTTATTTGAATTTCAATTCGTCAACACATCACTACCCCAAGCCTCAATTACCCTTGGGGAGAATTGGGGGACATGCAGTAATATTATTGGTTTAACTAAAAAAAAGGGGTGAATAAAAAAGATTCTATGCTGAGAAATATCGCAATAGAATCGAATTCGATTCCGGCCTTAAAGTATAAAGGGAGATGGAAATTTATCCACGGTTTTTAAATATTTTTTTTTCACCCAATCTATATACACGTTGTTTTTTTTGTGTCGTGCTGGTTAATTTTATTTTTTTTGTAATTATGAAATAAAAAAAAAAAAACTCAACTTTAATTTTAATATAAAAATGTAGATTTTAATGACCGTGTAGATAGTTAGCAAAAATTCTCGAAGGAATGACCTTCTTCTTCATCAAGGTTAAATTATACATTTTTAACAAGTGTCAACAGAGGTGAGCAATTCGTTATTTTTTTTATGTTAATTCACAATGATAGGTAATTCAAAATTTAATTTTATTTATTTGTAATTTTAATAATTAAAAATTGAGTGATGAACATTCTCCGCCCCGGTGAACGCAGTTCAAAAGGCCCTTTTGTATGGGAGCCGGCCCTGGTGTATGCCTTCATTACCATTGCTTGAATACGGGACTTCCAAAATTATGTTTAATCTTCTTGTTCTTAAGTGCATGTAAAGTCGTACGGTCAGTACGGTCGTCGGTCAGTGCACCTTTCGTCTAGGTATCATAATTTTTATTCGGTTTTAAATTTTTAAATTTTTAATTATTGGTAGTGCGGATACCGTTGTTGTGATACCTAATAATTAAAATTAGATTAATTATATTTTAATGTGATGTGATGTATTGTGATGTGATGTGATTGTGGTTCCGGATGCTGTTGTTGCTGCTGCTGGGATGCTGCTGCTGCTGTGTTGCTGTTGAACCCGCATAAAGCGCGGGTGGATTTATTTGATAAGTGTTTTTTTTTATTTTTATTTTTATTATTTTTTTTTTATTAATTGCATTTTTATTTTATATTTTTCTTCAATTTAACATTTTAATTAATTTCCCCGTTTATTGTCTTTTTTGTGTGTGTGCGTGTGCTTGGGTTATTTTTTTTTTTCGGTTCGGTTTCGGTTTTTTTTTTGCGAATCGGTTGCCGGCATATTTTAAGTAAGTGTTTGTGGGTGTACGAGTGAGTGAAAAGGTAATTTTGAGTGCCTTTTTTTACATTTTATTTGGAGTGCAATAAGTTGCAAATGGCCGACTTTTGCCAAAACATTTAATGACGTCATCGAATTTGATTCTTATTTTGTTTGTTTTTACTGGATTTGGCTTAGTAAAATAATTAATTATGGTTTTTATACGTGAAGTGTAGTGCAGTGAATTTATTGATTAAATTTAAATTAAAGCGTTTAATTACTATTTTTTTTTTTTTTTTAAATAGTGTTGTGCAGTGTTGAATTTTCGTTTTGTAAAATGTGAAATGCCGTCGGCAATTTGATCCGACTGGATTGGATGTTTATAGATAATGCCGACGGGGTTTTGCTGTTTTGCAAAATAGATTATTATTTTTTTTTTTGTTAGTGTTGTGTTGAGTTTAAATTATTTCATTCGTATTTGGTAAATATTTTTTGTTAATATTTATAATAATTCATGTGTTTTTTTTTATAAATAATAAATTTTTAAATTTATAAATAAATTTAATTATTATTATTATTTTTTTATTTCATTTCAAAGTTTATATTTCTTTTGTTTTCATTTTATTTTATGTAATAAAAATTAAAAAAAATATTTTAGTAAAATAAAAATTAAAAAAAAAAATATTTTAATGAGTTTTTGAATTAAGGTTTTTGAAGTAGGCTGTATGTTGTGATTAAATTGGGTTGTTACTAAAATGTGTTGTTTCAGTTCAGATAAGTGTTTCTTCATCGGTGGATTTGTTGCTTGGAAGATAGCAGATTTTAGTTATAGGGCGTTTTATGATACCGGTTTTCGTTTTCAATGTTACGACGCGAATGAGTTCATCGGTTCCGGGATGTGTTTCGGTGATTCGGGCAAGTAACCATTGGTTTGGTGGAAGCCTTTCGTCTTTGACCAGGACAAGTGCTCCGATTTTGGGTTCGGCTTCTTTTCTCGTCCATTTAGGCCGCTGTTGTAGCCGTGAAAGGTATTCTCCGTTCCACTTACGCCAGAAAGAGTCGACGAACGCTTGAGTTCTTGTCCATCTGTCGAGATAATTCACAGGTCCTGAAGTTGGTATGCTTCTTTGAGGTATGGATAGCAAGGGTTCCCCAATTAGGAAGTGTCCTGGAGTTAAGACATCTAGGTCATCAATGTTGTCCGATAGAGGGCATAGAGGCCTGGAGTTCAAGCATGCTTCAATTTGGGTGAGAAGCGTGTAGAGCTCCTCGAAGGTTAACCTTTCGTCTCTTACGGTTCTTTTTAAGTGATGTTTGGTTGATTTCACCCCGGCTTCCCATAGACCACCGAAGTGGGGAGAAGCAGGTGGAATGAAGTTCCAGTTAGTTCCTGAGTTGGCTAGGATTCCTGCAATTTCCTTCCAATCATGCTTAGCTTGTTCTAGCATTCGAGCTAATTCTCGGTTAGCACCTACAAAGTTTGTGCCGCAGTCGCTATAAATTTGAGCACAAATGCCTCGACGTGCTGTGAATCGACGAAAAGCTGCCAAGAATGCTTGCGTGGTTAAATCTGACACGGTTTCAAGGTGAATGGCCTTTGTAGCCAGACAAATGAAAATGGCAAAGTATCCTTTGTAAGTTTTAGCTCCTCTTCCTTTCCATGCTTTTATTTCAATAGGACCGGCGTAATCTACTCCAGTGTTGGTGAATGGTCTGGCCATTCGTACTCTTGGTGCTGGAAGGCTTCCCATGAGCTGCTGTAGATTCTTCTTTTGGTGTCTGAAGCATATTGGACATTTGTGAATATATCTTTTTACTTGTTGTTTAATGCTTATAATCCAATAAGACATACGAATATAAGCTGTCGTGAGCTGATTTCCTCCGTGCAGTGTTTTGTAGTGAGCATCTCGAATCACAAGTTCAGTGAAATGGTGGTTGGGTTTCAGAATAATCGGGTGCTGCTGGTTGTATGATAGCAGTGTATTTTGTAATCGGCCACCGACACGTAATATACCATCGCCATCGATAAAAGCGTTAAGTGAAAGTAAAGATTTTGGAATTGTGTTTTTATTCTCGTATTCACTTAGTTCTTCAGCGAACATCAGTCTTTGTACTGCTTTATGCACCAACAAGGATGCACATTTTAGTTCCTCGGGATTTGGTTCTCCTGAAGTCCTAGACATTTTTTTTCTTTTCGCTAGGCCATTTGTTCGAAAGCGGCAACAGAAGGCAAGTACCCTGATGACCTTTGAGAGTCGTGAACATCTTAAAATGCTTGTGTTGATGTCATCATGTGCTGAATCGGAGTTGGCTAAGGTACATTGCTTTTTTACAGCTCGTTTTTCTTCCTCAGTGTCGAATGTAGATGGCTGCTCGGGTACTTCATAGTGCCACTTCTCCCGCAAAAACGAAGGCCCTATCCACCATAGTTCTTGTGCTTCTAACATCGAAGGGGCGATGCCTCTGGATGCTAAATCAGCTGGGTTGTGATCCGTTGGAATGTGTTTCCACATATCACAGCTTGTGAGGCGTTGAATTTCTGCAACCCTGTTGCTAACAAATGTTGTCCATTTGGACGGTTGTCCTCTGATCCACGCCAAAGTAATCATCGAATCTGACCAGGCATACAGTTTTGCATTGGATACGTTGAGAACTTCTTTAGTGTAGTTGAGTAGAGTCGCGAGTAGAGCAGCTGCACAAAGTTCAAGTCGTGGTAGACTGATCGTTTTAAGTGGAGCTACTTTGGTTTTTGAAATTAGAAGGTGCATGTGGATATTATCGGTGCTGTCGAGTACACGTATGAAGACTACTGCACCATAAGCCTTTTCAGATGCGTCACTGAAGCCATGCAGTTCCACAAATTTTTGTGTGTTGTGTGTTTTTTGCCACCTTGGGATTTTAATGTATTGTATTGTAGGCAATTCTCTCCGAAAAGCCTGCCATTCTTCTTTTAGATCTGATGGAATCTGTTGATCCCAGTCAGTTCCTCTGCACCATAGTTTTTGCATCATGATCTTGGCTTTGATCACGCATGGTGCAATCCAACCAAGGGGATCGAAAAGCTTAGCGATTGCTGACAGCATTGTCCTCTTGGTTACTTCTTCGGTGTCGTGTTGAAAGTTTTGGAATGAAAATGTATCTTCTTCAGGATGCCATCTTATTCCTAAAGTTTTAACATGATCGGTGGATTCAAACGGGACTTCAAAACTTATTTCACAGTCATCTTTGGGTAAGTCTTGAAGAAGATCTTTGCAGTTGGACGTCCACTTGCGAAGTTTGAGCCCAGCTGATGTTAGCAGATTGCGTGTTTGTTCACGTTTCATCAAAGTTTCGTCGATGGAATCGCCTCCACTGATGAAATCATCAACATACATCTCCTCCTTGACTGCTATCGCTCCTTTTGGGTATCTTTCAGATTCGTCCTCAGCGGCTTTGTGAAGAACACGTATGGCCAAGTAAGGTGCACAAGCAGTACCAAAAGTGACAGTCTTGAGTTTGAAGACCTTGATGGATTGATCTGGGTTTTCTCTCCAAAGGATCAGTTGATAATATCGATCACCTTCTTGTACATAAATTTGGCGATACATCTTCTCAATGTCGGCAGTTATGGTAAATTGATACGTTCGCCATTTTAAGATTATATCGACTATATTTGTTTGCATTTTAGGACCGATCATCAGGTGTTGATTTAGAGATGTTCCATCATAGGTTTTTGCTGCTGCGTCAAAGACTACCCTTAGTTTTGTGGTGGAACTAGATTCTTTGAACACCGCATGATGGGGAAGAAAGTAATGAAAGGGTGTTTTTAAAATTGGGTCATTCACATTTACTTCCTCCATGTGTTTTAAGCTAAGGTATTCCATAATGCATTTGCTGTAGCTCACCTTCAGCTCTGGCTCCTTTTGAAACCGTCGTTCGAGAGATGAAAAACGCCTCATTGCATTGTCGAAGCTGGATCCGAGTTCAGGATAAACTCCTCCTTTAAACGGAAGTCCAACTTCATACCGTCCATCTGGCAAGCGTCTCGTAGTTTTCAAAAAATGCTTTTCGCAAATGACATCTTCTTCTGATGGGTGAGTCATGAATGGAGTTTCCTCAATTTCCCAAAATTTTCGGATTTGAGTGTCGAGATCAGCGTGTTGAAAAAAGCTGCGGATGGTTTTTGGAACTACCTCTGGAATTTTACCTAAAACAATCCACCCAAAATGAGTGTTTTGAGCAATAGGTGCGATTTCATGCTCATTGCGGATTATTTCAGGTAAAACAATGTCTGGATAAACATCTGCACCGAAGAGTATGTCGATTGGAGCTGGAATACCAAAGTTGGGGTCTGCTAACTGTAAATTAGCAAGATGTTCCCAAGTATGAAGTACAAATTTGTGGGCCGGAAGAAGGCCAGTTAACGACTTGAGAATGAACGCCTTAGTTGTTCCTTCAAACATCGAATGTTTGGAAGCAAACATTAGGTCAACGTAGTTTTGACTGGTGCCGTTACTGACCTTCCCTAACCCTGATACATTAACATGTGTAGTGTGTCGTGGGAGGTTGAGTAGCCTTGCTGCAGGTTCGGATATAAAGGTAGCATCTGAACCCGGGTCAATTAGGGCTCGTAGATCCGCAAATTTTCCCTCTTCAGAGTGTACCCTCACGATCGCAGTTGCAAGCAAAATTTGCGTATCATGGAGTTGCGACGCAAAAAAATTGTGTCGAGTGCTACAATTTGGTGTGTTATTACCTATTGGCTGGAAAGCAGGAGTGTTTGGGTTCACACCTACCTGTTCATTCCGCGGCTGGGTAATTTGTTGTAGTTGTGTTGGTGTGTTGAAAGTCGAGTTTTGTGTTGAATTATTTGTATGAGAATTTAAATTTTGTGTGTGTTGTGAATTAATGTGTAAAAGAGAATGGTGTTTTTGATTGCAAAAGTAACAGGTGCGATTACTCAGGCAATTTCGTGTTGTGTGACTGTAAGCAAGGCAATTCTCACAAACATGAATCTGACGAACAGCCTGTTGTTTTTGAGCAGAATCCATGGCTAAAAACTGTTGACATTTCCTCAAAGAGTGTTGTCCTTGCCTACAAATTTGACAAACGTATTGTTGTGTGGTTGTTTGTGGTTTCTGTTGCGTTTTTGCATGAAATGTTTTGGCTGAAACGGATGGTTTCGTCACTGGCTTGGATTGTGAGGTTGAGGCTGAACTTTCTTGCTGTATAATGGCTTCTAATGTCCTGAAACGGGATTTAAGAAAACTGGTAAAATCGGAAAAGGTCGGCAGGTTTTTTTCATTGCCTAGCTTTTCTTCCCACAATTGTTGCGTTTTACTAGGTAATTTCTGAAAAAGGATATATATTAATATTGTGTCCCAATGTACCACTGGTAATTCTAAATTTTCCAGTGCATGAACGACTTCGGTTGTGGTGTCTAATAAGTTTTTTAGACTTTCTGCAGACTCTTTGGTTTGTGCGATCTGACCAAAGAGAACCTTAAGGTAGGAATTAACCAAAACCCTCTTATGGTCATATCTCTCTATCAGTAAATCCCACGCCTTTTGATAGTTCCCTGAACTCAAGTCTAAATGGTGCAACAGACGTTCGGCATCTCCAATCAAACTATCTTTCAAAAAATGCATTTTTTGAATCTCGTTCAAATTTGGGTTCTTATGCACTAGAGAAATGAAAACGTCGTGGTAGGAACGCCATGCTGTATAAGAACCTGAGAAGGTCGGAGGTTTAATTGGCGGAAGCTTCAGAAAATTGGTTTGTTGAACTTGTGTTGTTGTCGGAGGCATTGGAGGATGATTTGCAGGAAGAGTGGGCGAAGACGGTGTAGGTGGAGTAATCTTGTCGAGAGCATCCATCAATTCACTACGGTATTCCAGATACGTATCACGAATTTGATCAAATGCAGCTATCAAATCTTCCTTTTTTAGTGTCTCTTCAATCTTCCCCCCACTAACAATTTCCTCATGGTACCTTTTGGCATTGACCAAATTTGCTTCTAAAAGCTCTAGTCGAGTTTTCAAATAATTGACAGTGCGTCGAGTTTGGCCTGTCTTTTTAAAATTCGAATAATCGCGCTCTATTTGCGCTAAAACTTCCTTTTGAAGTTCCCCAAACGACATGTTGGACTTTTGTTTATCAAATGTAAAAAAAAAGAGCAAAAATGAGGACTTACTTGGTGTGCCTTCAATGGAATGGTGGTGTGGTGTTGCGGTGGGTTGCACGTCGCGGGAATCCCGATTTGCACAGCACAAATGTTTTTTTTTTTTTTTTTAATCAAAGTTATTTTTATTGGATTTTAAATTTTATTAAATAATTTAATATTATTTAAACAATATATTACATATAAATTGTATATATATATATATTATATATATAACTTAATGTACTTTTGTACTTATAATTTTCACTTTTAATTAAATGTCACAATAAAGAAAATTCTCATACAAACACTTTTTTATTATTTTAGGGCTCGAAGGACCAATGTTTTTTTTGTGTCGTGCTGGTTAATTTTATTTTTTTTGTAATTATGAAATAAAAAAAAAAAAACTCAACTTTAATTTTAATATAAAAATGTAGATTTTAATGACCGTGTAGATAGTTAGCAAAAATTCTCGAAGGAATGACCTTCTTCTTCATCAAGGTTAAATTATACATTTTTAACAAGTGTCAACAGAGGTGAGCAATTCGTTATTTTTTTTATGTTAATTCACAATGATAGGTAATTCAAAATTTAATTTTATTTATTTGTAATTTTAATAATTAAAAATTGAGTGATGAACACACGTTTTAGCATTTTGATTCATCTTTTGTATAATTATGTATATTTATACATGAACCCAATACTTTCCGTATTCACTTAAAAAAATGGAATTCATAAAGTGAAATTCATGAAATATTTTTTGTACCATACCAGACTATAGCTATATATGTACAGAAAGACAAAAAAAAGAAGAAAAGTCTGCCAACAAAAACCATTCACGTCTGCAAGGCTAATTAATGAAACTAAAATAATTTACTCTTTTCTTTGATAAATAAAAATGCTGAACAAAAGGAAAAAAATTAAATCAGAAATCCTTTGAATTTGTTATTATATCCATCAATGAGATGTCTGATTTAAAAAAAAAAAAATGCAAATGCTTTTCAAGCTATTCATATTTTAAGATTTCAAGGTAATCCATTCATATAAGATGTCTAAAGTGGAGCAAACATCTTTTAGGTTTTGATATTTTTTTTTGCTTGCATTACTTTTCAATTAATAAAAATAGAACTGATATTTAATTTCAAGAGTATACAAATTTGTTCGTTATTATCCTTAATTCAAATTTAAATGTAATTTTTGTAGAGGTTTTTTTAAATTCATTTTCATAATAAAAAATAAAAATTTTTCCTTTGTGTTTTGACAGATGAGAGAATATCTTTATTTTGACAGTTTGAACTGGCAACGGAAATGAAACAAAATTATTGTTTCCCGAGTGAAAAACATCCAAATTTATATTTTATTCCAAAAATAAAGAAACAAATGTTTGTCAAAAGTTAAATTTATTTAATGCCATTTTTAAATGATGTGTCAATTAGTGACATGACAGCTCGTAGAGAACCAAAGCCTAGTTACTTATACTCTAAAACGTTCTTGGATACTTGTTTTTTATCTAGCAGAAATGGAGGGGTCCTACAATCCTATGCCGAATCCGAACGTCTATATAAAGGATGTTCCAGGATTAACGTAAAATTTGATGTTCACACCATTTGTGCAGAACGGTTCTGTTGCCAGTGAAATAAAAAAAACGGTTTACTAGTTGATACTTTAGAGTTATTAAAAATAACTGCATGGAAGAATAGCGCGTTTTCAGTGTTAAGTAAAATTTATGGAATTGCGGCGGTGTTTTTCCGGACTAAAAGATTTTCGAAGAGACTCATTTTCATCTTGATGGCTTCATTAAATTTTAAATTTGGGACTCAGAAAATAAAGAAGTCACTATCGAAAAACAAATACATTCACAACGTGTCGCTTTTTGGTGCGGAAGGAGGTAATTAAGCGCTGTGTCAACAATATTCAGCCACATTTATGCGGAACGGTCATGGAAACGGGAGCTGGAACTGTTCACATCAATAAAAGTTAATTTTTTTTTCAAATAGATAGCGCTAAGGACAATAATCTCAAAAATAACTGCTACTGAGCTGAAACCCATACAATATGATACCTTTTTTTATAGAATTTCTGTAGATCAGAAGTTTTAAATTATTCCGATAGATGGCACTGAACAAAAAATCTTTAAATTAGCAAAAACATCTAAAAATAATCATGATATTTTATCCACGGACTGCTATGTAACATGCAAGAAGGTTGGCATTAATGACAAACCAATAGATTTATTCGCTTCCAGTACCATCAGCTGACGTACAAAGATCTCTGTATTTTTTAAATAAAATAAATAAAAACACTTATTACAAAATAAAAACAAAAATATAAAATATGCCATGATTGGATCGCACGGACTTGCTACTCTGATTATCAAATAAATTATGATAACACAAATTGTAAAAAGAGTTAAAAAGTACTTAAGTACATAAAATGAATTTTTGTTGTTGTTAAAAAAAAAAAAAACAATTTTCAAAATTTTTAAAATTTAAACTACTTATTTAGAAGCATCAGTTTAAAAAACAAAATCGGTGAAGCCACTGAAAAGATATACGTGAATCTCCACATGTGTAGAGGCATCTCCTCACGTTTCTCCACATATTTCAAGGTATCTCCATATTTATCTCCATATCTCAACACGTGTAGAAATACCACCCAAACCTTTTACATTTATGCACGTACCTTTACATTAATACACATTTGCTCTTAAAATAGAATATTCCCGAAAACGTACCACCAATATAATAATATCACACTTTAAGTGGAAAGTACCCGACACACTGAGAAACTGTCACACTATTGGCACATCTCGAGGTTCAACCAAAAAATATACAATATGGCACTCAACGATTTCTGGAATATCCCGAGCTACGGCGCTGGATAATACTTATATAGATAAACTTGGAATCGAAAATAATCATCCACGTACCTACTGTAGAAGCAATTTTTGATAAACCAAGAAATAAGAAAAGTGGGAGTGACAGTGGGCGGAAATTACCAAACCTGTTATATGAATTTTTTCTTTTTCATGAAAACTAACCCTGAAAATATCATTTCATTTTCGAGATCGCAATAAATAAGAAAAGTGGGCGTGGCAGTGGTCCGATAAAAATATAATCAATTTCAAAAATTTCTTTTTCGTTCATCAAAATAAACCCTAAAAAATGTAACCAGATCGTTTGAGATGTTTCAAGACTCGGTTCACACTTGTATAGAATCTAGCTCAAATTACATTGGAGGAACCGGATAAGTAAATAAATAAATTAACACGAAACCAAAATATTTGCCCAATAGGCCAAGTAAAAATCACAATCACGGTGTTGGTCCAGTTAAAATTTAAAAATTTGCTAGCTGTCCCTGCCACACACATATATTTGATGTCACAAATTTAGTTTTTATACAGCAGAGCGAACTGAAATGAAATGAAAATAATCTTATGAAGTCTCTTGTGCAGGAATTTTATTTTTTTTAATTTTTTTTTCTATTCCTTTTAAAACTATATATTTACCTCGAAAAAGAGAAACTCACCTAACTTTTGCTTGGAAATTTTTTCCTGAAGAATTTTTGGAAAGATGAAGTCAGATAAAATTTTGATAGGTTTTCTTTTTGATATAAAGGTTTCTTGTTCGTTGAAAATAATATTGAATTCCTTGTCATGCATCTTTTTGCTTACAAAAATATGAAAGAACATTGCTTCTTAATAATGCACGCTGTATATCAAACTCAAACATATCCACCTAGATAATTTTGTTTTGTTTGAATTTCTCATAGCTACATGCTATAGAACCAACCTAAACTGCAAGAAATATTAAATTTTATAAGAAAATTGATGTCTTGTTTTACAAACGCTTGAGTCTTTGTCTTATTCGACTGGAAGTACAGAATTTTACCTATAGATATCCGTATAATATGGTTTGAAGTTAAATTATACTTTTTTTTTCTGAAGACAACATAACTGGGCTGTAGCTTTTTTTCGTTGGTTTAGCTATAAAAGAAAATTGAATTTCTTCTTTTTCTTTTCTATTTCAACGTTTTTTTTTTTTTTTTTTTTTTTCAAAAAGCAGTAGTCCCTATCTTATGATAGGGATGGTAAAATGAATGTGCGTAGAATAAATTTAAGAGAAAACTCATTTAGCACCATGCATATACTTACCTATACTCGTATCACACTAAGAAAAAAAGCAACTGCTGTATAGGTAGGTATACCTTACCTATAATATAGGTTGACCATATTTTTATAAAGTCAAATAAATTTGAGCAGATGTTTCAGTGGTATGTATTAACATTTTATTAATAATCAAAACTACAAGGTTAAATAATAAAAATACAAATGAAACTGTATAATCAGCAGTATTCAAAAGAAATTAAAATTTTTTGAAATGTTACAAAATAATTCAAAGACTTTTTTAAAGAAAATGATCAAAAAGGGTTGACAAAATTTGTGTACCTTCGATGCCAATTTTTAAAAAATATGTTTTTTAAATGAACATCACATAATAAAAAAGGAACACAATAATTATTCTACATTTTTTATAAAAAAAAATTAGTTCCAAAAAATAAAGAACAGATGGTCACCTTCTTTTTTTTTGTTTTTACTCAAACCAAATGAAACACAGTCTGATTGTATAATATGTAGGAGCTATCTATACAGCTTCAAAAGACCTTGTATTACATCTTGTTAAGCCCGTTAAAATAAAGGTTGTTTACTGGTGGAAATTGGAAGTGGGGGTTTTAGGTGAAATTTATCGTTATCTTCATTGCATCAAAAAAACCACATTTTGTCTTCGTTGAAGCATGGAAAGGTTTTTGTTGCTTTTTTATTTTTTTTTTTTCTAGCAAAATATTATTTTAGAATGTGTTAAGTTTTTGAAATAAGTTTTGATCAAATTTTCTAACAGGATTCAAGTTTGATGTTCTCTTCAGGTAAATTGTTTTGTTTTTTTTGGAAGGTTTTACTATCAGTGCATAATAATACATATATTATATCTAATTTGAAGGTAAGATAATATTTATAATACGGTGAGTTATGGTAATGAATTTGATTGAATGAAGAAAAGATTTTAATAAATTTTAAAACAAAATAAACTTTATATACGGAGATAAAAATTTGAGATAATAATTTCTGAGATAGGGAGTTTTTGCCAGAGTTATTGGTATTATGTTGTTTGAGTTTCTCATTACGGGATAATCTAAACACTAATTCCCCGGACTTTTACCCCATTAAATATTTTAATGGGGAAATAGTTCGGGGAAAATGGGTCCTATATGTTGGTATATATTCCAAATAAATGTGGTTAATATTGCGGTATCCATCCACGAATTGAATTCCACTCTCAAGCAAATTTCACCATCTTATTAAAAAGACGTAGATCAAAAATTACATCCACTAGACCTATAGCTATAATTAAATTAATTCCTATAAAGTTGCTGGAGCGAATGCTTTTCCTGAAAAGCTGTCCAAAGTTTTAGGAGATGACATGATGCTTCATGTCTGTGAGAAACATAAATCAAAATCAGTTGATATTTTGATGGAGGAACCTTAAAATATAATATATAGTACATAAGTGTGGTCCTTATTGTATGGTTAAAAAAAGTTCATCTTGGATGGGTCTAAATCAGCACCAAATCAAGGAAAAATAATTCCCTAATTTTTCAGTTTACCTTTATAAGTGTTTAAGGTTCCAGTAATCGTTAAAAAATCCCTTCGAGATTTTACAGCCTATAGGGACTTATGTCCCTGCGCTGAAAAGTCAACAGGAAAAACAACAGGAACTTATAATCAAAACCTATAAACTTTTCATCGATTTCAAGGCTTTGAGCAATACAAAGCAATGTCTAGTTTTAGCATCCATGCCAAACTTATCCGTATTTACTTTTTTACTTCACCGTAATAACAAGTTCAATCAAGTTTTGTGTATAATTTATTCTTTAATATAGTATACGCTAGTTGCTTGCGTTGCTTTGGTTATTTTTTTTTAAATTAAAAAAAAATAGAAACCTGTATTTTTCATTATAAAGCTACCAATGTTTGCCCCCTCATTGTAATTTATTTGAGTGTTGCCTATTTAAATAAATTTCTATAAAATTTTTCTTATATTAATGTCGCTGAAATATAACAAAGTAATTAAAAAAAAAAAAAAAAACAGTATTTTAACATCTCATATTCTAAATTCATCGGAGGTCTTTTGGAAATCCGTCACTACAACGCGCCCAATTTTCTTTTAACTGACAATCTTTTATTTTTTGCATCCCTTGAAAGTTGAAATTTTAACTTAAAACTAATTTTATTGAAAATTTCTGGAATATAAATGTACAGTATTTTTTAAGTCCACCTACTGCCACACCCACTTTTCTTATATTGATGTTCTTCCTCATTTATACAAAGATAGTTTTTTTATGAAAGGTAAAATTTTATAGTTTAACAAATGCTCAATGCGTGGACTGCGAAGCGTGGAATAATAAAAGTAATTAGAAGGGCAACGTATAAAAAAACCATTTTTTCTTTATTTTATTTGTATTTCTGCTTTTGGAATAACCCAACTATATGAACCACACATTTGGACCTTTCTTTCTTAATTCAAGAAAATGCTGATCAATCGCCAGCTTAAAAATTATATTGAAGAACGAAATAAGGCAACCATTGTAGATAATATTGTCATATCTTAGTAAAACAAATTTTTAATTAGAAAAATTATTGCGTTCGAAATGTCTAGCCATATGACACGAATGTGAAATTTATTGCACAACTGTTTTTACTTGCAATACATACATATGTACATACATACATACTTTAATACAAGTTATAGATTCGTAAAAAAAAATCGAACTCGAGATTTTGATCAAAGTTGACATTGCGATGATAGCGAAGTCGGAAAAATTGGGTCTCGCAATTCTGTCTGTCTGTCTTTTATTTCGGCTGTCGCCTAAATGGGTGGATCGATTTTCTTTAAACTTGGTACCTAGCGTTCTTTGGGCCATCCCCCTACACGTTTTTTTAATTTTTTTTTAATACCAAAAATAACGGTACCTGCCGTACAATTTTTTTTAGCAAAAAGACAAAATCTTGTTTTTCTCAAAAACGTGTCCACAACTTTTTTTTTAAATCCAGTAGTTTTTTTAAAGTCTACCATTTAAAAAAAAATCCGAAAAATGGTTGTAAATGGTGCCCATAGAACCATTTTTTTAAATTTTCGATTGTCTTAAAAAATGGTCAATTTTTTCATAGAGAATTTTTCAAAAAGTTTAAAAAGTATTGCATACCAAAATGTTCATTTTTTTTCGATTTTTAAAAAAGTTTCAAAAATTTTTTTCAAGAACTTAATAGTTCGAAAACGTCTTGGTCGATTTTTATTAAACTTGGCAACTAGCAGTTGTTTGACATTATCTAGCAGATTTTAAATACAAATTATTCTTACAGCCAAAAATAACGGTACCTCCCATACAAATATTATAAAACCGGTATGGGTTCTCAAAAATTACCACTACGATTTTGATCAACATTTTTACGTGAGCTAATATTAATACGATCTATCATATTATTAAAAAGAAAATTTTATATATCGTCTTAAAATTCGGTATCCCTCATAGAAGCATTTTTTTGGTTTCGACTCGATTATCTGTTCAAGCGATTTTAATGAAATTTTTTTACACATGAGTTTTCAAAAAAAACAAATTTTGGATTTTAAAATAAAATTTCAAAATTAATTTTTAAAAATTCGATATTTCGAAAATGGGTGATTAATTTTTTGTAATAAGTTCTAAGAAATGGCATACCTATTTTTTTTCAAATTTTTTAAGAAATTATTTTTTTAAAAACCGCTCCAATGATTTTTCGTTCGAAAAATCAGTACTTTTGGCCTATGAGTAATGAACAAATGATGTCTCTTAAATGGTCGATAATGGAAACAAATGAATGTTAATGCTCGCTTATAGAGGGTCGCATTATGTTCAAACTTTCCATGCGCATGTTTTCAAAAACACTCATCTCTTAAGTACAATCCGTGAAAAATTGTTCATTTTCACCCATTTCTGCAACTTAGGATTTTTTGTTTAAATTGTCAAAACCTATTGTGCGAAAATTATCCCAATTTGTGCATAAAGTAGGTACTTTAGGTTTATCGTTAAAAAGCCGATATCTTTGACTTTCCACCTTGAATAATTTTGTATGAAATCGAGATTCGGCAATGGAATTTTTACTCAATATTCCAAAGAAAAGTTTAAAATCTCCACTTAGATTTTTTCCTCAGTAAAAGTACATTTTCCTGGGCTAGATAAGAACATGTTTATAATTATTTTGCCTTGGGAGTTCAAATTTTTAACTGTATGTACCCAACAACCCAGCAACAACTGAAATGCTTATATGTATAAATAAATAAAACAAATTTATTTTAATTTTAAATTAATTTTTATTTTGTGCTCCACTTATTATTAATTATTTTTATTAAAGTGTTTATTTTTATTAAGTTTTATTTTTTTTTAACATTGACTTTGATAAATTCATTGATCTACATATCACTTGCTTTATTTACAAACAAAATATACAAATAGGACAAAACATTCAATTTTTTGTTTTCAATTAGAAAAAAATATTTACTAGCTAGAAATTCTATGAAGTAGAGATGCCAGGATAATATTGACGAATAGAAGAATAGTTTGTGGACTTATGTGCCCTGATTTATTTTGATAACCTGTAAAATAGAAATACAAAATAAAAATTATTAATAAGGTAAGACTTATGTAAGTGATTTTAACATTTTTTTTTTTTTATTATTATAAAATAATTGAACTGAAATGTATGTAAAATGTACCGATAATTTCAGAACGGTCTTGTGTTTAAATTAAAAAAATAATTTTTTGCGGTTCAAAATTAAAATGTGTTAGGACTATTTTCCCCTCTAAGTATTTGTTAAGAACTACCCTAACATTAACTTCCGTCGTAATTATTTCAAGTAATAATAATAATCTCAATTATTTTAAAATTACGTATTATCAGAACTTAATGAAAATTCCAACAAATCTAAAGTTTTGGTGGAGAACTTAGGTTTAAGTTATTTTAAAAAGTTGCTTAATTTGAATACCTTTTTTTTTTTTTAAATAAAATAAAATTAAAATTAAAGCGCATCCAATATTTTTCAAAAATGTCATATTTTTTCATAGAAGCGATAGATTTTGAAAACCACTTGATCATAATCTTAGAGCAATTTACTAAAATCCGAATCTTGTCCCCCAGTAATTCTCCAAAATCAAAAGCGCTGCTTTAATTTTTTGTCCAAAATATGAAAAGTAAGTAAAAACTACGGCGGCGGCGGATCCAGAATTGCAGGCAAATTAAAGCCAGATCTTAAACTTGTAAAAAACTGTTAAATATATAGCAACCTAATTCATAATGTGACCTTTTTAAGGTATTAAGATTGGTTCTTTTCTGAATTTCTAAGATCACAATTGTATAACGCCATTTGCATAAAATTTAAAAAATAAAAGAAAAAAAAAATAATGCTCAAATATGAATTCTTTATATTAAAATAATAATTTAAAAAAAAAAACTAATTTACATAACACTTTGTCGATATCCTTCTAACTAAAAAAAAATATTTCAGAGTATCCTTCTTAAAATTACATAAAATTAAACACTGGACAAAATTTATTCCAACCCACTCTACATAATATACATATAACTCAACTCACCCGAACTAAGAAGCATTTGATTGTTTAGGTTATCGTCTTGAACAAGAATGGCATTTAAAACCGTTTCACGTCTTAGAGTTGGGAAATTTTCAATTTCCGCCACGCATTTCAATTCTAAAACTCTTGTCGGATTATAGAACCGCGGTCCATTCAAGTAGAAATGGGTCTGTAGGATTTGCCTTCGTAAATTATAGTCATGCGCTGGAATTGTGTGTTCTATTCTTGGTTGCAATTCACCGTAAAGAGCCTAAAAATATATATATGTACATAAGAAAGAGGAATGAACAAAACAAAAAATAATACAAAAAATTGAAAAAAGGTAAGTATAGCTATCTATAAAATGAAAAAGACAATTAAATACAGGATATAAGTTGACAAGTTTATATTAAGGCCATTTCCCATTGGTTTTACCTGTTCGCCATTTATATACCAAGTTAGGGTGGCTGGTGGGCTTGAATAATCCGATGAACAATTTGCGGTTACGAACTCATCGATGTGATACATTGAATGGAAACTGCTTATAAGGGGATTATTTTGTGGCAGTGCTATAAAGAAAATTAAATTAAAGAAATGAAATGTGTTAAGAAATTAATTTAATTTTCAATTTTTTCTGTCAAACAAGAAGCTTAATAATTTTTATAATAATTATAATTAATAATTAAAAATAAAGAACAACAAAAATTAATTTAAATAATTCTATATAGGGTGTTTTTAATTAAATGGACACCCTGTGTATAAACTGCCTTTCGTATGGGCCTTTACTTAAAAGAAACTTAAGCATCACTTAGCGACCGGTACCAGAAAGTACCACATAAACACTTCGGTTAAACTAAAATATTTAGATTATGTTGTAAAAATTGATTTTTACATTAATTAGTGTGATTGAACATGAATATAATTTTTGAGTTAAAATAATTAAATTTATTAAAATTTAACGCTCCTATTAATAAACTTAAATCAAACATGAATTATTTTTATCAGTGAGCTAAGTGCGAAATCTTTTTAACTAAACAAAATTGAAGTTAATTCATGTTAATTAGCTAATTCACTCAAGTAGTTGGATTAACGAGTAGTTAAGTTAAAAAAATACCTCTGATAATGTTTTCAATGACTATAAAAACAAGGAAAACAAAGGAGAGTGATACATATTTTATTTAGCTGCTCAAGTGAGAAGGTGTGTTCTTTTTGAATGTAGTAGACTTTCGTTCAAATTTGTTACTTAACGTTAAAATTAATAAGAAAATTTATTTCATGAATTAAATTTTGTACAATTTTAAGTTGATTTACATATGAATAAGGTGATCAGCATTTGTTATTAATAAGAATGCCAGTATTCAGAAATTAAAATTCCTTGTAAAGTGTAAATTTCAAGTAAATATGTATTTCACTTTGTTTTGTTTCATATATTTTCCGGAAAAAATTCTCTTAACATTAAGGTTAATGAATTTGATAAATATGAAAATAATGCAACAAATAAAGCCATAAATGATAAACTTTGAATTGAATTAAAACATAAAAACTTAAAAAAAAATTGACTTTAGAAAAAACTAATAACCAAAAATTGATAACCATCACAACCATCAATTATGAGGTCAGATTTTAAATCGGAAAAGTTTAATCTGGTTTTCGGAACCGAACTTATATTGGCTTGTGTTATTTTTATTATTTATCACGGTCAAAACTTTATATTGTAATTGTAATATAGTTTTGCAATCGCTCCTCCCTTGTATTAGTATGTCTTGTTCCTGTCAAAGATTTTTTCGATTAAAAAGATAATCAATTGCATTTAAAAATTTGTCTACATAGCTACCTACTCAAAGTTTTTCTTCAAAATTATAATTTCAAAAATTGGTTTGTTTTTTTAAGCTTATAAATTTAGAAATCAATAATTTTATTTAAAAATGAAAATAAATTTGCTTCAATGTTTTCTGTTCGTCGAATTCGACCTCACTTCTGTGAAATCGGATTACTTGTGCCACATTGTAGTTGCACAGTACTATTATACCTCAGTTTCAATAGTGTTTTTGCCTTTATATGTAGTTTAAACTTCAGTTAGTTAAATATTTCAATATGCCATTTTTTTGCCATGGAAATCGGTTATAATACTATGTATGTCATATAAAAGAATTTCAGTTGATTTTTTACAATTTCGAATAGATAAATAAATTTTATTTCACTTTATTTTGTGTTCGTTCCTATTTGTCTAAATATTGCGAATATCACGTGTATCATTGGTTCAAAGGTAAAACTCACTTATTAACAAACTAAATCCTTAGATAATATGAGATTTCAAAATATATTTTATCAATCTAAATCTTCATTTTACTAAAGTTTATTTCATTAGATAGATATAAGTAAGTGTTATCTTTCAATTGACAATATTATGTATCCTGTTGTTTGTTTTTTTTTTTTCGATTGAAAACATACTTTCAAACCGAATTTAACTCCATCAGAATTCCAATCGTTTTATAATTAGTTCCAATTTATGAACTTTTCATTTATAAAGGGTCATTCATTTCGTGGTTTAATGTTTGTAGCGCTGGCATTTGACACCTGTCAAACTCAGCTGTCATTTAAAGTGTCATAATGTTAGTTGAATGTTTGCCATTTATGGTAATGAATCGATTAACAATCGAACAACGCGTTAAAATTATTAAAACTTACTACAAAAGTGGTGATTCAAACGTAGCCACTTTTCGCGCATTACGCGATGATTATGTTCGTTATAATCGATCGACTACGGAAGCAATCGGTAAAATTGTGGAGAAATTTGAAGAGGATGGAAGCGTTACTGATGTCGTAAGTCCTGTGCCTCATCGTAATTCACGCTCAGTCGAAAATATTGCTTCTGCAAGTGGAAGTGTTGCTGTTGCGGCGTTCACAGCAATTAACCGATTTTTTTTGGCCGGCGATTGAAGATCATGACTTGGACGATATGTGGTTTCAACAAGACGAACAATTATGACTTTATTGCGTGAGAAATTTTCTGGTCGCGTAATTTCACGTTTTGGCGACGTCGATTGGACACCAAGATCATGCGATTCGACACCGTTAGATTTTTTCCGTGGGGCTACGCAAAAGACCGTGTTTACGCGAATCATCCTCGAACTCTAGAACCAACATTACTTAAGTTTTGGCCGAGATACCACCCGAAATATGCGAAAAAGTGGTTACAAATTACCTCAAAAGAATCGCACGCGGCGAATCTTCCCGAGGCGGCCATTTGAATGATATTATTTTTCACACTTAATGAAAATGTCCGAACTTTTTAATGAAATAAAATTTTCATCAAAAATGTATTGCTGTGTGTGTTTTGTTTACTATTTAGCTTTACTTTCGAAACCGAAAAATGAATGACCTTTATTAACTCGCCCAACAATCTTTGTTGTTTTTTTTCTGATATTTATTATATTATTTATTTTTCGAACAGGTTTCATCCCTATTTTACGATGAATGTTGTATTTGGGGAGATTTTTTTAAATTTGTTTTAATGTGTTTTAATAGAAATTTTGAAAATAATATAAATAGGTTAAAATTGGATTGCTAAGGGATTTTATGGCAAGTACAAGGGCAACTCACATTATCCACTTTTAACAAGCACTTATTGGTGTTATTATTTTATTCTCATACCTAAACTTTTTTTTGCCGTATAAATTGAGGCTAACTTCTGAACAAATTCTTCTTTCATAAATTTCATGTATGTTAGTATGTTCGATTTTTGAAAATCACGTTTTATTCTATGTTTTCAATATCCTTTGTCATTTATTTATTGCCTCAGTTTCAATGGAATTGCTCAATTTTCTCAATGTCTCTAATATTGCTGGGGTATGGTAGAATTTCATCCTATAGTCTTCATCGTCGTCGGCTGTCGTCCTCGTCGATAAAAAGCTGTTCCTTGGGAAGTTAAGTTAAACCTTACGTTTTAGCTAACATCTCGTAATAAATAATAATTCTTTTGCTTTTCTGGTGCAAGACTATGTCTACGTGCCAGCCGCACTTACCCACATTCTACCTATAACCTTTACTCTGTATACACAGTACGATACACCGAAGTATTCTCAACAATAAAGGAGTCGCATAAATCATGGATTTTCGTGTTGGATGATCCCTATTTCGTGTCCAGAATTCCTAGCTGCAATCTTCTATTAGATACCTGTATACATATTTATATGAGTATGAGAAGGTTCCCTTATAGTTCTTGCTTTTAAAGTTTCATTATCCTTCTCCCTTTCCGCATTGCACTGTTCTTCCTATCCACCCTATTATGTTTATACTAAAAACGCACACTTCACCATCCCCTATCACCATCCTCTATCACCTTGCTCCTGAGCAGGTATAGCAGGTATTATAGTGCATCCAGGAATGGAATTTTAAAATATTTTATCTATCAAATAGATGTAGTTGTAGTGTATATGATGCACTTTAAAATTCTTTTGTTATCTGTTCGCTTTATCCTAGCTGTAATCTTTTATGCTTACGATTCCGTATCGAAGAGTGTAGGAGGGGGAAGCTCTTACTGTTTTACAGAATTCGTTGGAAGCAATAGGCATGGGAATGCAGGTATAGCAGCTTGGGATACATACAGAAAAATACATTTTCCTGTTATGCACCAAGTATTACATCCCTCGACTATAGGACAGGGACGACGACGACGATGGGAAGGACGGGGTTTTGTAGTAGGTACTCTTCTAAAAAGTATAGTTGTGCATGAAAGATAAAGCCTCACTACATAAGTAAAAATAATAATTCCTTGTCAAGGATATATGGAGAAAGAGCAGATATAGAACTATGGAAAAGATAGGTTTGGCTGTTATCCTTAAGAACGCTGATAAAATTGTATTGTATGTGAGTGTTTAAATAGCAGTAGAATCAGGTAAGATACCACCTATCTGCTGTTATAACGATTTGAAGAGTATCTATCTATTTTAGATTCTAAAGTATATAACTAGGTTTATGCAATTATTGCAAAAAGGGCTTAAGCTATTTAAGTATGTCTTTAGCAAAAGGAAAAAAGGCTAAGTTTTTTTTTTGTAATTTTAAAATGAGCTTCAACAGAATTGATCTGGTGGATGTTAGAAAAGAGTAATCCAGTTCAAGCTGATTTTTCAGGTTATTAGTTAAAAAAAAGCACTTTTTTTCAATCCAAAACTTCATACCTGTACCGTACCTGTGTGTTTATCTAAAGCAATTAAAGTAATACTGCATTTCAGTTTTAAGTCAAAAAATTCTAATTGCTTTATTATTGGTTTAACATATTTTTAAACAAAACAAAAAATAATATTATTAATATTTAATTATTATTATTTTTTTAACCGATTTTAAGTATCTTTATGATTTTTAAAATAAGAATCTTGGTCTTTAAAAAAACTTGCAGATGTTTATTTCATACATAACTGTCTGTGCTGTGCCTAGTATTCAGCTCGTTTTTTTGTAACGATTTCCAGCATTTGGAATCTGCAAATAATTTTTAATTCATGAGTGTGAACCATCTGATGTTTGTTTTGTCATAAATATACCAATTTATAAGGATAAAAGTACTGTGCATAAATATTTCAAGTCGCAAAAATGAAACGAGTTTACCCGAGTGGTGTTCAGAAGAGGCAGGATAAAAAACTTTAATCAAAAGAATTGATCAAAAACTACTTTCGAAGCACAATAAAGCAGAAAAGATTCAGCAATTTATCATTGATATTACATTGAAAATCGAAGAGCACGGCATATAGATTTAAGTAAAGTAATTGATAAGTTCGCTTCTGTCAAGGCGAAACAAAAAATATTTTAATAGGCTTTTATTTTTGTAAGTAGATATAAATTTGATAAGTTAACAAATACAAACATTATACAATTTTATTTGTTGAAACTCATTTAAGCAATATTTAAGAAGTAATTAAAAAATAGGGCCCCAAATTTGATCTGGCCCCGGTGCCCCATAAGCTCAAGCTAGGGCCCTGGCTATGATCTAAGCGGGCAATGCACAAGCCAATGTTTTATTTTCAGGCACTTAATATTTAACGATAAAGGTCATCATTAACGTTTTGGCTGGCACCATGTTTAAATAAATATGGACCGATTACCACCAGCTCATAGAACACAACTTATTATTAGCTTTAATGATTCTTCTGCTTAAGCCAATAAATGCGGTCAACCACTGAACAAAATTTTTGTTGCTAACAGTGTATCTTCTTCAAGCTTTTCAAAAGCCTTTATAAAAGCTTTTTTCATTAAGTTTCAATACAATTTTCACTTCCAACAATTTAAATGACTTACCTGCAACAGTCATATTGGCAGATTTGGTAGTTAACTTAAAATGTGGTGCATCCTCAGATACTTCGCATCTATATACACCTGATGATCTTTTGCCAAGTAGACTTAAATCAACTCGACATGTTGTTTCGTTGCAGATATTACTGTTTTCGGATACTTGAATGCCATCAACAGGAAATTTCAAATATACCGGATGCATCATTGGTGAGTATCTGAAATTAAAACCGTTCAAAATTCAATTAAATTATAATAATATATCAAAGAAACAATGACATTTTTGAATATTGTTAAATAAACTGTGTCAGAATGCGAGAAAAATGTTCGTTTTTGTTTATTCGACCTGTTGGAGTATACATTTTTAACTTTTGTTTAATAACTATAGCTTGCGCTTTTTATTTAATTTATTTTATCAGTTGTTCTAAGCAAGGATATTATTGGGTATTTTACATAGTTAAATTGTACGGTCCACAGAACATAGAATACAACAGTTTGAGTTTGACTCGTAAGTCTTTGAGACAGGACGAGTAGTGAGGTGGGTCCCTTCGTGTCCCTTGTTGATCTATATATAGTTTTGTTTTTAATACAGTGATCTAATAATTTTAATACCTATACGATAATACAACTAATTTTTGATTCAACAAGAGCTAAAAAATATTTTAGTTTAACCCAATCAGACCAAATATTAAAATCAATCAAATATTAAAAGTAGAGTAATATTAAAACAATTTCAAATTATGAGAGAAATTTATTATTTAATGATTACTGACTAAAATTTCCTTTTTTCCTTTGTATGCACTTCAAGCCCTTAGGTTAGGTTGAAGTGGCTGTCGGCGGAGAACCGACACACTTAGACCAATTGTTGGCCCATATTTAACCCAAATGGATCTAGGAAAGCTTTTCCTTACTCAATTAAACCATTTTGAGCTCCTTATGAAGCGTGCAAGATTACTTATAGAAGTATTTGCTAGATCACTCGTATCGTTGTAGAAGAAGTCTCCCAGATGGAGTCTACGTCTCTGTGACAGCAGCAGGACAGGTACAAAGAAGGTGAGGAATTATTTCCTCCTCTTCCTCATCTATGCAGCTTCTGCAGAAATCATTAGAGTGGACGCCTCGCCTAGTCGCATGGCGTGCCTACCTATTAGACAGAGTCCGCTTATGACACCTATTACGGAGCTAATGTGCAATCTGCTTAAAGATATCAATTGCTTAGAGCATTTCAGATCCAGATTTGTTTTATCGCTAAGCAAGTCGTGAGGTTGTTCCACCTAAGGTTTGTTTTCTTTATAACATCTTGCTTTAGCATATGTTTAAAAGTACCGATAGGTATACCAATAGTTGTCTTACTTGGTAGTATGGGTACTGTTGTTCCACTTTTAGCGAGTTCGTCAGCTTTACAGTTTCCTGGAATGTCCCTGTGGCCCGGCACCCAACAAAGGTGAATGTTGAACTGCTCAGCCATCTCAATGAGCGATGATCGACATTTTTGGGCTGTTATAGAATTTGTAGAAACAAAGTCCAGAGATTTGATGGCAGCTTGGCTATCTGAGAAGATGCGGATATCAGTAGTTGATATCACGTTTTCTTTAAGCCAAGATAAAGCTTCTTTAATTTCTAAAAGTTCCGGCTGGAAAGCCCTACCGCTACTAAATTTCATCATTCTACAGCAATCGGAAGTATTGCATTTAACTGATCGCAATTCTGAGAAAGTGGGTGGATACCACGCCCCCTTAATGGAAAACCTCAAATTTTCGATTTTTTCCTTTGTATGCGCTATAATACCTACCGCTTCTGTGCAAAATTACAAGATTCTGTGGTGTCGGGAAGTGGTCCATAATTTTAATGACCTGTCAGTCAGTGAGTCAGTTATGATTTTAGCGATTTTTGAAGGCCAATATCCCAGGAACCACTTATGAAACGGAGTTGAAATTTAATGAGGCGCCTGTAATTGGCCAGCCTAGCAAATATTCTGAATTTGAAGTTTCTACTTTCATTGGTACTATCGTTAGGGAGGATCGAAAATCGGCTGAGTTTGATCCTATAAATAGGGTATAGTGCCAGAACTTGGCTGGGCACTATCGTGCCCATTTATTCCAGTGCGCCGTATACATAAATAAATAATCGACAAGCATAAGAAGCACTCGCTATTACAATTACAACCTTGGGATTTTCGTATTTAAATTCTAATTTAACTTAAAGATATTCTATTTTATGCATCGTTAAAATACACAAAAAAGTAAAGAAATAAAATTATCTTCTTAGATAAAAGATAATCATACTCATATAGTTCTAAGGAAATTCAACAACAAGTGTAATCATCATCGTCGTTATTCAAAAAAATAAACTCCTCCGAAAAACGAATCAAAAGGACTTGACCACAAAAATGACATCACAAAATAGAAAGGAAACACACACCAAAGAATAAATATATATCTAACGAAGAAGTTAATCCAATTTAATATGCTTTTGATGGCTAACGCGGCATGTTGAGGACAAAACATAGATTTATTTGGAAATCGTTCAAACGCTTTATTATGATTCCAATGATTTTTATTAGCTTAACACATTAACACTCCAAAAAGTACGGACATCAATTTCCGTCTGTCAGGCAGGATCCCTTGTCAGATGGGGATATAGAAAAATACACAGCACGGCACGACCCAGTCCATCTTTATATATATACTATATGTGCGTGCAGGAATTCTGGGTATGTATATGTACTTTAATATTGTAAGCAGGGTCCCCCTGCCTCTATACCCCTACTCCATACGTCTATACATGCCTACATCTCGTTCGAAGTGACTTTAATCGAACATTATGTATTACCAAAAAATCTATAAATATTTATAAATGTTTATGAGTCCTTCATATTCCCGGTTTATGTTGTATTCATGTACATATGTATTTGTATATAGGAATGTACGAAGAATTGAATCAGTAGTAGGACGAGGGCAGACTGTGTTTATATTAAACTTGGTTTTTGGGTGTAGGGTATAAAATAACATTACTCTTGCGACTGTCATGAAGTGTGTGAGAGTTTTAAGGATATAAATTATAAGCAAACGCATGAAAATGTTTCGAATCAAAAAAGAAATGTTAAGCACTTTTTGATTTACTTCAATTCCGTTGGGGTTAAGTCAACACATTATTTTCTTGAAAAGTTATTTCTTATAAATATATAACTGGAAGTTTTGAAAGCTGAGTGGGAAGAGCGCATTAACCGATTTGAATGCTTATTTATACGCATGTAAACACGAAGTTTTAATGTGATTTAAAATAAGATTTACAAGATTTTCTCCCAGAGCATAAATCAGAATTTATTTGGATACCTGACAAGTGATTTAAGTCTTAAAAGAATAATATAGTCTTTTATAACACGGAAGAAGGCATGGTGGGAAGGAAGTGTTTCTATTAATAAGTTTTCTGGATTTCTATCCCATCAGTTTAATATAAATAAATAATAAAATTTAGATGGCATCTTTTGAGGCATAATCAATTCTGTAAAGTTTTTGTTTTTCATGACACTCTAAAACTATCCACGCAAAATTTGTGTTTTACACTTTTTTAACCCTGGGAGTTAATCTTCAAGACTTAAGGGGAATCATGATGATTGACCTTAATTCTATGGTAGCCGATTCAACCTAACCTTGATGCCTTAAGATTTTTGTTCATGTTTGGATTTTAGTATTCCAAAAATGTAATGTAATGTAACTTAATGAGTTCTACCAAGTGTCTTCTCTGTATCTCAAGAATTAGAAGAATTTTTTCGAAAATGTAAACAAAATTCTGTTTTATTCGTTGCAAAGTTATAATCTTACCTAAAGAACTCCTTTTCATCTTTGTACCATTTTACTGAATTCAATGTGTGTCCACCCATATCATAGCTACATGTCAATGTCACGTTATCACGAAAATCAATAATAGTTGGAACATATATTTCCGTCACCACAAGACTGCCAGCATGTTTATAAACTGTAAATGAAAAGAGAAATATATTTTATAAGTTTTATTTATTTATATAATATATGTATAATATATAAAATTATGAAATGTTTGGTTTTCAAAATTAATTCCGATTTGAGAAAAAAAGTTAGCCATCGTGGGATGGCTGAAAGAAAATTCAAAATTCAAAAATTTGACATAAACTTTTGACGAGCTGCATCGCGTATATTCTGCTAGTTGGCATTTAGTGTCCTCCTTCTTTATTTTAAATCTTAAAAAATGTCCACAATTTGCTGTTAAAATCCATAGATAAAACCCAGTTTCGGGAAACTTGGTTTAAATTTCAAGTTAATAGCAAACAAAAAACTAAATTGGTCGGGACGACAGCTCGTATAGAACCAGGGCCTAGTGACTTACAACTCTCAACCATTCCTGTGTGCGTGTTATTGGCAAGAATAGGGACCGAATCCGAACGGCTAGAGTGAGAAGCACTTTTTCATGACAAGAGATACTCTTGGAGGATTTGTCAATTCCTCGCAAGAGGCAGTAACCCGTGAAAAATATTTGTATTGATTTATAGACGCCTCAATAAAATTCAACTTAAACTTCAACTTAAAAATGTGTGTACAGAAATGTTTAGTGAGATAGTAAGACCTGAGCAAGCTTCAAATTCCACTATAAAGCTACTTAGCTGTATTACATCGTGGAGTTTGGCAAAAATGTATTTAAAAACTTTTTTACTAATGCTATGTGTTCGCTTAAAGTTAATCCCCGTTAAATTATTCAATTTTTCACGGTGTTTCAACCGCACACAAATATTAACTATAGTATAGATGAACTTTGACAGTAGCTTTCAAACAGAGTTTCCATTCCTTGCGTTCGAAGAACTATCAGATAGGCTATCCAGCTATCCCAAATATTTTCAGATACGTTGGGTTTTTGTTGCATCAGGTGTTTTGTCACATGCGATTCCAATAACACAAACCTATCCGCATAGCTGTGGAACGCGACCAATATCTATGAAAGTGAGATGGAAAGTTTCATTTATGTCAAACGAAGACAAAAAATCTGGTTTTTAAATGAATGTGTTAACCGCAATATGAGTTTGTTTTGTTAAACTATGTCCTTTAAAAATTTGGCAATATTGATTTACTTTAATTTATATGTACTAGATTAGTTAAATAAATGTTTAATCATGGAGATTTGAAGAAGATTAAGTAAATGTAAAACTTTTAACCACATATAGTATGACAAAAAGCCTGTTTGTGGTGCACCCTTCGTACACCTAAAATAGCAGCAATATGTTTATAACATACATACATTCATTTCCAACATGAAGATATACTTCAAGAGAAAATTATATATACATATAAGCTACTTATTGCGACCGGCAAAACTTTATTCTTCCATTTGCGTAACTCAAACCCTAAGAGACCGATTCTTTCCAGTAATCCAGTGGCCTATTATATATGCGGTGACGTCGTCGTTTTACCCCTTTTATAGTAATTGCCATTGGCCACACAAACCAACAGCCTCATCATCGGAGTGACTTTTAGTCTCAAGCTAACCACAGAAAATATTTTAAATTGTAAAACCTTTTTATATACACTCTGCTCTCCTCTTATAATGATGTGGAACAAAAAAAAAAAAAAAAAAACACCGGTAACAGGTAGTTAAGGTACGCGTATTGTTCATCAGTGGTTGGTAGGATAAAAGCTGATTCAACATCTGAAATGTCGATTGCACTTAGGTATATTCATCATTTATATGGGAGAAAGGAAAAAAAGGTCAAGTGAAATGAAAATTACTGGCGTGTGAAAGCTGTTAAACACTCTAATTACCCTTGAATTAAACAGCAGTTTAACCTAGCGACCTAAATTTTTAAGTAACGTTATTTATGTCAACGCTGAAGATAAACTTCAAAGCGCAAACTTGACAAGCTTATAATTATAATTTACAAGCACCAAACTACATGCAGGTATAATATTTGATGAATCTTGAATTAAATTTCATGAAATAGCGTTGTCAATGGAGAAATTTTTCAGTGAATTAGTCCACAACATATCGTCATTGGGGATTTTGTCTTACAAAAGGTGTAAGTATGGCAACTTTTTTATGTACCAGTTACTCTTAAATGGCGAAGTTTGTTTCCATTCTTCTTAAAAAAGGTCAACAAATTTACAAATTTTGTAAAATTTATTGATTTGAATTGATACAATTTTATTGAATACCAAAATATTTATACAGGGTGCTGTTTCAAACGTTTCATTTTCACAAATTAGTTTTGACCACAATTTAGGAATATGTAGAAGGTAATGAAAAATATCTCTTTATAGAATGTTAGTCTAACTTTTAAGCAGTATTAGCACAAAAAATAGTAAAGAATTAAAATCAGTTTTCTGCAGGGTGATCCAAAAATTAAATCAAAGTAGAGGTTTTTCGAAATTAAAAAAACAATGTGGTAACCCGAGAACTGCTACGATTTAGTATAAACATAATTCTTAAGATTTTTTTTTAAATGAATTTTTTAGCACCCTGTACGTCATATAATATGTTATATGGTATGGTTACACTGTTCTTCATGTTGTATGTTTATCTTTTTGGCTCCATAAAAAAATCTTCTTTTACCTGCTTTTAAGTTTTTCTTTAATGTTAAATTTAATTTTTATCATAATATTTATAAACTATTTCTGAGTGTTTTATATCCTTAATCAGTGTATCTTCTTGTACAATAAATATGCGTTATTTCCACAAAACGGTTATAGTGTCTTTTTTGAAAATATTTTCTAAAATAAGTTTAAACAAATGATGAAAGTTGGTGCAGGTTCTTGATCACATTAAATGCGTTTTTGGTAGTAACTAGACATAATCTTTAGTTTAAAGTCCCATTGCTCTTGCGGTTTTTTCTTGTAGACACTTACTTTTTGTTATAAATAAAATTAACGAGTTTTATTAAAAACTACAGGAAAATATGAACGATCCCCGAAAATTTCAAGCTTCTAAGCCTAGTACGCTGCCTGTGCGAAACGAAATTTTTCGTTGGTCTCCAACACAACAGCGAAATACTTAAAAAACGACAACGAAAAATTACCCAATCAAAGTGTCACCGGGACATTAATTAATTGAAAAAAGAAAATAAAAAAACAACGAATAAAAATCACAGAGAGGCGTACGGATATGAAAGAAACAACATAAATGGCTTGGAGAATTAATTCTGTGCGAAAGAACAGCGGAGACTTCTCCAAATAATTTGCTACAATAATCAATTTCGCTCATCAAACTGCGTACTGCTAAACGAAAACCAGAATTAAATTTTTCGTTTATGATTTCTTTGTGTACTTTTGTATGGGATTTTTCGTTTCGCATCAGCAACGTACTATGATTTATCTTCAAAACTAGAAAAGTTATGCAATTTTTGACATTATTGATAGAAATTCCTATTTCCATGCAAAAATATTGAAAAATCGACCTTTAAATGGTGTTTTTTTTTTGTTGGTTTTAATAGTTTCATTTCATTCTTTCTCAATTGATCCAGTTTAAAACTTAAATCCGGATGTACATTGAAATTATTATTAATTTAAATGCAGATTTAAGTTTTAAGCTGGATTAATCGAGGGAATAATATAGCGGTAAGTTTCACAATTTCTCCCGGTCCCGGTTGAACTTCAACAAAAGTGTTTTTATTTTTTAATCACCTTAGGTCCCATATTGAATTTTTCCCCGGATTCCACCAGCCCAAGCTACAACCCTTTCCATGACATACCGGTTCTGTTTAAAGATTTTATATAAAGTCCTCTTCTTTCTATGTGAGAGGGCGCTCCTAACGAATATGTATGTAAATGTCTTCTAAGTGGGAAAAACAGCCAAAAGGCTAATTGAACTGAAGGAAGAGGGAATTGTGAAAATATTTAATTTTTTTAACTAAAGTTTGATCATTGTATAAACTTTCATTTTCTTACAAAGCTTTTAAAATTTAATATAAGTCGATTAACATGACTCTGTAACGCCCACCGTTGAGCGAAACGTTTTCGAAGTAAAATGGTCCAATGATGCCAGCACTCCACAAAACGCAAACTCACACTCTCTGTGGATGCATTGGCTTCTCGACAATAACGTGCGTGTTTTCCGGGCCCCATATGTGGAAATTTTGTTTTTAACGTAGCCGCCGAGATGAAAATGCGCCTCTTTTCAAAAAATACACTGTTTGGGCTACACAGCGCTCACTTTGGAAATAAGTGTTCAATATTTCCCAACCATGTTCAAAGGTAAACGACTCATATTGTTCCGCAGAGGTATGATACTGACTTTCGAGCGGGAAACAGCTGTCAGTGTCAAATGATTTAAAAAGAAACCACTAGATGGCCCAACCGTTATGTGCAATATATGTTAGAGGTGATTTTAGCGTTTGTACCAACTTTTAAATAACGGGTGATTTTTTGGCTGGTTTGGTTTTGGCAACACTGGTTTTGACAGCTGACGTGTGTTTAGTACCTTGTGTCACTGTCAAACAGCTTCAGTTTGGTTTGCAATTTAACCATGGATCGTCTTACAAATGAACAACGCTTGCAAATTATTGAATTTTACTATCAAAATTCGTGCTCGGTTCGAAATGTTCATCGCGCGCTGCTTCCATTCAGCGATGAGGCTCATTTTTGGTTGAATGGGTACGTAAATAAGCAAAATTGCCGCATTTGGAGTGAAGATCACCCAGAAGCATTGCAACAGCTACCAATGCATCCCGAAAAAGCCACTGTTTGGTGCGGTTTATGGGCCGGCGGCTTTATTGGGCCATATTTCTTCAAAGATGATGCGAATCGCAGCGTTACTGTCAATGGTGAACGCTACCGAGCGATGATAACAAACTTTTTTTTGCCCGAAATGGAAGTTCTTGACTTGCATGATATGTGGTTTTAACAAGACGGTGCCACATGCCACACAGCACGCGAAACAATGGCGCAATTGCGAGGCGAGTTTGGTGAACAGTTAATTTCACGTTTCGGGCCGGTCAATTGGCCGCCTAGATCGTGCGATTTGACACCATTAGATTATTTTTTGTGGGGGTATGTCAAGGCTAATGTCTATAGGGACAAGCCCGCTTCGATTGACGCACTGGAAGCCAACATCCATGCATTCATTCGTGAGATACCGGCCGATATGTGTGAAAGAGTATGCCAAAATTGGACTCAGCGGATGGGCTACCTGAGACGCAGCCGCGGTCAACATTTGCATGAAATTATCTTTAAACATTAAATTGCAAGGTTTAAACTATCGATTCAAATAAATATTTCATTCATTTTTTCGAATTTTTTGTGTTTTTTTTTTTTTTTTAAAGTTCTAAACCTCTTAAAAAATCACCCATTACTTTATTGTAAGTAAAAGCAGATTTGTCTAATTTTATGTGCCAAAGAAAACAAAGATCGTGTTTAAATACTCTGTATATTAAATAAACTTTCCTAATATAACCGAAGCCATCAAATGACAATGCCTTATACTATAAAAGTTAAGGTGCATATAATCATTTATAAGCTCTCATACTAAACTTATACAAGAACTTTGTTATGTACATACATACATGCATTTCCGAAAGTTTCCGCGTAGGTGTTTCAACTTCTTTTGTACACAAAACAAAAGACTTTATTCTGAGGCGAGCTCCTGTTTTCGAGTGAATTGCAATTGTATGATTTTTCAAACTTTTTTTCTTTTAAATGCTTAACATGTTTTTAGTAGATGAGTTTTGTTGATGTTGTTTAAGTTTTGTTCAACAACACTCAAAATACTCTTGAATGAAAATGTTGTGCAATATTTCTTTCTCCACACACACACACGGTTAATAATATATTGGACTACATATATAATATAGTCAAACCTGTATTATTATTTCACAGATATGTTTGTCCACACCAACATTTTATTGCAATTAAATAAATATATGCAATGGTTTAGCAAATTAGTTGATTCTTTTTTTTTTAATGTTGAATACCTTTATTATAAATATAAAAATTTCGCAATAGCTGGAGATTTCCTCGGAATTCCCAGCAAGCAAAAACATGTTGCAGGCCTTTCTTCAAAGCCTTATAAAATAATCACTAATAATGAGTTTTAAAAATAATATCTGATAAATATTCACAGGAAAAATTTATGATTCAATAAAAATGTGGAATTGGGGTTGTCAATTGGTCGTACTACTTTTTACAGTGATAATCCTGTAAAAAATCAAACCAAACCAGATAAAATTCGCTATTGAAATTTAAGAATAAATTTCAAAATCGGTAAAAGCCTGCCGTAATTCAACCTATTAACCGATAACTTTACCTATACATTTTCTTACAAAATTTTGTGACTGGCCTGATCTTCCTTACTATAAGAAAATGTAGTACCTCACAAATTTCAAATTTTTCCAAAAAATTGATCTCAAATTTACTTACGAATATGAATCACTGCCATTTTGTATTCCATAAGAAGTGTTCTTGTTCCGCGACTTGTAACAACTAGAGCAATAAAAAAAGTGTGAGTGCCGGGACTCACGGTTAAGATGTGTAAACATCAAATTAAATATCCAAGTGCTGGTTTTACATCACAGAACACGGCAAGTTCGAACTGTCAACCAAATTTCAACACAAACTCAACTCGATCCTTTGATTTAGTTTCAGATACGAAGGAACGTACCCAATATTGAAGGTATCCAACATACATCAACCTATCGTAATTATTAAAGAAGCTCGGCCAACAAGACTCAAATTAAATTGATAAAAAAGTCAATAAAACGCCTTATAGTCTTGTTTTTTAAAATTTATTTTAATGACGCGTTTCGGCTAATTTGCCATCATCGGATCACAATCGACTTTGATTTGAAATTACATTATTATTATTATATAAATTGATTCCCAAACATTCAATTGCCTAAAGCCCTGCATTTCTTTTAATAGGGATATATTGTCTGTCATCACTTCGTGTTGTTTTTGGTTTCTCCTCCCAAAAACAACACGGAGTGATGACAGACAATATACATATCCCTATTACAAGAAATGCAGGGCTTTAGGCAATTGAATGTTTGGGAATCAATTTATATAAACAAACTACATAACGTAGCGCAGAACGACAATTGTGGGTTTGCTGACTCATCGCTGGTCAAGTTATGTAAAGAAGCCAGCTGATCTACATATATGTTCATTATTTATTTTTATTTTTATTTATTTTCTTTTCGTTTAAATTTGACAATAATGTAAAAGCTTTTTTATTCTTTGTGTTTAGTAAAGTTTTGTTGATGTTAGAGCTTTTTGTAAATGTAATTTCAAATCAAAGTCGATTGTGATCCGATGATGGCAAATTAGCCGAAACGCGTCATTAAAATAAATTTTAAAAAACAAGACTATAAGGCGTTTGTTGCCTTTTTTATTAATTTAACTTATCGTAACATGTAACAGCACAACGTAATGTGCTGCAGAAATTTCCACGTTTTGAGGTTACCCTACCGCTGACATAGATTTTTACACATCAAAAAAATTTTACTCAATTTTTAGATGTACCTATGTGTGTGTACCTATGAGGGTGTGCTGGAATAATAAAATCCGGCGAGACTTTACAGTGGCGTACGCAGGGGCTTGCTTAAGGGGGTCTAGTCCCTCCCAAGTAGGGTGACCAAATCAATTCTCATTGAAAAGAGGACTTTCAAAAAAGCCTCAAACGCAAAAAAAAAACCTTTTTTTTATGTATTCGAACAAAAAAGACTTTATAAAATAAAACAATAAAAAAGTAACATCTATCAGCAATGAAAAATTAAAAGAAAAATAAATTTAACAAATGAACATTTTTTTATACCAAATATTTACTATTCAAGTAAGTAGGTATAGGTTCCATTTTAGCTTTTATTTTATTTGTCATTAGACCTTATTTTCATTGAAACTTCGGAGCTATTTAAATATACACGAAAACTAAAAACGTTTTTAATAAAAAAAAAAATTGGTCAGATATTCTATTTCCGTTTATTTTATCGCTTTTAGGACCATGTTCAACCAACATAAATTTTTAATTGTGGTTTTGTTTCGCAGAAAAAATTTAAAATTTAAAAATAACCTAAAAAAGAGGACAAATCGTTTATTTTTTTTTCAAAAAGATACCGGACAAAAGTTTCTTAAGTTAAAAAGAAGACTTGTCTTCTTTAAAAAGGACGTCTGGTCAGCCTACTCCCAAGCGAAATGACATTCTATGCTAAGATATCCAATACTGTCGAATAATATTTTGTATTATTTTTTCGTTCAAATATCATTTTTGTTACATTTTAGCTTTAATTATATTTTCCAATTTTAATTAAAAAAAAAAAAAAAACTATATGTATATCGTAATGAAATCACTAGCTCATAAACCGAAATAGTTTATTTTATTTCAGAATTTGCATTATGACAAAAAAAAATTGATTATTATTAATTAAATTGATTATTGTTACGATTTTCCACAACACCTATGATTTTTACCTAAGTAGTTGTCGTTAGTTGGCAAATGGAAAATGGTTGTATGAAATTGATTGGAGAACGGGTTCATATTTCGTTTTCATATTTTGTTACTAACTTCATGTTGTAAATTTCATACCGGTGATATGAGTACTAGTCTTAATAAATATAATGAAATGAATCCGCCGATGTTGTATGCAGCAACATTTCAAAATTTAGATATGGAAATAGCTAGATGTTTTCTCACATTATGTACATCTGAGGCAATTGTAATCTAGCGTTCAAAATTTGTTTATAATTTTGTTGGTGTTTAATTCCTTTTATCACCAACACTTTGTTCATTTGATTTTCACGATGTTAAGTCACTTGTCCAGTTAAAATCACCAAAATTTAGCTTAGAAACAAGATTTTAGAAGTGTAAAAGAATAAACCTAAATTTTATTATGCTTACTCAATTTTAAATCTAAATGCAAATAATATATATTTCAAGCTTTTACATAACAATAAAAAGTTTACGATTTTCTCATTTTTATTGGTCATACGCATCCAAAAAAAACAAATATTTTATACACCCCTACTTATGCCTCCTCTTGTCATTTAACAAAGTGCACCCTCTAAAAATACAATATAATCCACAAAAAAAATAAAAACATTTGAATAAAACTGTAAAAATAAAAAGAAGAACGAAAAATTTAAATACCGTTGTAAAAAAAAAGCATAAACTATTATAGCCCCTTCTATTCTTTGAAAAGCATTTCCGGTAAACGTTAGAGCAGCACCTCGCCACCACTTGTGACAAATTTCACACCACACAAAGTTTTTATATTTTGAATAAATAAAATTGACATCAAAGCAACAATAACAAAGAAACATACGAGAAAATCACAGAAAATGGTAGTTAAGGAACATTAACTGTCACCCCTGCGAGCAAAAGGCTCGACAATAACGTCAACTAGAAATACTATACTATATATGTATACACTATATATTGTACATACATATTTAGGTGAATGTGTCAAAAGAAGACAGAAACGAAGACACAACACACAGCGGGATGCGGCAAAGTGAAGCATGCATGCTAAACAGCCTCGAATCATAAGTGAAATTACAAAGTTTATGGCGGCAGATCCTGGAAATGGAAACCACCCATTTTCCATTTATTTAAATTGTCTCTTTTTCTTTTTATTCTGCTTTTTTTTTTTTTTTCTTCGAAAGTACTTTCGTCCTTGTTATGTTCACAATTTGGAATTCTTTCCTTTGGGTTTTATTATAGTTAGCTGTGTGGGAGGTATTTTCTGTTGATGCTTTATTTTACTTTCCTGCCTCCTTTTTCGTGTTCCTATTTTTTTTTTATTTTAAAGTCTTTATTATAGTTGGGTTTTGAGTTTCTGAGCTTCTTATGGGAATTTTCGTTTTATATTTATTTTTAAGAACTATTAAAGTATATAAATATGAAAGTATCTAAACGTGCAGTGAAATAATAATGTATATGCACATGACATCGTATGTGTGTTGTAAAAATACACTTTTAGTTCTTTGCCAATTTTTCTGGTATAACTTTAGGAATTATTATTCTAACTTAACATCTTATAACAAAAGGTGACAAGAAATATTTTATATAAAACATAATCATTGTTTTAAGGATAAAAATAAATTTGTTTTAATTTTTCTCAACTGATCAGCTTTTGTATTAATTTAAACTTAACAAAAAGTTTTCAATTATCTAATTTTTGATTGGTTCGAATCTAATGTGCATTCGGGACGAGTTTAAAGGCCCTTATGTCACGTATTGGTAATAGTCTCTTAATATTGTTTTAATAGCCACATTATATTCTGAAAATGAGTCACAACCATGCTAATAAATCAACGTGGGGCTTTAAAAAAATAGCAACATTGACTGGCTACCCGGATAACAGATTTTCACCCTCCGGATTTTTTTTCTGTGGGGTTATTTGAAAGACAAACATTCGTGCCGAAATCATCGCTATCGAGATGCTCGAAAAAGTTATGAAAAACGCCTTGTCGCATTTTTCACCACTTAACAGTAGCTGCTATATAGATAGAACCTTTTTTTTTTTTAGTTTTGACTTTCTTGTTAACGACTTAATTGATTTTGATTTAAATATGTAAGCTAGTCGAAAGTTGAAATAATTACCATATTGTGTAAAAATTTAAAAAAAAATTAATTTAAAAAAGAAACTTATTTTTTGAAGAAATCAAGTAGGACTCCGGTAATTCGAACCACGGAAGTTTTCAAATTACTGGATACTATTTTTTCGATGTTTTTTTATTAATAGAAACAAGAAAATATTTATTGCTTAAAAAAGTTTGAAAAAAGATGACATAATGTTCAAAATTAAACTCAAAGCCCATACTGTGGGTGGCCCCGACGCAGTCGAAGTAGTGCTTGACTGCTAACTTGGATGTGTGGGTTCGATCTTCAGTTTAGGCAGCATTCTTTTCTATATTCCCTCAACTGAACGCCACCTGGGATTTAATGAGAAAATCAAAACCTAATTACTCAATCCACTGTGCCAACAAAAATCTATCCTATCCTTCTATTCCTTCTAACATTGCCTAATTTATAAGACCCTAGGTCTTACTGGCATATATGTACATCTATGTTTGTGTGTTTGTATACTGCACTAAAATTAACGTCGAAATGTTTTTCCTTAATACTTCTAAGAAAATACCTTTAACTTTACAACTAGAATATAATAGAGCAAACATTTTGGCAAGTGTTCGAATTAAGCCGGAGCCACACCTATCTCGTGTGGTGTGTTGTGCAGAGTGATGTGTTGTGCCGCTGAATGTGCATAATAATCAGAATTTTGTCTTGCAAACTTTCATATTTACTTGCGATATATACGTAGGTACTATTTGGCGAGATGTGCATTTAGTAATTTTTTACAAAAATGCTACCATTTTATAAAAAAAAATTACAGAAAAATGGTTATATGTAAATAATACCTCTCATAGAACCATTTTTTTGATTTAGATTTTCTCAAAAACGGTTGAATCAATTTTTTTTATATATAATGTTCACAATAATTTTAAAAATATTGTGTAGACAAATTTTCAAAAAAATTTTGTTTGCATTTTTTTAAAAAAGTTTCAAATAATTGTTTGAGAACTTAATAATTCGAAAACAACTTGGTCGATTTTTATTAAACTAAGCACCAAGTATTTTTTTGACATTATCTAAAAGATTTTAAATAAAATTTGTTCTTATAGCCAAAAATAACTGTAAATCCCATACAAATGTTTAAAAATCGGTATTGAAAATCTCATTTTTCTCAAAAACGGCTCCTACGATTTTAATTAAAAATTTTGTGTGAACTAATATTAGAACAATCTACCATATTATTGAAAAAAAATGTATCTATCGTTTAAAAATGGTACCTCTCATAGAACCATTTTTTGAGTTTTCGACTAAGTATCTCATTATCTGTTGAACCAATTTTAATGAAATTTTTTACACAGAACTACTAATCAGTAAAAAAAAATTCAAAAAATCAAATTTTAGATTTTTAAAAAAATTTTCAAAATTATTTTTTGAAAATTCGATATTTCGAAAGTGGGTGGATGATTTTTTTTTTCAAAACTTATTTTTAAATTCCGCATAAATAAGTACTACAAATTGGCATACCATTTTTTTTTCTTAAAATTATGTTCAATATTTTAAATTGTTTATGTAAAAAATAAATAATTGTTTTAGAAATTTAAATAACTGCTTCATGCTCCTTCACCATTCTCTATTATTTATTTATTTATTTTATGAATGTTTAATATAATATAAAATCTTTATCCTTTATATTGTAAGCCACTTGAAGCACAAGATCGAGTCGCGAATTTTATTTTTAAAAGATTTGGTTTTAAATTGGCAACACTGTTTTTAGTGACATTTAGTTTGACAGTCGACAGATGATTTATACTCAGTATATTTTGGCATTTCACCTAATTTATTCCCAGAACAAGGCTTGGTCGAAATTTGGTATTCCAAATTCCGGTACACTTACGGCATGAGCAATGAGCATCTTATATCCAGTTTGCGGTGGTTAAGATATTATACTTATTAGGAGCAATGTTTCAGTATAGAGAATTCATTCGGAACGACATAACAACTTCGATGATAATACTTAAAATGCATCTGGTTCAGTAAATGCACAGTTAACTCCACAAATTTTTTGAATCAACTCGAATTTTATTTGAATCTCGCACTGAACTAGGACTAATTGGCTCTTTCCCGCTCGATGCATTTAGATCATCTATTCATTCATCTGTCTATTGAGACAATAATTGATAAAGGATAGAATGACAGTTCCGCTAATCTACCACGTTAGCTGTAGCACTGTGAAAAGGCGGCCATATTATGTAGATCCTCGAACAACACGACGCAAAGTGCCTTCTCTTCCATTCAGTAAGGCTGTATCCGTATCGCAACAGGCTGACATTTTTGGTGTTTAAAAATAATCCATTAAACCCAATTAAAGTTGGCTTATAGTTTTCTTATCTTGGGGAATTAACACAATGTGAAAGAATATTAGTTTTAAGCAAGGACATTGTCAATATGGAACGAAAAGTTCAAGTTACTATTAAATTTAGCTTAGAGGAACATCCGATTGGGCCCAGAAAGAAGGTACGTTGCTTACATACTTTCATAAGTAGGCTTTTTGTAATGAATTTTGTCAAGCTTTAACAAAGTTATTTAAATGAAAATAAATATTAATTAAAAATTAATTAGTGCTTTCTTTGAGTTTTTAAAACACAACGGCCTTAACCGACTTTGATACCAAAATTTTCAAAATAATATTTTTTCAATTCAATTTAATTAAATCCATTTTTTTTAAACATCTAAAAAATTATTTTACCAAAGGTTAAGAAAACCACGAAAATAAGATAAACAAAAAGCACAAAAATTGCGAAAAAATTCCGGCAAAATTAAATTTTGGTGGAGATGTTTTACAATAAACCATAATAAGGCATAAGTATTTACCTTGAAAGTGTCCTTAAAACTTCGACTAGGGCCTTGTTCTTAGGGTGTGGAAGGGAAAAGGTACAGTTCAGTTAATTGTATAAATATCTCGAAAACCATTATTTTTTTAAAGTTTGCAGATACAAATTGTTAGAGCAATAGATTAAAAAAAAATGTGCGCAAACGTTTCAATATCAGTTGTTGTTTGTTTTAATCTAGTCTTTTCTACACCGCCGCGCCGCAGTTTAAGGCAATAAATGCGTCTGCGCACGTTTTTCTTAAAATCTATAGCCTGAGTGAACAAAATGTGTTATCTACCTTTTTATTTTTTTAGAATTTTATAACTTAAATTTTTTGACTTAAAAAATTTTCCCACAAAATAAATAGTTTTAGGTATTTAAAAAAACCAAAACTATTTTTCCACTTTCACCTTAACCATTGTTCAAATACTCAAATACTTAAATATAAAGTTATACACCATAATTTTAGTTTTATCGAACTTTTCTCGAAATGAAAGTTTAATTTATTTATTTTTGAAAGAGTAATTTTGCGGAGGAACTCCTAGTAGGACCTGCCTGTTTTTGTGTAATCTTCGACAATATAAAAGAGGACAAAATCGGTTTGGTGTAATTTTTAATACAAAAAAATAGTTTCAATAATTTTTGCATTTTAGGTGTTTAAAAAATATCTTGTTTTTATGTAAATATTTTGTAGATGGTCACCAATTTTTTTGTTGAAAACTTTTAAGCGTACATATTTAAATTAGCATACAAAATTGGCATTTTGATTTTCTGTTTTATAAATGTATTTTAAAACAAGTGAAATAATTTACATAAGTTGTTTTTGTGCAAAATTAGTAAAAAAATTAGATAGCGTACAATTTCTTGGATTCAAAAAAATTTTAGCGATATTTTAACTATTTTATTTGAAATAGCTATATAACTCCAGGCTTGGTGATAGTTGTTTGCATCAACCAATGCTGATTTTATTTTGAATTTACATATAACCTATTTCGATTGGGTCAAAAGACTAACTGTGATATAGGAACTTATTGCCAATATTATTGTGCCGAGTATAGATAATCAGAAATTATCTATAGCTAGAAAAAAAATACTAAACAACTTGAACTACAAGAGCAAGAACGTGCAACTCAGTCCTGCAATTTATTTTGAATTGTTCAGCATGTCAAAAACCCTGTTTAATCTGATTAAGAGTATAACAGAGATGTCTTTGAAGATAAAGATCAATGAAGTCACATTGTGGTATAAATGCTAAATAAAAATTGCTTTCAACTTTAAACTTTTTACAAAACGATTGTAAAAAAACTTAAAAAGAAAATCATCTAATCCCATCGGTTCTTTTTAGATTGAGAAGGTTTTGACTTCAGTTCTACATAACTTTTGATATTTTTAAAACCAAAAAAAAAAAATAAACAAAAACTTCACCTGCTATGGGAAATTCTGAATCCCAACATATCAACAAAATAATTCGTAATAAAATAATAATAAATAATAAATTTTGGATATATTCTGAGTATTCCAATGAGTTTATTTCTTAAATAAATAGAACTTAAATTTTCAGGAACACAGCTATATGATTGGGAATCATTTTCAAAAAAGATTGACATATTTAGTCCTGCATTACATTACAACTATTTTACGTGAAATATAGGACATCTAAAAAAACTTATCAATCAACTACGTACATACCTCATATATAAATATATAAATTAAAAGAATTCTGTATTTTGCTAAAGGCATTTACTCCTAAACATTCAAACAAACAAATCCAACCCAAAGAATTCCTCTATATATAGAGTCCTTAATATTAATTAAGATATTTTGTGCTTCATGGGCAAACAGGGTTATCCCCCTATACCCTTAAATTAAACTTTATGAAAATTCCAAGCAACCATGGAATATATATATTCTTGGCATTGAAATGAATTTCATTAACAAGATACATAAAATATAAATAATTACAAAATTACTATTAATCCACTGGTTTCACCTTAAAAAAAATTCATCTGTCTTATACACTGAGATATTTATATGTATACAATAATTTAATTTTCCTCAAATTTAAGAAAAATATATGTACCTATAATGAATGTATTTAGTTGGAACCTTAAAATAACCACTAATGGTTTGAAATTAAAAAGAATTAATTTGAGTTAATGGGGACGAACCTTTTTTACAATTTAAATGAATCAAACGCAATTTCAACAAAATTTTATTAAAGATCCATTAACCTAAAATGTCCCTCTACTTTAATCATATAATAATAATGGAAATATTTATTTTTGTATCTTTTACATAAAAGTACATAGGTACAATTTATTGAATATCCCAAAATGTATAGATATCAAGTTGACTTACCGGAAAATCCAACAACAACATACATCCACAACCAGTTATCCATTTTGGGGAGGCAATATTCAAAACTCCGGCTTAGAAATCCAATTTTATTCTTTATCATTTCAGCCCGATCACCAAATATGAGATTAATTTATTTATTCATAAATTCAGTGACGTTATCACATCATGGCAAAAAAGAAATGGAAATTTCATTTCATTCCTATTTTTGCTTCCCTCTGACCAAAAATATATTTTTATATTTTTTTTTTAACCCTAAATTTATATAAATCCTTTAACTCTTCCTGGGGATAACCCTTAAATGGGGTGGTGGGTGTTATAATACCGTCCTCACGTCCTTTTTTTCAGACAAAACACGACCGGCTAGCAAGAATTCACTTTTAATGATGTAAGCGATACAAAAACATGAGCAAATTAGTATTTAATATTATCGAGTCATAAGGGATGAGGATTGAGGATAGATTTAATATAAAACAAAAAAAATCCAATCACTTTCTATTTCTGATTCAATACTGAATTTTTTCTTTTGATATCCTCTTAATTTTGATTTATATCACTTTTGATTTTAAGTTTGAAAAAAAAATTTAATTCGTTTGTTGAAAATATTTTTGATAAAAAAAAAACAAACAACTTTGATTTGCTCCAATTATTTTTGGACACTCCTTTGCCGCGCAAGCTTTAACCAATGACTAAATTGTAGTTGGATGTAAAAAACATCTCGACAGCCCAAGAATTTGGACCAAATACTTTGTTGTCTGTTGCATACATAAATGGAGCACAAAATTTTATAAAAGCTTTGAGATTTTGTAAAAATATTCAACTAACGAAGGAGATGATGAACTTAAAAACATCAAAATATTGAGAGAGTATTGTATTGTTGCAAAATTTGAGAATGTAGGTATATTCGGACTGATTCGGAACAATTTTTGTGCGCAGGTTTTTTGTGGATAATAATGGATGCTGAGGATACTGAGAGCTGAATTTATGAAAGTTCATAATGAGAGTTGAAGCTCTGTTAGCTGTTTTTAGACGTTAAATTAAAAATTGTTGGACTTTTAAAGTTTTTCTTTTTTTTAATATAATTTATTATAATTAATTACATTTAAATTATTTAAGTAATTTATATAATTTATTTAATTTATTTATAGTTTAAGATTTAGTACAATAAAGAAGCAAGTGAAATTGGTTTTCAATTTTGTTTTTCGTCAGTTAGGAAATATTTATACTTTAAGACTTTTCTGTGTAACCTATCATCCCCGTATAGTATTTAGATGCATTTGCTTATCTGGCCTGAATGCTGAATCGGAAATATCATTTATCTCATAATTATAACTAACGATTTTAATCTCATACAATTGTTGTGTTTATTTTTTTTTTTAATACAAAGTTCAAACATATTATGACGAATTTCATAAATTCACTTTTTAGCAGGTAACTTTTGTGGTATATTTTGGTAGGATATTTTATTTTTCATAAGAGATCCTAAATTTACTGTAAAAATAATTATTCGCTTCAAAGGCTTAAAACTTATTTTATTCTTTTTCAAATTTGTAATTTGTATTTATCCCCAAATTATTAGTATTCTAAATTAATTGAGATAGTTCATCTAAGTAAAAATTCTTCTATCCTAACAATTTTTTTATAAAAAATTTGATAACTCTACACTTCTTCACTCATAAAAAGCTGAACCAATTTTGATTACATTTGATTCAATATAATTATTTCTTTTAAAGTATATCTTAACATAATATAAGTAAAAGCTTTTCAAACTTGACACAGAGTTTTAAAAAATAAGGTAAATATGTATTATAGAACTTTAAAAATTGTAATATTCAGCTCATCAGATATGTATGAACTCATCATGGGTATTAAACATATTCATAAACATCAAAGAAACATAGAACTGCATTACCAGGGTTAATTAAGTCGCCAGTTATATAGCTTTCATTAAAATCGATCATTGAAATTTTTAATTGTTAACTGTTAATAAAGCAACGTCAGTGTTTATTTATATACCAAAATATAGGTTCTTATTCAATTATTATTTCTAGCCAAAAATTTCAAATATCATTTTGTGTGAAAGTTTTGGCCAAAATGTCGATATTTGTTTATGTTTTAAGTTTCAATTTGGCTTATTTCTGCTTTTTTAGGGTTTTTGAGGATTTTTACCTTTTAATGGGTTGTTTTTAAAAGCGGACGTATCGAAATTCCAGTTTTTAAAATTCTATTTTTCAAAAGTCCCGTCTCCTTAAATACTGCTTCTTTTAAATCCTGTCTTCTAAATTCCCGCTTGTTAAAATACTTTCAAATACAGCACAATCCATTTTTTACAATACTTATATTAAACTAATTGTACAAAATCATTAAGGATTTGAAAAAAGAAATAAATGGTGCGAACTGATGAAATGGAAATTTTTAAAAGAGGAAAAGTGAAATTATATAAATAAGAATAACTAATGAATTATGTGAAATAGACAAAACAAATGCTTAAACAGATTTTAATTCTTTTTTTTTTAATATATACTTCGAATAAAATACTTTATTTTGAAATAGTGTAATCTTATTATTAGGTATATATATATATTTATTTATATATATTTGTTTTCTCGAAAACGGCTCCAACGATTTGTATGAAATTTGTACAGTTTATTTGAATCCTATTTTGTGTATTCAAATATTTTGTATAAAAATGAAAAAAAAATTTAAAAACTAAATTAACTTAAATCCGCCCACTGTCACGCCCTCTTTTCTAATTTTTTAGCTTCTCGGAATCGGTTGGAAACAACTCTATTTCTCGAAAACGGCTCAAATTATTTGAATGAAATTTTCAGAGTTTGTTCCGATGAATTAGGAAAAAATTAAAAAAACGAAATTAGTAAAATCCACCCACTTGCACGCCCACCTTTAGGTATTGTTTCTTAGTTTTTCAGATAAGCTCTAACAATTTTGAAGAAATTTATAGAATTTTTTCAAAATAACAAGGAAAAATTTTTAAAATTAAATCCGCCCACGCCCATTTTTCTTAGAAATTGGGTTCTCGATAATGGCTGTTACAATTTAAATAAAAAATATTTTAAGGAAAATCCGCCTACTGCCACGCTCACTTTTATTGTTTCTTGCTTTTCCGAACTGGCTCTAACGATTTGGAAGAAATTTATAGCAGTGATAAAAGAGACACAAATTTAGAAAATAGTTCTTGTTTTCCGGAACGGTTTGAATGAAATAAGTAGGGAATGTTCTGATGAAAGACAAAAAAAATCGAAAATATATTTAGGAAAATCCGCCCATTTTCACGCCCACTTTAATTGTTTCTTTTAGATGAAAATGTTTCAAAAACCCGACCGACCGAGGACTTACGTGAAAAACTCTGTGCAAATATTTGATTTTGCTATTGTGGTTCTAAGGCAAGAGATATTATTCCCATAAAATAATATCCTCCTCCTCCTGGGAATTTTTCATCAAATTTAACATTTTAAAAAATTAAAATAAAATTTATACAGGTTTTTAAACAACACTTTGCAATTCATTTTTTGACATGCTCCACCCTTTTAAAGTATGGAATTTAAGGTTTTCACGATTTTCCAACTTTTCCGGTCGAAATTTTCTCCGCAGTGTCCTTATCTGGTTCAATATGAATCTAATAACAAATAACTCCATACAGATAGGATGATGTTCACATCAGAACATTAAGAAGTTACTATTTACTTTCTTTTTAACTCTACCTTATTTATACAAAATACAAAAGTTTGTTAAATTTTGAACCGGCACAATTAAGAAATTTCCTCATAAAACAGTCAATGTTATCCTATCAAATCGTTATATTGTGAATTAATTTATCTAACATTTCAATCGAAACAATTTATCCACTCCCATTTATTGTCTTTTATATATAGGTAAACACTAAACATGTCCATTGTGTCTATGTCAAAACTCCAAATGCTGTACGAGTATATTATGATGTAATGTTGCTTCATCCCATCTCATTACTATTGAGATTAAGCTATTTGACATTATGAGGAAAACGATTACAGATATAATAAAGCTATTGCCTATATTCACATGCAAGCGATCAAATCATTAAATGCATCATTATCCGTGCCCGAGATAGCTTCTATAGAGCCAAAGTATTACTTGTGTTTTGTTGAATCACCCACCCTAAATCAGTAGGATGGCTGGATTTGGAATAGTATACTGAACTGTTATGTGTGCTTGGAGAGTGATTTAATTGAATAACAATAAATCTTTGGAGTGGACTCTCGTCGAAAGATAAGTTCAGAACCGGACTTGGTGTAGGGATTCTAAAAAGGGCCAGTATAGACCAAAAACGAAAAAAAAAAATGGAAAAAAAAACTTTCGCGGTCGATTTAATGACACTTTTGTATACGCATTTTCAAAGGGGAGTGGGCGGGATTATTGCACTTTCCAAAATAAAAATTAAAAAGTGATATTAATGCTTTAATCCAATAATATAACTTTTTTTTTTAAATCTAAAAAAACTTAAATTGTTTGCTTAAAAGAAAGCCGTTTTTAGGACATTTGAATGAAGTTTGGATCGAAATATTGAATACGTCAAAATATTGTTTGTTATCTATTTGTCAAAATACAAACTGTCAAATTCCATTGAAGGATCGTTTAGATTTCGAACTATTAAAAAATCTCAACAAAATAAAATATAGATGAAGGTTAACGTAGTCTTCATTGTCACGGTCAAAATGCATACTAGCATTCTGTCAATGTGTCCTAACTGCATTGATAGCGTGATTCCATGGTCACACATAATGTTCTGCGTTGACGATCAGACGAATTGACAATTTTGGGACAGTATTTGATGTCCGCCAATTGCACTGACCGTCTAATCGGAGCTTAAGTTCTTGTTCTAAATATATTGAATATTTCATTTAGCGCCTCTAAAATAGTTAGTTTTAAAATACATCCCTGTGTCCATTGAATATTGAAATTTCATCAGTTTCCAACATTTCACATTTAGCTGATGAACAGACACTCATCCTGTTTTAAGGTTGTGACGTGTCGAAAGCATAGCCTTGTCAGTTCAATGAAATTTTCCAACCATTTTCTAGCGCTTCCAGTCCGTGATTTATACAAACAAGGGGTATCTATAGTGGGTGTGTACGATCCAATAGTGTAGGTATAGTGTATCCATGTGTCCAAATGGCAGGACATGCAGTATGTCGTCGTCTATAGTTATCTCGCCCGATTATGTATTTTTCCTTTTTTGCTATTTTACTTTCCTCGTTTTTTTTTTGACATTTTAACAAGACCGTTCAGTACCAAGTGGTATAGAACTATAGTGCCTGAGAGCTGCATTTGTAGTGTATCTGTATAGGGATGATCCACTTCACATACCTAGGCCGCTGATGTTCATGGGTCAGTTAATAAATGAACAGGAGAGGATGTCCTAGATTTGTTTGCTTTGGTATTTCATTAAAATTCAGTTGACATCGAATGGGATGGCTTCGAAAATGTGTCGATGGATGTGTTGAACATATGTTTAACCTGTGATTTTATACTGTATAGAAGACTCTGAGAACTATACTACATAGAGGCGAAATTTATAACACATGGTGACAACTCAGGAAATGCATTTTCGAAAAACGAACTCAATGGCAAATTGTGTGCATATATAACTCTTGTATATCTATCCAAAGGACATAGTTGTACATTAGGACCTGATGATGGGAACGTGTGTTCAAGGTTTTAGTGTTGACATAATGACGTCTGATGTCATGTCAATTTATATTAGTTTTATAAAATTGGTCATCCGAGGTTCGGATATTGAAGTTCTTGTTATTACTATATGCGGAACATGGATTGAATATGTCACTGAAACATACCTACTATGTAATTGCAGGCTTACAAAGCAATGGCGGTGAGGTTTGGTTTAGTAAGTAAATTGTTATAAAGCATCATATTTTAACACGTTTTTATAAGGGGTTTTTTGTGTGATAACATACTTGCAGTTAGGCTGCCAAGCTTCCGCACCATCATATAACACTTTTTTGTTGAATCGCTTTCTTGTGTGTCGATTTGTTTGTTTTTCTGCTCGGTAAAAATTATACAGTCGATTATAAAATAACTTCATGAGATAGAAAATTTACAAAAAAATATAAACTAGATGACATCGATTTCATCAAAAACGGTTCAACTAATAATTTAATAATTTTTCTTAAAGTTCCAAAAAATTTTAAAAGTATTGTACTATATCAAAATAAAAAAAAAAAAATTGTTTGGATTTTTAATTAATGTTTCAAAATTATTTTTTGAAAACTAAATAATTTGAAAACGATTTGGTCGATTTTTATTAAACTTGGCACCCACCACAAAAATTATTCTTATAACCAAAAATAATGGTACCTACAATAAAAGTGTTTAGAAACCTTTACAAAAAATCTTATTTTTTTCAAAAACGATTTCTACGATTTTGATTAAAACTTTTATTTGAGCTAACTAACATCAGTAGGCAAGATCTACGATATTATTGGAAGAAATTGTTTACTATTTAAATATTAACGGTTTCCCTCATCAAACAACATTTTTGGATATTTTCGACTATCTCATTATCAACAGACCTGGTTTAATGAAATTTTGTTCACAAGAGCTTATAATAAGTCAAAATTATTTTAAAGAAAATTCTATATTTCGAAAATGTGTAGATGATATTTTTAATAATTAACTTTAATAAATACTACCAGCTTCAATTTTTTTTAATGTTTTTATAAATTAAAATAATCGTTTAACCCTAGACCCGTGTACTTAAAAATTTCTAGTTTAATTGTATGTACCTGGGAACTGTGTGCTATTGAAGTTCATAGGGATGAACTTCTTAGAAAGAGTAAGATACACATATAACATATTGTACAAACACTATTTTTGTTTGTAATATTATTTATTTAAAAACAAAATTAAAGTAGTTTTTTAAGTAATATTTCATGTAAGAAATTTTTAAAATTAATCTGTATTTTTTTTTTTGGCGCTTTGGTGGTGGACCTGCTGAAATTGATAAATATTCGTCAAAATTATCATCTTCCTTCCGTAGTATCCACTGTAGTTTTGGAAACAAAACATTTCTCGCACACTCTAACGTAATATTTGCTGCAAGCTGCAAATTAGCACAGATCGCAGACAGCCGTAGTTTTATTATCCTTTTTTTCCTTCTTGCAGGTATCACAATGTTGCTTTACTTTATTTTGTTGAATTTGTCGGTAAGATTCTTACAGATGTAATCTCATACCCGATCAAAGTTTTTACACTGGTTTGAAGAGTTGGCTTAGCTATTCGATTTTTGATATGGCTATCTGCAAGTTCTAAGGCCAATTCTTTTAAAAACTTCTTCCTCTTTTCCGACCTTTTCTTGCTCGAATACCAATTAGGCCGACAGACATCAAACATTCTATACGCAGCAACTCCTGCACAATCCAAAAGGTTGTAGAAGAGAGTAACAGGCAACCCCATTTGTCTTCCGATTGCAGATATAAACTGTCGCCAAGCGGTCGAATGTATCAACTCCTCCTTTTGTTGAATTGTAGTCCATAAAAACGGCCGGTTTTTTGTGACCTCATCAATTTTTTCTTCATGATGAGCCGTTGACAGCATTAGCACATTTTTTTTTAATTGCTTGCGTAGCCACACAACTGCCACCATCTTGAATAACAAAATTTAATTGAAAATTTGTCCCTCGTTTGCTTGAATATTTTTCCACTGGTGTAAATTGCTTTGGCAATTGAGGCTTATTGGACTTTATGGTACCAACCGTTGTTGTTTTTTTACTCATCAGCTCCAAGACTAATGGTACCAATGTGAAACAATTATCCGTGGTTATGTTATTTATAAATTATAACCCTTGCCTAAAGACGTTTCCGCTTACCGCATTACCAGCTGATGGAAATGCCATCGGACCGATTATCGCATGGTTGCTGGCCAATATAAATTTCTCCTAGAAGAGGATAGCTATTTATAGCGTCGACAATCCAAAAAATTTGTATGCCATATTTTTTGAATGGGCATCTTCCCCTTGAGCCGAACAACTGTTCATTTACTGTTTTCCTTTGACGGTTCGTTGAACTCAACAAGATTTTGTTGAAACAAATTCCAAACGTACCTAGTAAATTGGTGAAATAAATGCACTTGTCAATGAAACATTCTATCTTTTACACCTAAATGCAGCCAGTTTGTCAGTTTGAAGACGAAACGCTCTAGTTCTTCCGTCGATCGATACGGATAAAGCGTCGTATTTGCCCAAATTTTTCTACATTTCCTCTTCAGATGTATCATACCATCTGCGCATTTGCTTATAGAGTAGATAGACAAACGATTCTCCTCATAAGTCCTCTTTGCCTTTCTGTTCGTCCCAAGAACTATATTTCCAATAATATTTGAAGTAACTAAGGACTTGAAAACCTCAGCCTTTCCAGAAAACAAATTGGTGCATTTTGAAATATGTCTCATTCGTTCATTATTATTTCTGATTGTTCTTTTTCTCTCGCCGTCGTCCGGCATCGACCACCAAGTATCATCGAATTTGGCATTCTTACAACATACTTCTGTTTGATGCAATAGGGTCTTCATCTTCGTGCTCATTCCGGTTTCCTTGTTGCTGTTGTCTTTCTGCCTCCTCTTCTTCTTCCATATCTAATCCAGCCAACAAAGCTGTATTTGGGTCAATGTTTCGATCATCAGCATCCGAAAAATCTTCATCGTTATGACTTTCCTCCTCTGATTCAATGCGTTGAACTTCCTTCTCTTCTGCATCTAGGAACCTGGAGTAATTCCGCCGCAGTCAATTCCCGGTTGGAAGATGCATTTAGGAGATACAGAACACGATCCATTATAGCATACATGATGCTATATTTTAATAGACACTTTAGTTGATAAAACAATATTTTTCAAAAAAAAAGCACTTGATCGCAAAGAAATCCCACTAAAATCACTTGTTTCGGAAACAAATTTCAACTGGTGTAAAATAGAAAAAAATACTGTATTACAGAGCAAAAACAGTAAAAATCCTGTAATACGAAAGCTTTGTATATAGAATCTCTCTATTTCTATTTCTATATATATATTTTTTTTTTCAAAAATTTCTAAGGCTTTTCCTGAAAGAAAGTGACCATTCTTTGGAATAATTATTATTTGCATCTCAGCGTCAGCACCAATCTCTTCAATTTTGTATTTGTTTTTGAAAGTGTGATTTAGAGAGCTTTGACTGTAAAAATCGATTGCTGAAGTCAAAATAGCGGTAAAAACAATCCATGTCCTGTAACAAGTAAGAGAAAAAAATTGTCCCTCAATCGAAATTTTTCAAATTGCTTCCAGTTTTTCTTTCTAACAATGATTCCCAAACTTGCACTTATTAATTATATATCTTCAACTTGGCTTAAACTTCATCTTATTCTTGTAACTTTGGGTGAAAAAAACGGCTAAGAGGTATTCGACTGTAAATCAAATTCATATCAATATACCTAAAACCAACAACTAAATCATTACAAGACCATGATTGACATATTTTTCTTATACAGTCTTATTTTGTCACCAATACTCACTCAAACTTTTTAAAAGTACATTTGTGTAGACCTACACATACTTATTTAACTATGTGTAAATCTAATTGGCATAGGAAAGTGTAACAAATACGTTTAAATTAGATTTGAAAAATGAATTGGGCAATGAGTGCCCAGTACACGGGTCTAGGGTTTTAATAAAACCGCTCTAACGATTTTTCTAATTTTTTTCATAAATAATTTGTTTTTAATGTTAATTTATATTTCCTTATTGCACTATCGCTATCTGGGCGTTAGTGTAATTATCAACATTGTACTCGCTTTCCTTTATTTCTGAACATGATATTTGTATGTACACACATAAAAGGTATATGTTCAAGGTATATTTTTGCAAAGAAAAATTAAAAAAGGTATTGTTTTTTTTTTTTTTTTTTTTATTTTGAAATTCATTCATCTAAATAAAAACCCAAATAATTGCTAGCGAGATAAAATATGCAATGATGCCGAAAATGAAAGTGAGATAAAATACTGGTGATTTGATATTTTTTGCGGAACCAGAAATTACGAAATAACTAAATTATAAAACAGTAAATTGCGAAGTTATAATCGTGAAATTAAAAACAGCTTAAAAAAATCCGTCTGGTTTATTTTATTTTATTAAAACATTATTAGCTTTTCAAATACTCCCATATCAATAGAAGTTGTATGTACTAGAATGTACATGAAATTTAAAAAAATAGTTTTTTGGCTCCAAGAGAATATACAAAGCTTCATCAAACTTTTAAAAAAAAGTGGTTAGTTTATGCTTAGGAATTATGTATTATTTTATCCAACGATGTTATGTATCTCTCGATTAAAAATTTTGCGCTTTATCTCGAAATATTACTTACAAAAGTTTTATGAAACACTATTTCAAACAGCAACTACACCATCATAGCTGAAGTTATTATTTTCTACTTGCGAAAAAAACACTTAAATCGTGTTGAAATAAAATTTAAATAATAATTCCTCAGCATCATGATTTGATGGTAGATATAAAGATATAAGGAAGTTGAAGGAGTTTAAATATAAAACTTTTTCAAAAACAGCCAACGCTATTTAAAAACGCCCTAATTAAGCAGTCAGGTACCTTTTAACTACCTATAATTGCACACAGTTAAACTTACATTAAGTAATATAAACTGTGTAATCCAGATAATGAATAAAACGACGATGGGGGTTAAAGTTTAATATGGATGATCTAAAAGTGCACAAGTGGCACTTCTATTAACATCTGCCACAAACAACATTCACTTGAATAGTTGAGCTAATTTACACGCACAAGAAAGTTAGATAATTAGGAAAACTAGCTATCGTATTACGAGAACGCGATTTAATTAACCAAAACTAAACTTTTAAATGAAATTTTTAAAAAATGAAAGCTTTGAGATGTTTTTATTTCTTTCGGTTAGAAGTATAGGCGTACTTTTAAGTGGCTTGAGTATATGTTCCTGATTTTAATACATACATTATATACGAGAAGAATTAAAAAATTACTACTAATTGCTAAATTATTCAGTTTCCATTTGGAATGTGATAGAAAATTGGTAACCAATACAGTTTGGCGAAACGATAATTTTTTTTTGTTTCGTGCTGACTTAAGAGTGGGTCCCGAAAATAAATTCCCAAATGCCATATATAACAATAATTATGTTTCAAAATCAGCATTTTTTGTTGACTATTACACAGGCACATGCATTTCTTGGGAGGCCAAATCCAAAAAAGAGAAAAAATAAACATAAGCAGAAGAAAAAAAAACACGTTTTGTTGCCTATTGTTTTTTTGTTTTTCTGAAATAAAGTTTAGTTTTGAAGGTTTGAATGAAATAACAACACTTGTTTAGTTTAGTTTGTAAAGAAGCATTATAACACTTTTAAACCCTAACTTAATACCTAAATTGAATTTAATTACTTACCTCAGACCTAACTGTCGTTATCTCCCTTTATCATCCTCCGACACACAAAAACCAAGACACACCGATATCACAATGCATGATACAAACAGTTTGACTTGATCATTCAAAATAATTGAATTATATTTATTCCGTCGCCTTTATAGTTCACGCGGAAACTTTAACAAGAAGATGAAAAAAAACCATAATTATTAGTTAAGCTCTAACACAACTTAAAAAAAAGTATGTAATATTATTATGTAACATAGAATTAAGAACGAATTATAAATATATCTATTTAATAAAACAGTTAAACGATTTCGAATTCGAGGATTATCGACTAACTGCCTGAAAAAATAAATAAAATAATAAAATGCTGCAACTGGAACTGGAGCTGGAGATGCAATAGCTGTGAAAAAGTGTCGTACCTACGTGCTACTTTTTATGTGCACACAATGCAGCTGCACAGCATTTTAACTGTCTTATTATTCACTTTTTTTATTTCCGATAATATTCTTTTAATTAATAATATTTTTCGCGAAACAAATAACCACAAAAAGCTTCAATATTTTTTTCTGGTTCTTTTCTTCTTCATACAAATTGAAACGTCAAAAATGCTGCACGTGAAAAGTTAAAATTTGGTGAACTTTTGCAGCACCGAATGCAGTTGCGTTGTGTTGTGTTCGTAACATTTAATTTGTGTGTATTGAATATTTTTATAGATATTCCTGTTACAGCTCCGTCTCCATTGTGTTCAGCCAGTTTTGATTTTCTTGTTTTTGAATTAAATGGGCAGAGAATAAGTATCTGAACGACCTTGTAGCAACTGTAATAACTTCATGTTTTTTTTTCCGTAGCATTCATATACCAGTTAAGGTTATGTGTGTCATACATAAATTGCTCCATATGAAAACTCTGATTTTTGTTAAACAGTTGAACCCTTTCTTAGACACTGCACCTGTGCCAAGTAAAATGTGAAGCAAAACTGGACAAAAATAATATGAAAATCTTTAATTGTCTTTAATCCACACTAAAAAATAATACTTTAAATTGAATAACCCTACACCACACAAAACATGCAATTCAATTCACTCTTACATTGGTGAAAAAATATGGATTTATAAAATACATTTTTAAGTCTTTTTTTTTTTAAATCTTTCAAAAGGTTATGCCTCTTTTGCTTAATGAATGATTCTTTTCATGAAAGAAAACATGCAAAAAAAAACTAACGAAAGGTCTTTAACCCACAGTAAAAAAGAAGTTATAAAACGCGCAACTCTTAGCAAAGTAAATTCCAAACGCCATTGTATGTATACTTGTATTTATTTATTCATTATTATACTTACTTTCTTTATATAAATTAAATACAATTCTTCATTTTCCTTAAGAATTTAAATAATTTAAATGAAGGACAAAAATCCCTTTGACGCATTCCGAATGAATTAACTTTTTCCTCATATTTTCCCCCATTGACTAATGAATGCGAAGGAATTTCTAAAAACGAAGAAGAAGAACACGAAGAAAAGGAAGTGCTTGAAGAAGAAAAGTCAAAAATCCTAGTTAATTTCATCAGTATAATACCCACTTAGAATTCGAATGCTTTATACTTTTCCGTCATCGTTGCTGTTTGTATTGTTTTTCGTTTGACCCTCTTGTTGGTAAATTCAGAAGTGGGATTGTTTTTGCTAACCTAACTGGACTTATGATTAGAAGTAAAACAAAAAAGATTATCCAAATAACAAATAATAAAGATTGATTTATCGTTTGCGACTACAAATATAAATAAAATAAGATTTTTGTATGTGTATATAATTATTGTATTGCTGTGCTTTTTTATAAATATTATATTAAAGGAAAACTTCTCTAGCTCTTTTAACTGAGTTAAATGCTAACGAGTCACTAAATATACTTTATATGAAAAAACTACACCTTCTTCACACTGCGACTTTGTGTTAGGATTTGAAAAGTTTACATAAATAATTTTTTTTTTAAATTTTGTCTGATAGATAGCCCTTAGCACCAAAATAAATCATGTGGGATTCTCATTGCTGAAACGATATTGTTCGTTTTATTTCATAACATAGATTTGGCTCATTATATACATTTAAATTGGCATAAATATAAACGAAAAGTAGCTGCCCAAAGTATTTTCAATTTGTGCGTTTTTTTATAGATTTTTTGGATTAGAGTATTTAAAATTTGTAAATTTTTAATGAGTGCAGATTTTGATGTTATGGACTTTTCCAATACCTAATTTCATTCTCTATTTTATGCGCATACTAGATAAATTTTGTCTAGGAAAATATATTTATTCATGAATCGCTTTCCGTTGCGTTAAAATTTTCGCACACTTTAAAATGCATATATAGGGTGAAAGCGGGTGAGATGCCGCAGCGGGGGAAATGGGGCACCTTTAATATCTCTTGCATATAATATTATTCAATGAACACATTTAAACATTTTTTGTATTCATTATCTCATTTCAAATCGAAGTAGCCTCTATTCGTAAAAAAAAGAAAAAAATTCAAAGTCAAAATTACGTGAAGATTTTTTTTGGAAAAAATTGTTTGCAATTTTTTTCTTCTCAGTATATGTAAATCGATGGGTGCTTGGATGCCTATGTTGCCTCAATACATACAAAAAGATATTGGCTACAACTTGTCTATGAGAAATTTTTTCAAGTCCAAACAGATTATTTGTCTTTTTAAGATTAAATGAAAATGCCAAAAAAGGGAAGGTGCATTCCACAGTGCGATTTTTCACTTTGGTATACTATGGCCCTATACCATCTCACCCGAATAATCATTATTTTCACTATAGATAACTTGGTATAAACCTTGTGGTATATGAAATAATTTTGTTAGATAAAAAAATAAGTTTTGGGGAACTTAGTAAACGTTTGGATCGATTTGATTTTTATTAATTCGCTGACGCCCATTTACAAAATGGTTTTATTTAAAACAAACAAAGTAAAAGTAAAAGTTTATAAAAAAAAATAGTTATAACCCGGGCTATTAGCCATAAAATTCTCTCAAAGCACCAGTTAATAATGTCAATAAATAGCTTTGTCCACAAACTTTGCCGAAACCATCATTTTAAAGAATGTGGCAGCGTATAAACCTAAAATACAGCCTGCAACATTTTACTCACTAAGGCACACCATCTCCCATAAAAATAATATTTTTAAAACGTTAGAAAATTAATATTACATAAGTAATTCAATAAATAATATGTATGTATGTTACGTTAAAAAAAATGATGTTTTTTAGTTTGGAAAATATTGAAAAAAAAAAGGAGAACGGGTCAATATTCTGTATTCCGAAATTCTGTATGACCAAAATTCTGTATCTGAATAAAAAATTCTGTATGAAAATAATTCTGTATTCCATTATTCTGCTTTTCTATTATTCTGTATTCAAAATTCTGTAAATTCAAAATTTTGCAAATCCAAAATTCTGCAAATCCATTATTCTGCTTTTCGAAATTCTGTAATTCTGTTTTTTAATTGCCTGTTAAACAATTTTTATTCAATTAACAAAGTAACACAGTATAGCTAATACAAAAATCTTTAAAAAAAAAGGAAAATATCAAAATTCTGTACTCCAAAATTCTGTAAATGATAAAAGAAAAATTGTTTTGATAATGAAAAAAGTGCGCACTTTTTTTCATTATCAAAATAATTTTTTTTTATCATTTACAAAATTTTGGAGTACAGAATTTTGGAATACAGAATTTTGAAATCCAGAATTTTGTATTTAAAGAATTTTAGAATACACAATTTTGAATTTACAGAATTTTAAAATACAAAATTTTAGAATACAGAATTTTGGAATCCGAATTTTGGCACATACAGAATTTCTCCCCAACCCATAAAAAAGGTATGCCATCTCACCCACATTTACCCTGGTTGTGTATGTATTAGTTTTCCAATTCGTTCTTTCACTCAAGCAATGGAGGAAGATTTTATTCTAGCCTATGCCGTTAGTCCAATGAAATTGTTGATTTTACAAATATGGGGAAACTGAAACCTGATTCGCAGTAAGACGCGACGAGACGTCAGTCATGATCGTGATGAATTTTTCGAAGTTGTCCAGTTTTAAACAAAAAAAAAGCATTTTTCTTCGTCTTATCACCTTAATTATTCGAAAAATTAAAAAAGCTTACTACACTTTGTTGATAAAAAATAATTTATTGGATACTGTTTCACGTCTGTGAAGTTGCCATAACAATTTTCACCTAATTTAACGGGACCATAACAGAAATTAACTTTTTTTTGCATTTCTATTCCGGTTTTGCAATTCACCAAATAGTGAGTTTCACCACTTAAACAGTTTCAAATAGCTGTCTAAATTTGCAGTTCCAGACAAAAATTGAAGTCATCAATAAAAAAAAAATTCATACTGTATTGCTTAATTCACTGTGAAGCTAGCAGTTCGTTATGATTTTTTTTTAAATGATTGCTTCAATTTTTTTTTCTGGAACTGCAAATTTGGAACCTTTGCAAATTCCTAGCTTACGTTTTTGCATTTTTTTGATTTTTTTTTCTTAATGAGGACGTCAGAATTTTGGTAAATAATTTACCTGAACAGAAAATTTGGAGCGCTATTTAAAACTGATAGCTTGATTGGTTATTGTGAGTAGCGAAATAATACAAGTTACGAAAATGAAGGACGATATAATATTATTGCCTGTTTAGATTTTGTTCTGGCACCAATAATAAAAACAATTTCTCAACCAAGATGTAACTACATAGAACAATAAAAGCAATTCTAGTAAAGGTAGAGAAATTGATACAATTTTTAAAATATATGTATATGTTCACGTACACTCTGGCGTATACGTACTTTTTATATTATTGAATTATAATGAAATTTTTTCTTCTGATATCGTTTCCCTAAATACATACACTATGTAATGTATATACATACATTCAAAAAATAATTAAATTTCGGAAAGCTTCGCGATGGGGTGTATTCACCACCGTTTGGCAACGAGGGGCAATTTTCTAAATTAAATGTCTTCTAGTTTTTTATTTTAATTCAATTTTCTCAAAAAATAGAAGTCATTTAAGCATGCAGTTTTATGTTTGTGACTAAAAGTGTATAAAAGAAATGAATTTTGAAAAAAAAAGTAGTAAATACCTATAATAACATACAATTTTGAAAAAAAAAGTTTTGACATTTTTTAAAATTTTTTTTTCTTCAAAATTTTGAGTTTGAAAAAAAAAAACTGTTAAATAAAACAACTTTATTTAATAATAAAATAAATGACGAGATTTCTGGATTTACAAAAAGGTATATAGCATGAGAAAATTAAATTCTTTACAACTTCAATAATACTTCAATTAATACTAAAATGAATATAATTTACAAGATTTTAACAAATATTCAAGGGAAAAGCTACAAGAAAAAAACCCTTATATAATACTTAAAAACTAAAATTGCACATAAACCTAAATGCGTTATATAAAAAAAATATATGTCTTATTTAAGAGATTAAGAATTTGCTCATTATCAGAATACGAACATCTTCTAAAAAAGTTGTCTTGTAGTTTATATAGTACAAGCTTAATTTGCTAAACATTAGCTTTATCATGAAGCCTTACTGTTGAAAAATGCCATGGCAAATTTAGCATTAATTTTAATATTTTATTTTACACTCTTTGCATCTTTTTTAAATGGGTTTCAGCACAGTCAAACCACACTGCAGCACCATAAGTGAGTATAGGCTAAAAAATAGTTTTGAATATCAGAATTTTATTATAACTACGTGCTAAGACCTGATTTGCTATTAATGAAAGGGTATAAAATTCGTATTACAAGATTTGTTTTGTTTATTGTATTAACAATATGTTTATCAAAAGTCAGTTTCTTATCAAGTGTAAGACATAGATATTTACAGCTTTCAGACCAAGCGATATCAGTAAAGTTTAGGTGCAACATTGTTTGTGGCAAAAAATCTTCCCTTAAGTTGTTAGAAAATGTATTACCCCTCCCCGTAAATTGAGGGATGACAATTTGCATCTTTTTTGAAATTATTTATTTATTAATATTTTCAGTCTGGTTGAAAAGTTATATCCGTAGTTAGTAAATGTTTAGCTTTAAATTTAAAAAATGTCATATGTCTAAAATTAGTATCCAAACTGATAGATATTATTATTAATAATCATGCTTTTATTGTTAATAACTAAAAAAATGATGACGGGAATTACAAAAGATTGTTTCATACATGAACAAATTTTACAAGGTCAGTGAGTGAACAGGCAAAAATAAAAGCATAAGCGGCATTCAGAAATGATTAGCACTTTTTTCCAGACAGTTTGCAAAAAAAATTATATTACCACCTTTATAAATTTCATAATATCTTCAAAAATCACATAAACTTACCCTAAATTATATAAAAATGTTTATCATGCATTGAAGTGAGAATATGATTTTTAATTAAGTCAATCACTTTCATAAAGATCAAGTTTAAAGTTTCACACTTCGAGTAGTTATTATATCACATAGTTATTTTCGAAGCATCCCAGATGAGAGATGAGTGCACTCTAAAAAAGTCTTAAAATTCTTAAAATTGTTGTTCATGAAAAATTATGCCTTGAGATATTGTTACGTTATGAAAATATTTATAAATCCAAATAGTTAATAGTGAATACAATAAAATAGCGAAGATTAAACCTTTTCAAAACAGTAAAATTATTTATTAATGGGAGACAAAGTAAAATTTTGGTCTCAAACTTATTTCTCAAAATTCCCACGATGATGGTCGTTTGGCCCTTAAAGATTTAAATAATAAATGAATTAAATTCATGATGATTTTTGTTTCTTTATTACATTGTTGTTGTATGTATTTAAAGATTGTAGCTAGTTGATGGATTCAATTAAGTTCATTTAATAGCACCTTCCTCATAAACAAAGTTCAACATTCTTCAGTCATAGGGACCTTACCTCTACCTACATACTTTGTGAAAACAATGAAAGTCATTAATTAGGTGTATTTTGATGTTGTTGTTGTTTAAATTGCAAAACTATCAAGTGAATTTATATCGTCGTCATCATGCTTCAGAATGTCAACAGGATACCTATACATATACTTTGGGTTCGTTGCAAGTCGCAACAATAAGAAGAAAAATCAATAAATCATCAGAAATTCAGGACCGTCACTGTCAACAGGCTTCCTGTATACTCAACTAGGCTGCTTTTGCCATATTTTGTCCATGGGAGCGAGTTTGGTTGGTCCTTAAAAATTTTAATGCTCAATCACGTTCACGGCATAAGGCATTGAACTTATACTGGTCTTTCGCTGGAAGTAAGAATGGCTGAGAGTTGAGTATAATATGGCAACATCTGGCGACCGTGTTATGTCTCACTCTTTTATGTGCAAAATATGTATTCAGACTCAGTCCTTATATATCAACCCAATCCAATCCAACCCACCCTCCTCTTACAGGAATATTATTATAACTGTAGCCATAGAATGTATGTATTGTGCATACATATAAGTTTTAAGTATATTTCATGGATCAGATGCTCATATTTCACGAATGGATACTTTATCTTCCGTTGTCTAGTCACCGTGGAGAGAACTGAGAATTTTCATTTACGTTCATTCTTGTGTGAATTGAAGGAGGAGACTTTGGGATAAACTTTCCTTTATATATATGTAAGTATAAATTATAATATGCTGATGCATAATTGTTCTCCAAACGTTCGTTCGTTGGACACTTTGATTGATAACGCATTACATTGAAATGACATCGCAAGCCTGACCAGTTGAATTTTTGGTGGTAAGTTTAATTTTTCCAAACTGAAAGCTGAACATAAGGGATTACAGAGTGTCCCCCAGGAATAGCTTTTTATACAGTGCCTTAAAAAGGTATAGGTATAAAGAAATAAATGACATTTTTAGAAATTAGTCCCAATTTGAATTTAATGACAAATAAAGCCCAGTCAAATGACATTAGCCCAATCAGCAGAGAAAAAAAGGTTCTCCTCCAAAATCCCAAAATATGCGGGACTTTTTAAAGTTAAGAATAGGTATAAAAAAAATGGGAAACGTTTAAGATTTGAGGCGTGCCCATAAAATAACACTTGTGGCAGAGTGACAAAATTCAGAGTAGCAAAAATCAATAAAAACATATAAAATTGTTTGGTTGCGGTCATGTAGCCTTTTAACGAAAAGCGAAGTAACTGAGTGATAGAGTGAACTCGCTCTGTTTTCGATTCTGTTCCATTATAGCTTAGGATAAGTCTCAAGCATACAAATGCATACAATAATGTCCAAAATTATGTGCAAAACTTTCGATGTAGAGAGCATTTCTGAAATATGTTAAGATTGATTTAAATAATTTAAAAATAAAATTAATAACTTAAAAGCCCTTTGCATACGAAGCATCTCATTATACACAAAACAAATACAATTTTTAATTAATTTCTCACATTCTTGCATCTATGAGATGGATAGTCTTACTCAAAGTGTTCACAATCAATACTTAAATTGTAACTGTACACCTGGTGTCTAAAATGGTTGTATGTCCGGCGATTTGCAGCTTGTATGCTTCGTGTAATATGTGCAGCTAACACCTAGTGTGCGGTTCTCTATATTTTAACAAACGTGAACTACAGCCAATTCGCAAAAAAAAACATGGTACACGTTTATAACGAGACGCTAAGCTTAACTTTAACAATAGATTCAAAATATATTCTATCTCTAATCAATCAATAAACCTAGTTAACTTTTTATGACCTTTAACTGACATTCACGGAGCCCAAAAAACAATATGTTATATACAAGATTTAAATTTAGAAGTATATCCAAGGTGAGATCCTCCCAACTAACAATTTAGAGACTTTTTTCCACTCCTATTGCACCTTAGGGAGTCAATTCAGTTACTCCCGAAAAGTTTTAATGGAATCAATTAAAGAAAGCTTATAAGATAAGTTAGAAAAATAAAAAGAAAAAGTATTTTACATTGATTTATAATTTAAGTTAGAATTATTCGTTCACATTTATTAAAAAAAAAAAAAATTATTTCGTAACATGCAAGTTAACAGATTAAGAGATATTCAAGTGATCGTTAATAAGGTTCCGAATGAACTGACAAATTAAAACTTAAAATCTAACATAATGAATTTACTTAAATTAAATATGCTGTCGTCAGCAATTCCGATGGGAACCATTCCGCAGTTGCAATCACAGACTCAGGTTACGGTTATGTTGCAGTTGATGGGGTGAATGCCTGGCCATGAAAGCTTTCTAATGCGTCAACGCTTGGCCATGAAATTGTGATCAAGTGTCTTAATTTTATTTTTATTTTGATATTTGTTGACATATTCTTTTAAAGTTTTTATCTGATATAAAAATTACTTTACATCTATGTTGATCTGGGAATCGAACCTGGGTCCCATCGCACCGAAAATTTACGACGCTAACTGCTTGGCAGTCGATGCATATTGTTGCATTAAAATGTTACAGTTTCTGCTCTTATTTTTTTGTACAAAAATTGAATAATAATGGGATTTCTAATTGGTAACATTTTTATATTTACACCATTATGTGCAATGAAGGAATTTTGCTAAATAAAGAAACAGCAGCATGAATTTTGCAGCATTACATAAAGCGAATTGTTATAATCACACAAAACTTAATTTCAAAGTAAATACTGAAAATTAATATAAATAATGTAAAATGGGGCTATAAGGGCAGCCTTTTTAGTTCGGTTTGTTTACATTTTTGGAGTAGAGTTTTATAGGAAGACAATATTGCCATATAAATTAAAATAATGGTTTTAAATAACTACATAACTATTTCTAATGATGACTATATTGGAGTTAAAACTCCTCAGCAATTTGTATAGTATGCATATAGTATGATTAAAGAGAAATTCATCTTTTCCGCCTTTTGCAATAACAGAATGCTCCGGAGAATACCTTAGAGATTAATTTTATCAGAATTGACTCATATTACGGCTTTAATTTATTTTAGATGATTCATGATTAATTAATGAGCTATAGCTACGAAAATACCTTTAAATTTTGAAATCGAAAGCAGTTTGGTTAGTTGGGCTTTGCTCTGTTGGAAAAATAACACACTTTTTTCATCTTTCGGATAGTCTCTTGGAATGTCTTTGTTTACAGACTTATTCATAATATAACTTTTAAGGTTTCCGCGGTTGTTTACATAAGAATTTTTTTTAATTACTCGGATTAGCCGCGTTATAAATAATAAAATTGGGTTTGGGTTGGTTTAAAACACTTCCTCTCATCACACAATTAGTTGAAAATGACAAACACAAAAACAAAATATAAGTGTTTCATATAGGTGCTTAAGAGAGATAACCGCAAGCAAAATTTACAAAAACAACTGAATTATTTTTTAATTATATTCACTAATTTAAGCGTACATATATTCGTAAATAATATGAGCATTAAAAATGACTATTATTTGATGATCAAATTAATATTTATTTACGATTTTGAGGTATTTAATGTATTTATGTCGATTATGGAATCCACAGGGCTCTCTTTTCTCTTAACTCATTTTTCGTGAAAAGAAAAGAGAACACTATACTGCGAATCACTGCGGAACCAGTATTGCAAATTACTCTTGGAGAATTTTTCAATTACTCGGAAAAGTGAAAACCATTTCGGTTTTAGGTGACATAGGCTGGGATTCGAACCTAAAATCTTTGGCGTAACATACTTATGCCCTAAACATTACGCCAAGAGCTACTTCTTGGCAGTATCAAATTTTACCAGAATTACTTTTTAAACCTTCCCCCACCCCTCCACCCTAACAAGAACAAACTCATAAAATCTCAGCTAAACCGGCAAAGAAGTTTTTCAAATCTATGGGTGACAAAACACATACATATGTACATTAATTTCTATATAAATGTATTTTAAGAAGAAAAGAAGATTTAATCCGAAATTCATTTTAATGCAGGAACTTTTTATCTATGTAAATCGTTATATTTTTTTTCGACAAAAAAATATGATTTTTTTTTATTTTTTCGCAATACATATATCTATGTATATGACGATTTTGATGATAATAAATGAGTCTAATATTTTATTATTTATTTTCTATAAAATAGCTGTATAAAGTCGATTTCAAGTATCAAAATCAGATTCTTAAAATAAAAAATGAAAATTTCTATACTGATGGTTTGCAATGATAGCTATAACTGGATGGTGCTTAAATGAAATTGTTATTCAGATTAAAAAAAATTAATAAAATTCTAATACATTTTCTTATTTTCTTTATTTCAAAATAAGAATGGCTCAATAAAGAAGACAAAAAAGAGAAATATATTTGCTGTTGGTATAAGTGAATTTTTAAACAAGATATTAAAACTACTCAATAGTTCTACCTTAAATGTTTCCATACAAACTAACTAAATCTCCTCTCTTTTCTACACACAACTGTATAGTAACTATACCACTGAATAAAAATTGTATTTTGTCCGTTGCTTTTCTTAGTCATTCTCATTCGTATATAGTTGCTAATTAAAAAACACAAATCTTCTGGCAACATAATAAAATGCAAGTAAATAGAAATTCATTTTCCTACTCTCATATAATCTCCACGTATATCCTTTGTATTTTTCGTCCGAAGACCTAACGAAACTATAGTTCGCTCAATCCACTTAAGCATTAAACACATGCGATGCTAGAATGGACTTAAGCAACTTTGCACACAAAAACTTGTAAAAAAAAAAAAAACAAAAAAAAAATATAAAGCATACCTAATTGAACAAGAATGAAGATAGTAGAGCAACGAGAGCAATTGGAACTATTAAAAGGATTGAATTATCCACTGAGGAAATATAGCAAGGACGTAATATATGTTACCCTAGTGGTATTCAGCCATTTGGTCACTTGTCATGAGATCCCTATCCCTACTTCCGATTTTACCTTAGTCCAATCGAAGTGGCAGTGAAAGAAACAGTTGAATTGTTTTATACTTTTTGTTGCGAATGCAATGCGATTCACTTGTTTCCTGTCAACGTAAAGCACTCCAATTTGTTCGTGAAGCATCTCATTGGAATGCTATGCAAGAAAATAATTCTCTTCGTCCCCTTTTTTTTTTTCTGGAGTGTTTTTAGGGGAATGATGGCATCCTGCGGCCTTTTTAAATCAGAGATTTTTCTTTTATTCATTAGAGTCGGATTTTTATTGGATTCAATTTTTATTTTTCAAAATCCTTAAACTTTAAAAAAAAAAAATTCTTGAGGCTGGGGCTTGTCTTTGATTGAAATATTTCATATTAATTGCTCCTTAACCTACAAGTTCAATTCTTTATAAAATCACGATTTATTATAATTTTCCTAGAAATCAGTGCGTTTTTACAGAATCTGTTCCTAACAACAATTGTTGGTTCTCATTTTCCTTAAAATGGAAAATGTCGTGCAGTGTATAAATTTTTCATTCAGTGTATCGAAAGATATTCTCTACATGGTATGAAGTTTAGTTTCAGAATTGAGTTCCCACTCACTCGGTCATTAACAGGAAATTTTTAATGTTTCAAAAAACTTTTTCTAGTGACGAAAACGAATAAACCTGAAAATTATCAACAAAGCCAAACGCAATTGTCCTTCTTTTAAAAAAAACATTAAGCTCAAATTAACAGCGACAGTCGATTATGGGATTTAACGAATTCGAATAGCTGATTAAAAAACTACCATGCTATCATCAACATTTAGAGGAACTTTCATAAATTTCTATGGAACTTACCAATAAAAATAATTTAAACAAGACTGTAAAAGTAAATACCCCTCCATTTTGAAAGACTCCACTATACCCTATTTATATAGTAAACTTTTTTAATACACGTGTAGTGAGGATAAAAGTAATTACCTACACGAATGAGCAACAAAACAACTTCGAATAAAATGAAAGGAATATATAGGTTAGCCCAAGTCCAGAAGGACAAAACAAAACGGCAAAAATCCGATTTGAATTGAAGTCTGAAAATAATTTACAACATTAGCTTGTTGAAGTGGAGAAATAAAATGAAATGAAATCAGGGAACAAGAGATTCATCTAAAGGTATATTACATTGACAAAGGAAAAGACATGAGAAATTCTAACTTCGTATAAGGACACATTGATGAGTATTTTTTTTACTCATCACAAAATATAATTTTAGAAATTCTTGAACTTATAATTATTTTTAGAAATTCTTGAACTTTTAATTATTTTTTTTTTTCTTTAACAAATCTTAATTTATGAGAAGAAACAAATTTTAGAAATCGTTGGATGGGTTTTCCAAAAAAAATATATTTTTTTTTATATATTTTGACCATTTTTATGAAAGAATTTTGGTACGCCAATTTAAAAAAATTTGGATTTTAAAATAAAAAAAAAAAAATTAAATATTAAATCTTAAAAAAATATTTTTTTTTTTATTTTTTAAAAATCCTCGAAAAATATGATATGAATATTATTTAAACTCAGTTTGATTATAGATTATCAAAGCTTTTTTAAAACAATTTTTTTTATGACTTCTAGTCTATGTTCAAGGTTGTTGTCCAACCCGTATGAGATATGGACGACTACAAATTACATAAGCAAACTAAATCACCCTACAACTCGAACTATTTTGCTAATATCTAACACCCAACCCTATTCTATTTACATACACCAAATATTATATACATTACATTATAAATGTATGGATTTATACAATGCATATTATATTACTTTGCCACAGGCAATGTGAAATAAATTAATTTAAATTCAATAAATACAACAACAAACATATATGTACATTGATTAGCTATCTGGATTTATTTTTCAATTTTATTTGTTTTTATATTTTTGTGTGGTAATATTATTATTTTATTAAAATTCCTGTCGCTAAACTAATCATAGAAAATAGAAAATATACTTTTTTATGACTAACTCATTCAACCTCCAATTTCCCCCGAACGACACAACACAACGATGCGACGACGCAACGTCAGAACAAAAACTAATTTAATAAACAACTGGATATATTTTAATTTATTTTCATTGCAACAACTGTTAGTCTTTTCATAATACCTACATAAGCCCTGTTTCCAAAAATGTTATTAAAACATAGGTGATTTTTGAGCATACATAAAATTATCTACCATACGAGAGTAGAGTTACCTTTAATACAATTTAAACTTTGTAAATACTCGTGTGGTATTTTGACATGAGAATATGGAATTATTTTTAATGATGATTTATGCATATGAAAATAATACGTTTTAGAGAGTTATAAAAAATTAAAAATTAATGTCAGTTTATGTTCATTTATTTGATTTGAAATGTAAGTATCTTACCTAACTACAGACAAAATTATGTTAAATTAGGAAAATTTAATACAATTATTTTTATTATACTTATTATTTTTATATGCTCTTTCTATGCTTTTCGAGTTATTAAAAAATGTTTTATACATATACAAGCAAAAAAATTCTATTTTTTCCAAACAGAATCGAATTTTTTCTGTTGTTAAAAATAATTTGTAAAGAATTGATTTTTTTTGTGATTTTTTGTGTTATTATCACGAAATGTATTTTTTTTTTAGAGCGCCCAAATATTTTATATGCATATAAAATCAAAATATTCACTGAAATTAAAATTCGTTTCAACCAAAAACACAGTTTGCCTTCTTAAAACACATCGAAATTTAATTTGAATCTTGGTAGTGTGTGTGCAAATCAGTGAAAAATCATTCTGAAGCAGCGTTGCCGAAGTGGCACTATCGTGCCTTTCTGACACGAAAATTTAATAATGGCACGGTGGCACGAAAAAATTCAATATGGCACGCTTTTTTCGTTTCAATTTTTTAATACAAATAAAGCGAATTTTGAAGAAATTTTGAGAAAATTGCTCCAAATGTAGGCCAGGTGGAGGAAAAACTAGCAGAAACTCTTATTTTTTATAGAACAAATTATTTCTTCTATTTTTTTTGTTGTATTTTACCCCACAATTGATTTTTATATTTTTTATTAACTAACCAATTTTTTATTTTTTCATATGGCACGAAAATGACACGAAATTTTTTTTTGGGCGGCAAGGCTGTTCTGAAGTCTTCCAAAATATGCCAGATTTGTCATCAATTCTTTGGTTGAAAGGAATTTCACATTAAATTTCTTTTTTCAATTTAATCAACGTGAATTTTTTCAAACTTTTCAAATCTGATTCAATAGGTCATATCTTCTGTCATATTGAAATAACATGACGATTCCTGTTGAAAACATTTGATCTTTAAATTTGTAGCATCAATCGAAATTCGGCCATTTCCAATTGCATATTTGTCGTCATTTCTAGCTTCTTTACATATGGACATACATATAGGAAATTTCAGGCAAGCATTAAGTTCATCTGCAGGCGTTGATTGTGGGATAACCGGGTAAGTTGAACGGAAATCGCCAGCCAGCAGTATCGTTGTACCTCCAAAGCGCCTTGCATTGTTTCGCAAATCTTTTATTGTTCGATCAAGTGTCTTCATGCTCGCTCTTGTGTGCTATTGTGCATTCATCCCACAGATGATAATTTTGCATATTTTCAAGACCATTGCAGAGTTTCTGAGAACTTGCATGTTTGTTCGTCATTCATATGAAAATTAAATGGCTCATTTTGGGATCCATTCTCTTAATATCGCAACCATCCATGCACCCATAAAATTATGCAATTTCATGATCTTCTGACTTTTCCGTCGGAATTTCCAATTTTCGTCTCCATTGTGTTCTACCTTACTTAATATGAATCCAACAAAAAAAAACTCTATTAAAAATCGATAGATATTCAGCCGAGTTTTGCGGTCACTAACAAAAAAGCAATTAATTTTTTTGTATATCATTTTGAAATGTACTTCGATTTTTGTCAATCTATAGCTTTTTTACTTCAAATCTTCTTGACCATTTTAGTGTTTTTCCGTACCGGCTTATTTGAAATTACCGTATCATATTGTTAATGTCCTTTGAAGGTCTGCAACCGTTCAGCAAATGATTACAAGTAAGAATACGAAATGCAAATTTACACAATTTCTAAAAAATATACTACACATTTCTAAAGGAAGCTAAATATCTTACTAGTGCAGCAAATGTGCACTAACAAGACATTTCGTTCATTTTAATTTTGACTACAGTTTTAAAGAAGCAAAGATTTAATAAAATAAATCTCTGTTTCTCAGTTCAGTTGATATTTTATAAATTCCAAGTCAAAAACATAAATAAAATGTTCCAAGGGTGAGTTACAATTACCCTGATTATCATCAAGCGTAATCGGGCAACTCGTTTAATATTGCCAAGGGGTCAGATTTAATAGCAGGTGAAGCTAACTTATACAGGTGTCATATAGATTTTATATTAGTCGTGTTTTCTTGCAGGACCGGGGGAAATTGGACGAAAAAAACGACGTCGGTGCTTAATAATCACCATGTTAAATGCAACAACAACTAATACCCTGCGGGCTAACCTAAACCCATAGAATTATAGAATTATCCGGGCTTAATTTAAGCGCACAGAAAACTGTATTACCAGCGTGAATTACATACTTTTTACCGATAGTTGGTATCTAAACTCCATAACGGCGTAAACTCATAGAGTATTAAATTGATTTACTTGAAACAAATTTTATAATATTCTTTATATAAGATGGTTTAAGACTATTTTTTGTTTTTCTAATTTGTTTATTTAATCAGAATACCTATTAATTTTTTTAAATTTTTGTCAACTTTTTCTTTGAGGTTGACACACATTTTCACTTATACGTCAAAAAGGAGGAACAGAAATTGTTTCAAAAAGTCAATATTTAAACGCAAATTTTAAGGCCTAAATCTTTTCTTAATTAAGTCTACAAGCTGAGAAATATGTAGATACTTACCTAAAGAAATTTTAAAATTAAAACTTTTTGCATTTTTTAATTTAGAAATTGGTTTTATGCGCAATCAAGCGGTCGCTGCTTTGTTCCAATTCATTATCATTCCGGTGTTTTTGCATTTTCTCTTCCTCCTTTTTCTATTTGCTTTTTTTTCTGTTCACTCAATTCTCTGAACTGAACTGTTCACTGTTTTAACTGGCGGCGTGCGGTATATGCAAATATATATGTACATACATGTGAGAACAATGTGAGACGGAGAACATGAAAAAGTGGGGGCTGTTGTGTGTGTGTCCGTCAATCGACTTGAGATAACGAACAAAAATTTGAGTAGAAGCGAAACAATACAAAAATGAGCCGAGTGAAAGGTTGAAGATAAAAAGAAAAAATATTGAAGTTGAGTCGATTCTGGATTTACTCTTCCTCCGACATCTTTTTCCGTTTTTGCAAAACTTCCTAATTCCACTCAGTTGTTGGCTCTTTTTTTTTTATAATAGCGTAGTGCAGTAGGTTGACACGTAACGTATATTTGTTTCTTTTTTCTTCTGCATAGGTACCTACTGAAGAATTATGAGGGCAATACATTTTAAAGGGCGATAATCAAGTTAAACAAAATTGAACGGGAAATAGCAACCGAACATGGCATCGTTACCATAATAAAGAAAATAAATAAAGGTGTGTAAAGATTCTATTCGTCTGTCGAACATGAACTTACCTAACAAACAAATTATTTTTTTAAAAAAGGGGATTGATTTTTTCTCAAAACGTAGGCATATAAACTTTTTTTTAATAATATAATATACCTACATAGATTAAGGGTATTTTGCGAAGCAACGCGAGCACGGGTCTGCTAGTATAAAATAAAACCGATGCTTGAAGCCTCTAAATATCAAAATCCAAAATAAAATTTGTTAAATCCCCCAAGAAAAGCCAAAGATCAAACAGGAAAACTAAATCGATGACCACCCTAATATATTTATGTAAATTTATGCCACATTAATTTAAAACTAATTATGGTCCTAGAAAAAATATTGCTTGTCCAGAAAGTAATTATGTATAGTCAGCTGAATAGAAATTAGGAAAAACCAACGGCATTAAACATATAATTATTTGCTTTAAAAAAAAAGCCAACAACAAACTTTAAAAAGAAAAAAAAAAAAACATAGTTATTTGCAAGCTTACTTTTTTAATGTCCACTTACCGCAATATCACTATGGTTATTATATTATTCAAACCCAAGTAAAACTTTTAGCCCCCATGAAGTTGGAGTTGGATGATAAAGTATGAACATCATTGGCAAGAAACTGTCCTTTCCATATATGGATATATATTTTTGTATTCCTTGGTAAGTTTCCTTTAAATTCTACATCATACGAAAAAATAACATTGAGGAACGTAAAAGTATCAAATGGTGGAAAAAAAAACAGGTACAGAAAATATAACTTTTTTAAAGAAAAGTGTATGTTATACCCTGCTTGTCTTTTTTTGGAGATATTATTATCTCTATATATATATGCTCATTTAGGAAGAATATGAATTCATTTATTACGTTAAACTTTCCTTAATTAACCTCAAATTTTGAATTTCCCAAAAACTAGGAAACAATCGTTCAATGGTACCTTATTCAAATGTCTATAGTTTCTCATTGACTTTAGTTACCTTGATATGAATGGAATATTCATTAGAACTTACTCAAAAATTCACTGGAATTCATTTGAGATTGACAGATTACAAGCATACCTCTCAGGCAATATATAAGGACATATTATTATTACGTTAGACAACTGTTGGAATGCGTTTATAAATATGAAAATGGCGTAAACTTGGCCAACTATTTCAACAATGGCTAGCTTGACAATATTCTCCAAATGTTTTTTAAGGAAATCTAATAAATACGACTTCATTGTTCAAAATACACCCTATAAAGTCCACACCAAAAATAGTAAGATACAAAATAGAAAACGAAAACATATCCGTCTTCATTGGTATGTCAGGACCTTATGGAGTCCTACATTCTTATATAATGTAATATAGTATATGTATGTACATATAGCTACGAGAGAAAAGGGACGAGATAATGAAGGATTTCCCTTCCAAGGTGTCATGTCAAAAATGTCATTACAATGATTGGTGTTCAATACTTGCGTTGACATGGCATTCTCTACACATCCTTTTTACAAAAGAAGAAGCAAAGACAAGAGGAAAGGACAGAAGACGCAAGAAAAAAAAAAAAAAAAAAACCATGAGGCCGTACTGTCATAATGTGGCTAAGAACTCTCATGTCTTCGAGGTGGATAAAAATATATCTATACGAGTAGAGTATATACTATACATACATATATACCATTTGATTTGATGGCTTTCATCCATTATTCGAATATTTTGATTTGACAGGTCCTTTAAGCCACACGATGACAACGACGACGCTGACGACAGTACGTACGACACTGGCTGGATATAAAATGAGAAATTTCCGGATGTCAACGGCTGCTGTCTGGATTGCATATAATATAATTGGGTAAGATTTTTTTTTCTTCCTCGGTAACAAATAAGGCTATTGTAACCTCAATGGAGATGTCCATTATAAAGTCAGAAGTATATTGATGTGATAATCTTGTGTGAAGAATGGGGCGATCAATATACAGATATATGTACATATATAGTTGAGTCTCCACATCATCGCATAAGGACTTCAGCACAATCTAGTCAACAAATATAAAAGATTCCTGGCAATTATTGTCTCAGCTTGACTTTAATGAGCTCTTAAAAAAACCAAAGAGACAAAAACAGTGATGTTGGTGGTTTCAACTCAAACTCAGGATGGTAATTCGGTGGTTAGCTAAGCCATTATAATATACAAAGTCCAAGAGAGCTGCAATATACCGCACGATGTTATCCCTTTAATTACCTCCACAAAAGGTCCATTAAGATTTTCTGGGCTTGTATATATAGTCGTACGATACGAGTAGGTACATATGTAGTTGTAACTTTTGTTATAATGTATAGAACATGGACTCTCTATGGTCATTTGGGATCACTGACCATTTCCGACAGCATATTTTCAGTTAGTTTTTGGTTTCATTTTAATGAACTAAATACAGATAAAAGCATTTGCGATTGCAAGCAACCACAAAGTTTCACAACTCTTTGTAATTAAAAGGATTACATGAGTTCAGAATTCAGTTGATGAACTTTGGTGTTCTTTCTCCTTTTTTTTTTTGCTAGGAAAGGAAGTAGGTGTTAGTGGGGTTCTGGGTGGGAAAAATAGACCGGGAGTTGGAATGGAGGCAATTGCAATTCTGCGGTATTATTAAGCACATATTTGATATATGTAGTTTGAAGAGTTTATCCATGTAGTATGTATGTAGGTGGAAGTTAAGTAGTGCTACTTCTGAATATATTTGAAATTGCGTTTATTGAGAGCTATGTTCAGATTGCAGATTACACTATACTCTGCTATCTCATAGTAGGGCAGGACGTCAAGTGGAAAAGAGAAATATTCTGTTAACTATGTTCATTTAAAGATGAAGCATGTTATGTGCAAATATAGGCACAAGCGGATCATTTTTAAAAGAATACCCCGTTTTGTTTAAAATAAGGAGTTCTAATTTAATTTTGTCGGAACAATAAAAATAAACAAATCATTGTTGTTACGAAAGGGAATAAAGAGAGGATTATTTTGCTTAAACATAAATTATAATTAAAATAGAACACGAATTTATTAAGGGTATTCATGCAACGTCGTAAGTTTACAAATTTTGTAAAATGATAAGTTTACACAAACGTTTGCAAGAACCCCCTTTTTAATTCATTTGATTTAAATGCTGTGTAATTGAATCATCTGGTCGCTAAGCCTCAAATATTAATTTTAAAAATGTGTATTTGTATACAAATAAATGTGTTCAGATTTCGAAATTATTTTTGAATGGAAAACCTTTCAAGTACCAACTTGAAATCGTAGCCGAATGTTTCGGAACAGAATAAAATGTAAAATACACCACAAAAGTCACATTTTTTTAAGCCCGACGTGAATTAGATGAGAAAACGATTTCGAGTCTAAATGTAGAACTGTAACAGTCACAAACTCACGGCAGTGATCGAAGGATAATGAGCGAATACAAGAAAAATCATATGACACGTCCATAAAGGTTACGGTGACCATATTTTCAAATTACAAATAATAAACAAATAAAAAAAAAAACAAAATTCAATTCAATTTTAAATTTTTCCATTTAATTAAAAAAATATCTCCGGAAAAAAAGACTTATATTTAAAAAACGAATATACAGAAATTCAGTCATTGTTTGCATCAAACTTAAAATTAAAAACAAATAGTTGAACATCTCCTTATTTATAAACACATTCCAACAGTAGCCTACAAATGTTCTCATACACTTACTCACATCCCTGTAATTTTTCAATTTCTTTAGCTTTTGGATACGTTCAATGAACATTTCGTTGGTTTGAAGATTATTTTTCAATTTTTTGTTCATTGAACGTACCCACTTTAGAATAGGTTTGGGCAACCAATTTCAGTGTCTAAATTAGACACTCGATGTAACATGATTATAAACAAGGTTTGGACTTGGACAGCTGTGCAAAGTTAGACATACTTTGGAATGGGTTTATAAATACGACTGGTTAAAGTTTAATTTAACACAGTTCATTTTTAGGGAAGTTGATATTTTTCTGAAGAGTAAATTTCCTTCACTAAGTTCCGTTTTTTTTTAAATATTTTTTGAACTTTAAACAAGTGAGTTCATAATTGTATTTAGTTATCAGAATAGATTTTACATTCTCGGTGGCATCAGGGATTAGGGTTGACTAAAACAAATTTCAATATTTTTGTTTGCAAAATTTTAAGTAAAAGTTACCAATTTTAACAACGCAGGCAGGAGACAACCGATATGGCTTTTTTTTAATTTTAATAGTTTTTGGTGTGTACATGACAGAAGATGTCAAAACCAATGGAGTGCGTTCAGGATAAAAATAAAAACTTTAGATGTCTTGTTCGTTCGTTGAATCAGTAAGGGCACGTAAGCATCACTATTTTTTTGTCAATGAATTTTGCTCTAATATATTTTATGTTATTGTTTTTAAGAATTTGTATGGAAATACAGAATAAATAATGAACAACTTCTGAAATACAGAACATTTATGTGTTTTTATGTTACAAATAATTCATAATGAACATCATCTACAGATACAGAGTTGTTCATTATTATAATGAACGGATGGTCACCGTAATAATGGTGGATATAACTTTTCTTCAGTTTAGTTCCCTTTTGTATTTGTTAATATCTAAAAGTTGTCCCGAGCTCAACTCAACTAAAGTTTGGTGAAAGAGGAATCATTAAAAAATAAATGGTTCCTTTAACTTCGATTCGGAAAGCATAACAAATACAATTATTAAAAGCATTTAATTTTGTTTATCCATATGGCCCATTATATAGATTTGTGTAACTAAACAATGCTGATCAATAAAAGTCAGAAAATGTAGATGTCCTAATTAATTTTTGTTTTGTATAAACTATACGTTTTTTTTCACAACTTTTATCGCCAACTTATCTCAATGCGATAGTTACAGAACACGGGCAGAGTTTTTATTTAGTTCTGTGAGATCATATTTCTGAACACGCCTAATTCTAAAAGTCACAATGACGTTTGTTAAAGTTTACCAAAAACATTTGGTTAATTTTCCGCAGCAAAATTCTTGGGGAATTTTAACCAAATTGTGTAAATCATTTCTCATACAAAATTTGCATTAACCAAATGGTAAACCCAAATGGGAAACTTATCCAGTGTTTTAAATTATTGCGTAAATACTTTAAATGGAAATCAACTTCTTAACAAAAATCGCAAATCATGTGCGATGATTGCTTAAATTAAATATAGAAATCTTAAATTCTTTTCAATGTTTAAATCAAATATAATTTTAATGGAAAATTTAGAAAAATATTTTAAACTACAAATTTTGAAAAGAAAATTTCAAGGTGATTCACATAAGATGCGATGTAAAGTCGTAGGGCATGTAGATTGGGTTGAGACAAGAAAAAAATAGCATGAGAGGGGGTCTATTTCCCCCATTTAACCAGTAAGAGCAATTTTTGAGACTCGATTCACTAACATCAACTCTTCGAAAATGAGGCTGGGAACAACTTTTCGGTCAACGATGAGCATTACGGAGCCATGTTAACCCACTTTATTTTTTTAATGAAACTGAAGATATGGATTTGGATGACCTCTGGTTCATGCAGGATTATGCGCCATGCCAATCAGCCCATGCAACAATCGATCTTTTGCGTAACTAATTCCCAAATCGTGTTATCAGCCGTCTTGGCGATATCAATTGGCCGCTTCGCTGCGATTTGACCGCTATGTACTTTTTTTTTGTGGAACCGTGAAGTACAGATGTTATGCCAACAATCCGGAAACGATTCAAGCACTTAAGGCCAATATCATCCAAGCAATCCGTGAGCTACAGCACAAATAAACCATCAACAAGGTCTTGGAAAATTGAAGTTGCAGAATGCACGGAAAGATGATTTTTTAAAAATTAGGTTTTTAGGTTAGTTTCTTCGAAGTGATTTAATTCTTTATCATGACTTTCACATGTTCTAATTAAATGGCGGTAATCAACTAAAATCAGCTAATTAGCTATTTCCATAATTAGATACAAATGCTGGTTACCATTCTAATTCAATGATTTACCACTTCAAATAATCCTTGATTATTTTGATCAGCTGTGAATAAACTGTCAAAATGCACTTAATGAATTAATATATATATATAATGACACGATTTATCAGAAAGCTTCTGTCCCCAAATCATATCTATAGTCACCTAGTTTTATTTTAAAACGATATCATTATTTACTTAACGTTTACATTTTATTAATAATATTTAGTTTACCTTAATTCTGTCTGACGACTTTTTAATTTTAATTGAAAATAAGTCCCTAGTCCAAAAATAACTTGATTATTATTTACACAAACAACGAAAGCCTTATAATCGTTTCGTTGATTATCTTTTTAGTATCCTTCCCTGAGTTCCAATCCTCTTTTGCACTACGAAAAGTTGTTTAAAAGTTCACAGAGCTGACAATTTAACACCGAATAACCACCTTTATTTTCAATGGTTTTTTGTTGAATAATTTTCCAGGTGGAAATCAAACTTTTCAATTATTACTTTTCCGTCTGGTTTAGGTAGTGTAAACTTGCATATATAGGGGCATTATCTGCCAAGTTATATTTCGGTATTGCGTTTCAAATAAAATAGTTATCAAAGTGTTGATATTTTGTTCGTCGAAGGATAAAGAGAAGTTTTATATTGAATTTATTTTTCTTAGTTTTGCCATATAAAGGAAGATAAATATTATATATGTAGCTATGATACGAAAAAACAATCCAGCTGCATATTCTTGGTAAGACTAGAATAAATATGGTAAGGGAAAAATGGAGATTTATCGACGCGATAGTCACCAAATTGTTTTCTCCTTCATCATAATTATTATCCTGTCGAGAAAAAAATATACCAAAAATCGTTGTAAAAAAAAGTCGGCTTTCTTAAATTAACGACGTGAAAACTTTTTTTTCAAAATTTATGGAATACCTATCTACAAAATCGATTAAGTCATTAGCGAGAAAAACGAAAATATCGAAAAAAATAGGGCAACTTTCAAATTAACACAAATGTCATATCAACAGCCTAGGTATTATAATTATTTGACAACAAATGTAGTAGATTAAATAATAATGCACTAATAATTTAAAGGCTAAATTTAACCGGTGCAATGAGAGTTTTCACGAGAGTTATTTTAATGCTGATTGGTAAGCAGCTTCCAGCAACATAGAGAGCCCAAAGGGCACCATATGTTTTCTGGAGTGCATATGAAATATGATCGTCCCAATTAAGAGTTTGGTTCAATATTAGGCCCAGATTTTTTACGGTTTTTACATACTTAACTGTTGAGCTACCTAAAATGAATTGGGGCAAGCAGGAACACTTAATAATATTTTTACTGACAACGATGGCTTGGAATTTTTTGGGATTAAGTCGCAATCTGTTTTGTTCGGCCCATTGAAAAATCCTCATGAGATCTATATGTACACACGAACTTTGGCGTCTTCGACCATACCATTGGAGTAACTTAGATAAATTTGTACATCATCGGCGTACATTATAATGTCACAAAGCTGATAGTAGATCGTTTATAAAAATAGAAAATAACAGTGGATCTGGAATTGAGCATTGAGGGATGCTGGCTTTTATTGGGAGAAAATCGGATAGCTGGGAGTTTGCAGAAACAGCAGCTTTAATTCTTTCACTCAAATATTGTTCAATAAGTTTCAAACCCGACCTTTTAAAATAAAAACTGTTTTTTAATTTTTTAAAAAGAATGTTTTGGGATACTGAAACAAAACCTTTGGAAAATTCAAGCAATAGATACCAGGGTGGTAGTCATCAATCAATCAATTGAATTTTTTAGCTTAACGTCATCAACAACTTTTAGGAGAGCTGTAGAACAGCTACGCTTGGATTTAAATCCTACTTGGACAGAAGAAAGCAGTTGGTTCGTTGACAGGAAGGCAGATATTTGCTTACTATTAATTTTTTCGAAGGCTTTTGAAAAGAAGGGTAAGATATCATGGAATTAAGTTTGTTTGCCTATCGATGACAAAATTCTATGATTTTATTTATTTTTATTTCACTAAGCGGAATAATTTTCTTTTTATTTTTATGTGGCATGGCTAACTATTTTTTTCTGTTTCTTGCTTGCCACAAAGTTGAAAAAGTAGTGATGCCATTTTGTAACAGTGATGGGCTTGTTTCCTGTGATGACTTCGTTAAGTCCCGAGTCGTTTTTTCCCCAAACTCCATATGAACTTGCAAAAAAACACGCCTGTGTGTATTGATGTTAAATCTATGTTTATCTAATGCATTTAACCACTAAAATGCACAAGCCAAAGAACAAAGGAAAAATAAAACCACAAAATCAAACAAAAAAAACAGATTTGGTTAGTGGTCAAGGTGGGTATTCGCAGTATTCAATACCAATTTTCAACATTATTTTAAATTCGGTATTATCCGATGTTACGAAAACTCTTTTAAATTCATTTTAAATGTGTGTTATTATTAATTTTGCAGTATGAGTCGATTGCCTACGTGTTGGCAATATTAAACACTAATGGCGAATTCAGTGACAAAATTTCGCACTCATATTAAATTTCCACATCATTTTATAAAAAATATTTCATTTTTAATTATTTTTTGTAAGTATATACTATACCTATACATTATAACCTTTACCTATTTGTCCATACATTTATATAAAAAGTTCTCAATTGCATTGCTAGACGAAAGGTTATTCATGAGATGAGTTGTGGGTTCGATTCAAACTTTAATGAGCCTTTTTTTTCCGGAAAGAACTCATTTATTCATTATAATTTTTATTCCAGTAAATTATTATTTTGTTAAATATTGAGTTGTTGGGATTTCCTGATGACTAATTATGAATTGAAATTATATCCCCTTAAGAGTAACTACATTATAGTTATATTGGGAGAACATTTCTACATAATTATTTTCATATGATTATTACGTTATTAATGCAATTATATGATACATTTCGAATTTTAAAATTTAAAGTGAAACATGTAAATTCGAGAAACTAATTTAACAACTAAAAATTGTATTACTTTTAAAGAATGTTTTTTCATTTATTTTAACTAATTTAAGTTTCTGTTAAATTATCTTTTTTACAGGGGTGGAATCGGCTAACGCGATAGTTGATAGTTGATAATCAAAATCGACAATTTTGCTCCATGTAAGGTGATTATCAAATCGACAGTCGTTTTTTGTACTGATATTAAGCGACAGCTTTTTAGGTGTCGTTTTAATACATTTACATATGTCATTTTCATAAAAAGTTTGATGCGGTCGGCTTAAAATTGGTTTGTTTTTTAATAATATAATTAATTAAAACCAACACAATAATACAAATGCAAAAATGACATTTAATTCTTGACTGAATTGTAAGTTATGCCAAAGAACAAACAATTTTTGGCGAACGATTTACACAGAGCAACGAATAGTTGATAATCAAAACCGACAATCAAAAAAGCGACAATCAACTATCGCCTTACGCGATTCCACCCCAGAACGAAAAAACATAGCTACATACAACATACATACTACCAAAAAAAATATCAATTATCTACGTAAAATTGTCCACACGTAGACAATCGTGTAGTCTACATTTATAGTCTACATGGCACAAGATTGACCGGTGACAAATCATTTCGAATATTGTAATTTTTAAATTGTAAAATTTGGAAAAACTGTAGAACTACCTATTGCGACACGTCGAGTTCGTCTGTAGGTGTTTTAAATTAACTAAAGTCGAACATGAAATTAAGACAGCGAATACCGAAATGAATTTTTTCTAGACATTCTTAGCCGACGTCAAGTGACAGCTGTGTATTTGACAGTTCTTACACTCCTCCCTTCATGTTGAGCATAAAATATTTTGTTTTCTTTGTCGTGGTTGGATAAAAGCCTTCTTTTAAATTTGCTTTAGGATTAAATTTTTTAATCAAAAACGAAGAAAAAATAAACTTGAAAAATAAAAAAAACAAGTAAAAATAAAACTACAACCTTTTATTTTGGTTGTTAAATGCCAAAAATTATTTTTTGTACTCCATTTTCACATTTCAAAACCTTTTTCGATTTGTTCATATTTTTATACATATCTGTTCTAGATCCGATTTGGCTTCGGTTCTCACTGAGTATGGTAAAAGGGTAAGCTCTCTCTCTCAAAATGCATGCACAAAATTTGTTGGTGTTGATTCTAATTTTCATACTAATTTGAGCCGACAAACGCTGTTTTGCGGATCCATGTTTGGATCCTTCAACGGAGTCATCCATAAGTTGTTTACTACGTGCGCGGATCCAAAGCGGAGTCATTTGCTTAAAAGGCTTGCACACAAAAATTTGTTAAGCAGAAATTTGCAACTTATCCAATTGATGGGAAATTATTTTTTCTCTCATTGTGCTCTCTGGTTGCAACTTTTTGAGTTAACAAACAACAATTTTTGAGAATTAGTGACAATTTGTGAAAATTTGTGAGATTTTGCAAGAAATTTCAGAGCTAATATACAATAAATAAATACAGTAGACTCGCAGTGATATAATATGTAAAAACCCAGGCATGCTCACTTCACGGATCTTGTTCTGTGGCTTGACAGTAGTTCCTGAAGAATTAGGACCTACATAAGTGGCACAAAGAATTTTAGGATTTTTTAATTTCTACCAATTTAACAACACTGGGACGGACGAGAATTGAAATTCAGTCCATCATGAGCTATAGTGGACACCACCAAATTTATCTATTTATTTTAAGCACAAAAAATACAATCTAACATCACTGCTCTGGCAGACGGTGCAAGCCATGCTATAAAATGAATATTGTTTAACTATTTGTAAGAAGAAAATAAATTAATAATAAAAGTCATTAATTAATAATTAATAAAACATCACTGCGACTGCTCTGAACTAATATTTCAAAAGTCAACAATAATTTAAATTCCTTTTACACCTAATTTGTTTAAATAATTGGTTACCTGGGTAAACTGCATAAGTGTAATTTACCAATACAAAATTTAGCTGATAATTAATTATAAACGCTACAATTTGAGAAATCGAGCCGTATTTAAAATTTTACATTTATTTTGTAATAAGCATTTTCTTCGCAAAAAAAAAAAAAACAGAGTGGCTATTAATTTTTGTAAATTTCAATCCTATATTTGTGTTAAGCAATAAAAGAAAATTCTGCTTTTAATTCCACGTAGTATTTTTAAATATTTACTAATTATTTATTCAATTAATAGACTTCGTAAAAAATAGCACTTTAAACTTTAAATATTTATAACGGGTGGTTAAACTTTAAGGGCCGATGTTGAAATATGAACCACACCTAAACGTCAAGTTTTTTTCTGCATTTCATTTGACATTTCTCAATTTTAGACTAATTCAATTTGAACCATGGAAAGATACACAATCGAGCAACGCGTTAAAGTCATTCAAGAAATGGCAACAGTGGATGATCAATTTTCAAAGAAAATCATCTTCAGTGATGAGGCACATTTTCTTCACCTCAGTGGATTCGTCAATAAGCAGAATTGCCGCATTTGGGCGTATGATAATCCAAGAGTGATTGTCGAAAAACCAATGCACCCACAAAGAGTGACTGTTTGGTGCGGTTTATGGGCTGGTGGCATCACTGGGCCGTATTTTTTCCAAAATGAAGCCGGTCAGAACTTTTTATGGCCCGAATTGGAAGATATGGATGTGGACGATATGTGGTTTCAACAGGGCGGTGCCACTTGCCACACAGCTAACGAAACAATGGCTCTTTTGCGCGACAAATTCAATGGCCGTGTTATCTCATGTGGTGGCGATGTCAATTGGCCGCCAAGATCATGTGATTTGACACCGTTGGACTTCTTTCTTTGGGGTTATTTGAAAGAAAAGGTATACGTCGATAAGCCAGCAACAATTCAAGAGCTAAAGGATGAGATAATTCGGCACATTAACGGCATAGAACCTCAATTATGCCTCAGCGTCTTCGAAAATTTGGACCATCGGATGGAGGTGTGCCGCCGAGGTCGCTGCGGCTATTTGGCCGATATTTTGTTCCATACATAATTGAACCATACCAATATTATCATAATAAAAAGAAATAACAATAATTTCCTAAATAATTTGTGTTTTATTCAAATCAATATCGGCCCTTAAAATTTAACCACCCTTTATTTTTAATTTATTGATATCTGAGCTTTGCCTTAATTTTCCACCAATTGATATAAAAATAACCAATTTAATTGATTGGATATGGAATATGAAAAGTACAAAAAAAAAAAATCAATCAATTAATAAGATAATGTAACCATCCAATCGATTAATTAATAGACAAATATGGCATTAATTCGAAAATAAAACAATAATTCATTTTAAGGATATGACTTTGATTTGTCATTAATATAAATATCTGTATCAACTAATTGAAATTAATATGCCTTTCAAGAAAATAAACAAATGATATAGTGTTATTTCTACCAATTAAACCCGCAATGTTGGAAATAAAATGGTAAAAAATATTATTTAGTAATTGTCACTGCAGTTTTGCAAATAAAACATGTAAACATTGAAAAAAATCATCACTCATTTTGTTAACTTTCAAATTATAAACACATTTATCAATGAGTTGGGCTTACATACTTGTTAATGATATATTTATTTATTTTATTATTTTATTTAAAATGGACTGTGCATAAGCATTCTATGCTGACGATTTCACTTCGCTCACAAGAACTCGGCCTTTCGCGTCATGACTTGAGCATGCACTAGTACATAATTCAACTGACCCAGAAGCTGAAGACAACGACGTGTGTTCGCTAAATGGGCTCTTATTTTCTAATTTTCACCGAAAAATCATCTTATGCGATGAGGCCCCTCTCTGGATTAATGGGTACGTCAACAAACAAAATAACTGAATTTGGGACGATACCAATCCACATGAGAGCCGCGAATGCATCCCGAAAAAGTCACTATTTGGTAAGGATTTTGGTCTGGCGATGTCATCGGTTCATATTTCTTCGATAACGATTTTGGCCAGGCCATCACCGTCAACGGCAAGCGCTGTAAGTCAATGATTATCAATTTCATTGTTTGAATTGGATGATAATATGGACATCAACAAAATGTGATTTCAATAGGACGGCGGCGCTACGTACCACACAACTAAAGCCACATTGGAAATTCTGTATGAGCGATTTCGAGTTGATCATCTTACGTGTAGGTGATGTGAACTGGTCTCCGAAATCGTACCATTTAACCCAGTTAGACTTTTCCTGTGGGGTTTTCTGAGGCCGCAAGTCTATGGGAACAAGCCACAAACTACATCGGCCCTCAAAGCCAACAAAATCCATGCCATCGTTCAAATTCAAATTCAAATTTTTGTAAATAAAAGAACTTTCAAGATTTTGAAACGACCACACTTTAAATTTAAACCAAATTCATGCTATTTTAACACTGCATCTTGTACATTTTAATTTGATTACATTTACCTGTTGGTTTAATGATTCATAAAGTTGTTATTACAATTGTTTACCTGATTAACTTAACTATGTTTTAGTTGACCTAGTCCTGTGATTGTTTATTTAAAAATATTATCGAGTTAATGTTCAAAAATCATCTGTGTCTATGGGCATCAAAAAGGAAGTTTATACGAAATGAAAAGTCAAACAACCTGATTATAATTTTGATTTGATAGTTCGTCATATCATAAAACCAAGTTATCCAGGTTTTCCAGTTGATTTAAGAAGATTATTTATTATTGATATTATTAAGCTTACAGGGTATCGTGTAGATTTTACAATTAATTGGTTTTTGATTCAACACGATGATTTTTAAATCTGGTATCCTGTTAAGTATTTAAAACAACAATAATTCAATATTTTTCTTGCCTGCATTGGAAGAAATGAAGGTTAAAGACATATGTTTCCAAGAAGATGGGGGCACATCAAACAAAGAAAGAAATTGTTGGTCCAAAGATTTCCCGGTTGTATCATTTCGCTTACAGGCTATCTCAACTGAAACTTTTCTAATTTGAACATGTGTCATTATTTCTTGTGGATTATCGTAAACAAATCATTTTTAATAACCGTTAAAGGACTTTGTAAGCCATAAGAGATAACATCTGGACCGAAATTCTCCAGATTCCAGTCACAATGCTCGAAATAGTGCCCTTATTTTAAAAAAATATTTGCAACCTTTATGGATATTTAGGAATTGAATTTTTAAAATTACAGTTATATATGAATATAATTTTTCTCTGTAGTATAAATACAATTTCTTTTTGTAATTAGCCACCGGAAGTTAATTTAAGTATTGAGTAATCTTACACTAATATACCTACTTACCATGGAAGCATACAAATTGCACTCTCGAATAAAATAATAAGCTTTTTGGTGGATTTAATTTAATTTTTGTTTTCTAAGGTTTTACAAGAAGTAATCTAAAATCATATCCTTTGACATGAACTTTTCAACTTTGTGCTTCTTTCGGAAGAGCACAAACTTCAAGGAATTATTAAATATCTCTGACTGAAAAGTGGCATTTAAAAAATAAATGAGTGCTCTTTGTAGGAGTAGTGTTTACCAAACTACGTAACACTTTCATCATCATCATTATCATCATAATCATCATCATCATCATCATCGATTCTTCAACAATTAACACAAGAGAGAAACTGCAAACTATAAAGGAGAAACTTTTTTCATCAAGAAATGCACAACTTTGGCACTTTTGAAGATTATTTAAGTGGAAAGTTGATGAGGGACGAACGAAACGAAAGTTTTCTTATTACAAAAAGGCACATCGGACGCACACCGAAAGCAATTGCGGACAAAAAAAAAAATCCATCTCTTCTTCTTCGTTCGACCCTTTTCCGTATCCGTATCCGCATCCTTACTCAGTGCCATGCTCTTGCATCCATTTTAATTTCCACTAAACACTATCTTCCAGCTTCCACTAAGTCAAGTTGATTTGTGTCGAGCTGGTCTGGTGTAGTCCCTTGGTTTCGTCTGTGCACACTCCTCGTCCTTATTGGACAAGTCATGAAAATTCTAATTGGATTCCCCCATTACACTGTCATCCCCTATGTTCCAAAGAAAAAGAAAATAAAAAAAAAAAAAAAACACGAAACAATTATGCGAAATACGTTGCATCAAGGAAATTTACTACTTCGAAGGATAATTTATGCAAAACTATATATAAAATTCCTTACACTATAGTTGTCTTCGTGTGAATTGTAGAGTCCTTGATGTGGCGACGAATTCTTTATCATTTGAATAAGTTAGAAAGAAGCTAGTTGGTTATGTAGTTGATAGTGTTGTTGTATAGGAATTCAAATTAAGTATGGGAAGTAAATTAGTTTCATAAAGATAGTTGCACTCGTATAATGTGTTCGTTCGTCCCTGTGATCATGTCTTATCAAAAAAAAGAATCTCAAAGCTGAAACTGAAACTACAATAAGAGTTAAATAAAAAATTGTATTTTGAATATTAAATTTCTGAAACATGCAATTCATTTTATTATTCGTCCATGATAAAAAAATAAATCATATGAAGTCAGTACAGATACAGTAATAGTTGTTCGTAATCTGCATCATTTAAAATATAGTTTAATTCAGCCATAATATAAGTAGATACTATATATCTACTTAGGTAAGGATCATGATTATATCTTAAACGGTACAAATCTTTTGGGAAAAATTAAGAATATTTTTACCTGATGCCTAACTGTCATACCTATAAGTTTTGTTGTCAATTTTGAGTTTTATAGTGTTTTGCTTGGTTGTTCTTTATTTATATTTGTTCTTTTATGTTTGATTTTGTGTCAATGCCGTCTCCGGAAAAGATCCAACAGGGACGAAAAAGAACTGTTTTTTTTTTTAAATTGAATAAAAATAACCTCCACTATTTTCCTAAAGAAACGTTAGAAAAATAAAGGAATACACATTTTTTGTATTCGCATTTATTTCAAATATACCTAAACAGCATAAAATACAGTGGAAAAGTTACACGGAAAAAATGGTCAGTTTCCAGTTTCGGCTTTCTACTCCCACTGGTTCGGTTTTAATTGCTCCTACACTCACCTCCTTATCTGTGGTGTTCCTAGCTTGACATCAAGCTGGAAGCACCACAAGTTTAATGGTAAGAGATTTTAGTTCCAAACTAGGATTGCGTTACTAAATTAGCACTTAATTCCGGCATCATTAGAATTTTGAATTCCGGTTGTGGTGTTTCCAGCTTGACGGACCTCCTTTTTAATTGCGATACATAGGTACTACATAATATACAGTAAATTGTGCTCAAAATAATAGTAGTTTGTTCGACAACTTTACATCTCTGGTATGTACTGTCGATCTACATTGAAACATTTATTTTTGTACATACAACGGTTTATTCTAAATAGATTTACTGTAATATTTTTAAGAAATCGATTTCACTACAATAGGTGTGAGTCAACTTTGAAATTTCTGTTAGAACTGTTCAAACTAATGGTAGTGCAAACAAATTTTCAGGAATTCTAAAGAAATTGATTATTTCAATAATTTATTATTTTTTGTTAATAAAAAGTAGGTAAAAACATAATTTTATAAAATGTCAAAAAAAACGAGTATTTTCATCTAAACATTTGATTAAGTGGGCAGAGGAAAGCATTGCACAAGTGAAAAAAGAGAACCTATAAAAAAATTGAGAAGAGAAGGCAAAACATATGCAGAAATCCAAGGCATTTTTTTAAGACCAAAAATAACGGTACAAATCTGCGGTACAAATTTTTTTAACCAAGTTATGAAAATCTTATTTTTCTCAAATATGTGCTGACAACTTTTAAAAAAAATCAGTAATTTTTTTTTACAAAAAATTTACCATTTTATAAATTTTTTTCGGGCAAATGGTTATAAATGGTACCTTCCATTTTTTTTATTTTCGATTTTCTAAAAACGGTTCGACTGATTTTGATCAATTTTTTTTATAGACAATGTTTACAATAATTTTAAGAACTAAATTTTTCAATTTTTTTTTTGATTTTTAAAAAAAGTATAATTTTTTTTTTTTTTTTTTTGAGAACTTAATAATTCGAAAATGACTTGGTCGATTTTTATTAAACTTAGCACTCAAAAGTTTTTTAACATTATCTACCAGATTTTAAATACAAAGTTTTTCTTTTAACCAAAAATAACGGAATCTCCCACACAAATGTGAAAAACCAGTAGGTATTGAAAATCTCATTTTTCTCAAAAACGACTCCTACGATTTTAATTAAAATCTTTGTGCGAACTAATATCAGAACGATCTACAATATTATTGGATAAAAAATATATCTATCGTTTAAAAATTGTACCTTTCATAGAATCAATTTTTGGGTTTTCGACTTTCTCATTATCTGTTGAATTGATTTTAATGAATTTTTTTGCACAAAAGCTACTAATAAGTTTAAATAATTTTGCATATCAAAATTTAAAAAAAATCAAATTTTGGATTTTAAAAAAAAATTTCAAATTTTTTTTTTGAAAATTCGATATTTCGAAAATGGGTGAATGATTTTTTTGCAATATTAATTTTTAAACTCCGCATTAATAAGTACCTACTAAAAATTGGAGTGCCATTTTTTTTTCTTTTATACGTATATTTAAAATTTTATACATACAAATTAAATTTTTTAAATAATCGCTCCAACGATTTTTAAAATTATTTTCTCATATAAATTGAGATTTATGTAAGAAACCACTTGGTGTACCTACATACATTGCGTTGGTGTCAAATGAATTTCAGATATTTTTTTAATCAATTTATTTCTAATTTTATTGATTGTCTCAAAAACTCTAGATATTAAAGTACATCGATATTTGCCGTAGATCAGAGGTCTTTGAAATTTAAACGGTACAGTTAGGAAGAACAACCGTTAGCTCGTATATACTAACTGTATATTTGTCTAGGAATGTTTTTCCGATTCCCTCGCGGAGTCGCTTTTGATGAAATAATGTTTTCAGATATTTTACCAATTGTTTGCTTGTCAGTTGCAATATATCAGGCATATTGAAACTGAAGGTGTATTTCGATGTAGCGCAACTCGGATATGCCTGAGATGACTGTGATGCCTTATATCTTGTGTAGAATTCTCACAGATATCTTACATGTTCTTCTACTCTTTTCTTAATGGCGCTGCAATAAACGGTGACCTGGAACTGACATATTATGATAGCGAATCGTCTGGATAAAACAAATTCATATTATTGCATTGTTGGGTTGAGTTGAGGTTGATCCGATCTGGAATTGAGGAAACTAAAAATTATTTTGCTTATGATTGCTTATTTTGATTAGTGAACCTTGAAAATTATCATCTTGTGAATTACGGCCGCACGTCCAGATGACGTCAAATGGTTTCTCTACTCTATACCCAGCAACTTGACGATTATTGAGGGTGCTTATAGGAATGTCATTCTAGAACATAAAAAAAAGCATTTTCTGACGCAGTTGTAGAACAGGATCGTGAGGAATAGTACCATAATATTGGGAAACTTATTTATGATGTATTTAGAAATAATGTTTGGTTCGGATGATTTCATACGTCTTCCACTAAAGATTAAGTCAAAATATTTCTTCGGGATTGGTGAAGCTTTCAATACGATTTTTTATTTATATAAATTTTGATTGGTTTTCAAAATTTAAATATTAATAACATTGCATATAACGAATTAACGTTAAATTTGAAAAATTAAAATGTTAATTATTCTCATTGGTGCTTGTTGCATATAAACTTATAAATATATGAACTTTTTCGTTATTAACATGCTTTATGCTTTTGTTTGCATATTAGGTATTGCAAATAAATTATAATAATTTTGGGCATATTTTATGCAACAAGGTGGAATTAATTGGTTCGAATACTACAATTTGCTTTTTTTTCTATAGAATGCCATGTTAATATCAATTATATATTTTATATAGTAAATATGGCAGATCAGAGTCATTTCCTCGAAATGAATTATTGTTATTTTTGTTGCTATATTTGCTTATTATTAAATCAAATGGATGATAACACATCTTATTAATTATTGAATTATTTTTGTAACCAAACATTGCTAATAAATTAAATTATTGTTTTGTTGTTTAAAAATAAAGGAACAGGATGAAATATTCAATCAATCCAAAAAAAATAAATGTTAAAAAGAGAGCCAAGTTCTTAATTACAAAAATCTTCATATATAAAGTCAGCCGTAAAAAGAAGTGAGATCTAAAAGTGGGTACGCCAAGCTTTTACTTCAATTTACTAACTAAAATATAATTAGTTAACTGATCAAGTTTTCAAAATGTTTAAAATTATCATTCCTTTTATATAAAGACGAAGCAATATTATAATGTTCGGCGGCGTAAACTCAGAAAGTATAAAACTGATTTACCTACTTGAAACAAATTTTATAATATTCTTTATATTTACAAGATTGTTTAAGACTATTTTTTTGTTTTTCTAATTTGTTTATTTTATCAAAATATTAATTTTTTTAAATTTTTTGTCAACTTTTTCTTTACAGTTGACACATTTTCACTTATACGTCAAAATCTTTTGGATACTTTACAATAATAGATAATTGTTTCAAAAAGTCAATATTTAAACGCAAATTTTAAGACCTAAATCTTTTCTTAATTACACCTAAAAGCTGAGAAATATGTACTTAAACAAATTTTAAAATTACAACTTGTTGTATTTTTTAATTTAGAAATTGGTTTTATGTGATTTTGCTCACTTTGCCTTTTTTTTGCGCAATCGTATGACACTTTAGACTTTAAACAATTATGTTTCGAGTCCTGGTGATGTCGAATATATGTAATTTATTTTGCCTTTTTTTGTCTTTTCTCATATTTTTCCTCTTTTCAAATATACACACAAAAAGTAAATTTACTCAATGTAAATACATACATATTTCGGATCAACATCATTTTTTGTATGCATTGACTAATTAATTAGCTCAACACAAAAATTTCGACACAATTCATGTTTTTTTTTATATGTAGGAAATACAATCGGAGAAGTTTTGAAAATCTAAGACAAAATCAAAGGCGGCTTAGAGACATCAAAGGTACAGTCGCAAAATATGTTTTGAACAAATACAAGTCTGTTTTTTACGAATAAGGAATTTGAGACATTATTCCAAATAAACTGCGTCATTAAAGGTGACGAAAAAAGTAAGCTCTCAAAAAATAAAGAAGTGGGGGATGTGCAGGCACGTAGCCAGGGGGGGGGGGGCTTTAGGGGCTGAAGCCCCCCCCCCGAAAGTCTAAAATAAAAACTAAAACTTTCTAATGTACAGTATTATTTCCTTTGTAGAGCTCTTCAAATGCATCTCAATAAGTCTTGAAGAAATAACGAGCAGAACGTGGGCGATGTCTTCGAAGGCATCAACACTTTTGGCAGCGGTCCAAAAATGTGATTTCCTAGTTAGCTCCATTGTATGCGAAAAGCTGTTCAGTTTAACGCTGCCCTTATCAGTTTTCCTATAGAACAAATACTTAGATTTCGTTTCTGCAATCGACCGCACCAAAGAAGAGTTCTGAATTCTCTTGAGAACATCAGAGAAAAAGCCGAAGATTTTTTCAGAGAGGCTTTTCAATCCGTATATAACCTTGCCGAGGACTTATTTAAAGTTGAATTAAGACTCCAAGAACTTCATTGAAACAAACCACGCGTTCCAATCCAGAAACCTCTTCTACTGAATCCTATTTTAGAGTGTCTGTATTGATTCCTTGCATAGATTCGTTAATACAAAATCTTACGGACAGATTCATGATCAACGAAGACGTTCTACCATCGTTTCAAGCTCTTCTCCCAGGTTTTTCTGCGGTTGGGCGAGTCAACGAAATGGAAAAGCTAACATGTTACTTTGATAATGCAATTTCGTTGTCAGCTGTGAAAGCTGAGTACATTCTCTGGTGCGAAAAAATATCGTCGATTGATCCTTCTATCGAAGTTTTAAAATTGCTTGATATATGTGACAAGACTTACTTTAGAGGTATAAACTTCTTGCTTACGGTTTTGGCCACGCCTCCAGTGACCACAGCTAGTGTTGAAAGAACCTTTTCAACTATGAAAAGGATTAAAACAGTGTCCCGAAGAGTTATGGGGAATGCAAGATTAAGCTCACTTGCTATGATATCTGCTCATTCAGACATTAATGTGGATCCAGATAAGGTGATTGATCTCATGTCAAAAAGAAAATCAAGACGTCTTCTGCTTTGATAATATGTGTGTATAAAAAAAATTATTTAAGTATATGTTCGTTTGAGTACATACAATTCAATAAATTGGGATATAATAGTTTTTTGTTTAAAGAATTCCTCGTAAAATTTGGAAGCAAGCCCCCCCCGAACCAAAATCCTGGCTACGGCACTGGGGATGTGACTTTTTCAATTGGGTTCCACTCGTTTCCGTTGATGTAGAGAGGTCTTTCAGTTCCTTTAAAGCTCTATAGTTTTTATTTAATATCCTCTTGTTTGAATAAATGCTTTTTTTGCTTATTTGGATGTTTTGCCTTTTTTGAATTGTTAGGTGAAAAAATGGCTGCTGTTGTATATGTGTCTGCCAATCGACTTGAGATAGCAAACCAAAATTTGACTGGAAGTGAAGCAGTGCAAAAATGAGCCGAGTGAAAGGCTGAAGATAAAAAGAAAAAAAATTTAAAGTTGAGTCGTTTTTGGAATTACTCTTCCTCCGACATCTTTTTCCTTTTTTGCCTAACTTCCCGATTCCACTCAGTTGTTGGATCCTTTTTTTATAATAGCGTAGCGCAGTAGGTAGGTAAGTAACGTATTATTTCCTGCATACTTACTGAAGAATTATGAGGGCAATTCATTTTAAAGGCCAATCAAGTTAAAAAAAAATTTAACGGGAAATAGCAATCGAACATGGCATTACGATGATAAAGAAAAGAAAAAAATGGGTGTAAAAAGTCTGTCCGTCTGTCGAACATGAACCTAACTAACAAAGAAATAATTTTTTTAAAAAAGGGGATTGATTTTTCTCAAAACGTGGGCATTGATATAAACTTTTTTTAATAATAAAATATACACAAATTAGGGATATTTTGCCGAAGCAACGCAAGCACAGGTCTGCTAGTTAATAATAAAAAGAAAACTTACCTAGTAAAACCATACAATTTTAGTCAGCAATCATCACGCTGCTGGCTAAAAAGTTTTTTGTCAGGATAAGATAAGAAACAAGAAAAAACACCTGTCATAAAAACGGAAAAGCTTCGATATTTAAATCGAAAACAGCTCTTATGACCTTAGGTAGATATACAAATTTTTCTTTGATTGAACTATTGTAGACTTTTTTTTTGTTTCCAAGCAATAGCAAAAGTATTGTTTTTAATATTTTGGATTGCAACACTTTCACTAACAGTTAAACGGATTTCGATCAAATTTGTTTCCACAAAATCTTTTGTGAACCTTAAAAAAATTACATTTACTAGGTATATTTTTAAGAGAAATTTATTTTGAATTATCTTTTATGCCAAAACTAATAGGATTTCTCAGCTCTTCAAATCTTACGTTTAATTTAGTACCTTTGTATTATGTAGACATGAAGATATGAACAATATGTAGGTCTAGGTACATGTTCTAATTTTGTAATTTTTCCAATTCATTTACTTTTTTGCATTTGGAGAAAAAAAAATAGAAAACAATAATGTTTTTCTTTGTGCTCTTTATCAGCTTCAATTTGTAAGAAGACACTTTAAGTCAATTCCCATCTCATTTCCCCACCCTGGCGCACATAATTTTTTGCCTTTTTTTCTCTCGTTTACTTAATTTTTTTTTTTAAGAAAATGTTGATGATGAAAATAAAATTCCTTTTAACTCTGCAAGACTCTGTATATAAAAATGCTTCATTCCGCTTCCATGAACTAAGAAAACACCACAAAGAAGCAAAGATTCACCCCATTCCCTTTGTATATATGCGTCCCTCCTTCAAAATTCTTCTTCGTTGTCGTCTTCGTCTTTTTCTTCGTTTTTGTTGTCTTCTTTTTATTTTATTTTTTCCTTTTTCTATACTTGCTGTGAAATTAAATCCCTTGAAAAGTGGATAAAAAGGTATCCTTAAAACCATCATAATAGCCGGAGCCATTTCAGGTAAACCCATTACATTTCACGTCCTTCTGCAGGAAACTGATAGCTTAATACCGAGTCGCAATTTGAGGTCAAAACGTCTGTATAAAAATGTATATGTATGTATGTATGGCACAAACTGCCGTACAACTTATGGACGGAAAATAAAAGAGGGAAGCAAACAGGAATTAGGACGTCATCTTTATTTATCTACCGAACTACGAAAGCGTGAGGAATTATTCTTGCTGATGGATACAAAGACGGAAACACGGGAATGAGTAGCTAAGTTTGCCAAAGCTCCAAAAGCAATTTAAACAGACCAAACAGATTGTGATGGGTGTGTGTTTTTGATGTTGCTGTTTTAGGAGATAAATCTTAACATTACCTACCTATGTACGTGATGCATCAAATATGCTCGTATAAAGTTTAATATCCTTTTAATTCTTATATATGTAAAATATCGCATACCTATCTACCTACTGGCTAAAGAGCAGAGTAGTTAATAGTTATGCTAAATTCGTCCCACGTGAAGTGTTTACCTAAGCTTACTGATGTTTTATTTGCTATTAAAATACGGTCAATTGTATGAAGAGGGCAACATTTATTTCAGTTATAATATAACTAAATATTTATTAAAAAGGACTCATGGATTTGCTACATTTATTGGAGACCGTTAAATGCTAATGTTACATATTATCTCTTAAATCTAGTTATAATCTATTGCTCTTAAAAACATATTCTTGAACTTTATACTTTTCAAGTTGTCATTTACAGAAGATATAAGAAAGTAAAATTTATTATATATTGCAATCAATTGATTCAAAGGACTATTAGCACAATAGTTTGACCTGCTAAAAATTTGGCACAAAGGTTGCCGTAATCTTAAGCTTGTGTGGCTAAAGTTAAAATTCAGTCTGCAAAGAACTGAGGAAGATGAAATCTTTCCATTTAATAAACCAGTAATGAAACAGAATTGGATATATTTTCGATGGTTTTCAAGTGATGGAAGATTTATTAAAACTAACCTATGAATATACAAGGGAAGTGCTGATTCCTGGGACCTAGGAAGAAAACGGAGACAGAATCGAAAAAACCTTCGTTGAACTGATTCAAGCCTTGATTTGTGAATAGAGTAGTGAGGTGCCCAGTCCACACAGCCGTACTCAAGAATGGGTCGCACAAACGAAATAAACAGAAGCTTGAGAACATAGGGATCTTTAAAGTCACGTGAGAAACGTTTAATAAATCCTAGTGTTTAGTTATTTATGTCAAAGGCCTTTTTTTGCGTGTAAAGCTCATAACCTTACACTTGTCAACGTTTAAGATAAGTCTGTTTTTATTGCACCAGTCCCTGAATCTTAATAGATTGTCTTGTAGTAGTAAACAGTCTGTTTCAGATTTTATTCTTTTGTAAAGTTTAATGTCATCAGCATAAATAAGAACACAAGAGTTTTGGACGATATCAATTATAAAAAGGATAAACAAAATAGGCCCTAAATGGCTACCCTGAGGTACGCCTGAATTAACTATAAATTGACTAGAACATACATTGCGAAAAGTTACACTATAATGTCTGTTTTGTAGATACGAAGTAATCCAATTAAGAAAATTATTATTAAATCCTAAGTTATTTAATATATGTATTTATAAGAGTGTTGTGGCACAACTTGTCAAATGCTTTACTGAAATCAGTGAAGATGCAGTCAACTTGATCACGGTCTTCAAAAGCATCTAAACAAAAGGACGTAAAGTTAAATAAATTTGTGACAGTGGACTTATTTTTGACAAAACCGTGTTGACTATTACATAAAATTGATTTACAATGAAAAGAGAGAACATTACATACAATGGATTCAAATAACTTCGGAATTATAGATAATTTAGCGATCGGTCGGTAGTTTTTGACCTCAGTTTTCAATCCCTTTTTATGTATTGGGGTTATGTAAGCACTTTTCTAAAGATTGGGAAAAATAGAGCTACTTAAAGATTCATTAAAGAGAATAAATAACGGATAACACAAATGAGAGACACACTTCTTCAAGATAGAGGCTGGAACACCATCAGGTCCCGGACTGTTGTTATCATCAAGTTTTAAAATGACTTGAGTGATAGAATCCTCAGTAATATGGAAATTTATTAAGTTCAGATGGGTAAATTTTAAGTATTTAAGACGAGACAAAGAGATGTTTTTTCTGGACTGATATATTGATGTACCTACTGATAAAGTCTCGGTAGCCAAATGGCTTCGGCAGAAAAGTATAAAGTAAAGAAAATTATTTTGTTTTTGATAATTAAATAATTTTAATATTTATCAACTTCCAGACTCAAACTCTTATTTAACAAAAAAAACATAATGAGACCAAAATAATACTGTGGGTAATGTTTCGTAAACCAATACAAATATTGGCGCAAAATTTTAAACATTTAAGTACGATGTTAAAGCATTTTTAGTACGATGCTAGATTGAAATTGAATTGAAACACCCAGTGCAACAACCAGATAACTCTACTTTTTTGCGAAATATGTTTTTTAATGCAGAAATTTTGTTCAGTTCATGGAGCGTTTTTGCATTTATGACTGAACAAAATGGTTACCAAAAGTCAAAAGTTACATACGATTATTATAGGGAATACTTTGCGAAAAATTTCAAGCTTTCTTTTGGATCACCTAGATCAGACACTTGTCAGACGTGTGATAGTAATGAAAAGAAAATATCTGCAACTGATTCTGAGGAAGAACGACGTGCACTCAAGGTTGCAAAAGATCTTCACGAAAAGAAGGCTAAAGCGTTTTATGATGATCTACGCAAAAAAAGCTCCGACTGCTTACAAGACTCGACAGTTGAGTGCATTACTTAAAAAAAAAAAAATTTGCCACTTCCACTAATACCATCGGGTGATGTCCTTTATAAAAGGCTGTTATGGGTCTTTAATTTTTGTATCTTTCAATGCAGTACAAAGAAAAGCTACATGTACATTGTACAACGTACAATTTTCAAATAGTCTTAGGCTCAGTTTCACAGTTGTAGTAAGTAGCACTTAAGTGCAAACTAACATCAATAAGTGACACTTAATTCGCCCGTATTTGCAACCTAAGTGTCACTTACTCAGACTTCAAAACTGGGCTGAAAGTGCCAAAATGGAAATCTTAAGTGGTACTTATTCTGGTAAGTGTGCACTGTAAAACTGGCCCTTAGAATATTATATATGCATTTGGTTAAGTAGTTTCATATATATATATTATAAGAATTTACCACCGTTTTGCTTGATCGATTCCTTTTTGTATTCCTTTGCGTGGTTCATTCCAAGCTATACATTGCTTCCAACACTACAAAAAGTTTCAAATTCATATCAGCTGAAAGTATTTCTCAATTTAGAGCAGTGAAAATTTATCTGCAAAAATCGACTTTAAAATAAAATTAAAAAAAAAAAAACACTTGATTTAGTTTCCCTTAAAGTTCCTAGATTTTTGTGTGTATTGTAACAGAGAACAGCCCTCATTGTATTAAATTTATCTCTTCAACTAGGTGAGCAGTTTTCTTCTTTAATTTATTCTTTTAAACTTACTCATAATTTATAATTATTATGAAAGCAGTACATACGTATATTCGTCAACAAACTAAAGTTGAACATTTTGTTACAAAATTTACAATATATAGTCCCTCATAAATTCTCGTTTTCATATATCCATAGTATTTATGTATAAGGCATTTTAATATTTCATGTTTCTGTACAACATGCTCTCACTGTGCAGTGTGTACTGTGCACACTACTCACCATGAACAGAACATGAATTTTCAAACAAAACTTCTATCGCATGGTTTCCAGGTCAGTAAGCTTTTGGCTCTGAACATTGCCAAATATTATGTATATGTATATTTGGTAAAATTTACGAATAGTAATTATTTAGAGCCCTTATCAGTTAAATTAGTTAAATTGAAATATCATATAAATGTAGGTATAACTGCATTTTGAATAATGGAATTATCTACTACACACATTTCATATAGTAAATTCCAACATATACAATATATAGGTACATATTCAATTCAAGAAGATTATATGCTGTTTAAGATGGTTTGCGGATTTTTAAGCTATGTATGTGCTTTTAAACATGAATAAAGAATACGAGTGATGCTTCAAAATAAATTTAATCATAGAACATAAATTTAGAAATATTTATTTATAATTATTAGAAAATATTATGGTTAGGTTAGGTTAGGTAAGCGGGCTGACAGTTGATCTTGTTACTTTCACACTTAGATCAATGTAGATCCATTGTGATACCCTAGGGATATGATCCCCATAAAAAGAAACCTATGATAAAAGTCCTATGACAAAAAGGCCCGTTAAGGGCGTAGTTGAAGTTTCAGCGGGGTGTAGCCCGTAAGGTCGGAGGGTGCCCTCAAAATAAGTTGAGTTAGGAAGTTTCTGTCGGCACATAGTCACCTGGGTGAGAAGGGGTTAACGCACCATTGTCTTATTTGGGCGTGCTCCCCTCCATAGCCCCCACAGAGTAAATCATCCCTCCCCAGGCCCGTAGGAGCAGTGGCTCCATGCAACGTCTGGTGGGTGGATTAGATAGGACGGTGGTTGGTGTATGTGATCGTGATGTTTTGTCGGCTCAACTTGTTAACGCTGGTGTACAAAGCAGAAGCGGCAACAGTTGGTATAGGGCGAGGTGCCCATTCTCCTCTAGTTGTCACCACCGCAGTGCGCACCTGAGTTTTTTCATCGTACTTAATCGTTCTATCAGTGTCACGATACGGGATCATTTTATGTCTTTTGGACTATGTATGAGGAGGCGAAACCTGCCTGCTTGTGGGCTGGGTTGATAGGGTTTACGAATCTGCAAGCCATTTTGTAGCTAGAAAATATTAAGTCAAGTTAATAATTTGTTTTTATTACCTAGGTTGATTGCAAGTTGTACTGCATCTTGGGAGGAAGCAAGAAATTCCCAAAGAGTATCTCTTGCCATGAAAAAGTGCCTCTCATTTTAGCCATACTGATTCAGCAGAAATTTGATTTTCCTCTCCGTTCCAGGTAATTTTCCGTTATTTTTAAAAACCTAAATACAATTTTTTGGAAAATATCTATTCTCTTAAAATTTTGTTGAGTAATAATTTTAATAACTTTTTCCATTAAAAGGTTATTGTTGAAAAACGATCGAACTTTTGTAACCAAAAATTGTTTTTAACATATTATTTCGAATTTACAATTTTGTCAATCAGAAGGGCTAAAATGAGAAGCAGTTTTTCAGGGAAAAATAAAATATAATAATATGATACAATGCCATTCATTAATGACTTCTTATAATAAATTTCTTAAAGGTAAAAATTGATGAACTTTTTTATTAATATTTTGTGAATTACAAAGCAAACTGATAGTTTGCCTATTTTAAATTTTTTTTTAATTGTTGATTTCAAAAGTCTTAAGTTGAGATCGATACTTTGCCTAGTTTGTCTGAAGTAGTGCTATATTGAAAATAAATTAGACATAAGATGAAATTTCATTACTATTAATAAAAACACATTTCGGGTCTGCAATGCCACATACCGTTCTTCTCTGAGATGATGAACAAATTCCTAAACGCAAAACCAATGCAGCATAAATTCTTTTGAGATTTGAAATTGCTTTTTGCATTTGCTTTGCAAATTTTGCGTTTGGGAATTTTGTCTCTGTCCACAGAGAAAAGACAGTAGTTCAGACCTTGAAATTGTCAGAAATTCAGAAATTGAAGCGCATTGATAACAGACCTTTTTTCTGTAATGTCTGATGTACTGAATTGATCACTTCTTTTGTTTTTTGAATTAACCATTCACAAAATGGCTGCTGCCTGGGAATTGCTATATATCATGTCTCTAAAAATCTAATAAAGATACCTAGAAAAAGTGTTAACTTTGTATATATAAATTAATGTTTTCGAGCATGTTGGAAGTGTTGAAAAAAAAAACAGATATGACTACTACATAAATCGAAATAAAAGCTAGATATTATCACGCAAATTGTTTTTATTGATTCCCGTTATTTTTTTCAGCGATCAGTAAGATATCATTTAACCGATTTTTTTTTTTCTTTAAATCTTAGTAAAAACGCATGTGCACTGAGTAGAATATGGAACAAAACTGCCGTTAAATGTAACAGGTCATTCATTACCAGGTTTCAAGTCGGTAGTGTTGGCATTTGACACCTGTCAAACTCAGCTGTCTTTTGAACTGTCATAATATTAGCTGAATGTTTGCCATTTACAATAATGGATCCCTTAACAATCGAAAAACGCGTTAAAATTATTAAACCTTACTACAAAGGTGGTGATTCAAACGTAGCCACTTTTCGCGCGTTACGCGATGATTATGGTCGTCATAATCGACCAACTACGCAAGCAATCAGTAAAATTGAAGAGAGTGGAAGCGTTACTGATGTTGTAAAGCCTGTGCCTGTGTTGCCGATGAGACAGGCCAACAAGCCACACAACATAACCAATTATGACTTTATTGCGTGAGAAGTTTCCTGGTCGTGTAATTTCACGTTTTGGCCACGTCAATTGGCAACCTAGATCATGCGATTTGACACCGTTAAATTTGTTTCTATGGAGTTATGCAAAAGACCGTGCTTACGCGAATAATCCCTGAACTCTAGTCGCATTAAAAAGTTAAATTATTCAAGTAATGGCCGATACCGAGATACCGCCCGAAATGTTCTCGCAGGGGTTAAAAATTACCTCAAAAGAATCGCATGCTGCGAATCTTCCCGAGCCGGCCATTTGAATAATATTGTTTTTCAAGCATTATGGTAAAGTCCAAACTTTATAATGAAATAAAATTTTCATCGAAAATGTATCGCTGTGTGTGTTTTATTTAGCTTTACTTTCGAAACCGAAAAATGAATGACCCGTTATTTCTTATGTCATCGGTATTTGGTATATTTTTTTATTTTGAAAACGGGAACATAAGATAATTTGCCTTTTCTCACTTTTCCAGAATTTTTTTGAGGCATTTTATCTTAAGTCGGCTTAAGGGTACCTAATTTTTCTTTTGCTTTGTACGTCGTAAAGTACCTTAAGTCAATTTAATACTTTTTACTACTATTAGAAACTATCAGGATAAAACAATCTTAAGTCTACTTGAATTTTTTCATTTCAATTGAACACAACATTTTATGTGGACTTAATATATTTTACCATTTTTTTCAGTCGAGAACTTTCTATTGAACTTTGAAAAACACATAAATGGCGCTATAAAAATGTTGCCCAATATTGCCTCCATTTGAAGACAATTTATTGACACTTTTAGAATTGAAGTTATAACTTCGAAAGCCAACCATATTTGTCGATTGGAAAACTAATGGAAAACGACATATTTATAAAAAAAATTGTGTATAACCGTAAAAATGTGGTACATGGTTATTCGCTCCTGACAAGAGAACAATATTTGTTAAATATATTTGATTCCAATAAATTTAAATGTTGACTTTAAATTGTGGCAAATACAAAAATAAACACAATGTATTTGCACTGGGCCACTAGGGCGTATGTGGAATATTATATTAAATAAACTGAAAGAGAGAATTTAAAATAACTGCCATAGTACCTACCTAACTATAACCCATTTTAACTTTAAGGTTGTTTATATAAACCTTTATGGAAAGTAAATAACCTTAATTAAATTAACTTTTAATCCGATTTTTTAATACTATAACGAAAGTAGGTACGGCATAATAGTAATAGATAGATACTCCACTTTTTTTATTTAGTAATTCATTTAGATTTCTATTAATTTTATTCTCTCATAAATCTCCACATAAAAGAGGTCAACTGAAAAGGAGCTAACCGAATGCGATTTCCTTAAACGTCCACCAATGGTGCAATATGGTAGCGGACCATGATGACGGCGGCCTCTATCTCTTTCAATTCCAAGGACCCAGGATAACCGACCACACAATCATATAGTGTATACAAATAACCCTATAAGCTATACATATATACTGTCTTTACTAAAACACTAACATCAACATACCACGAACTATACCTACAAACAAACTCTATGTTCTTTCTATACTATCTATGCCCCGTGCTTGAGTTGAGTTACAATTTTGTTGTTTTTTTTTTGTCAGCACAAAGGATAAAAGGATAACCAAGAAAACAAGACGTGCTCTTGAATTCCAAATAAAATAACTGTAGATTTGTTGTGCACAATTTCCTTTTACGACTCTCAAGAGCAGTAATAAATCTCGCTGAGAATAGTTTCCGGCAATCATTTTGTTTCCACTTAACCTCATTCGATCTTCTCTGTCTCTCAGTATATAGAAGCAATAGCAATGGCTAGAGCACCACACACCACATCCCCAACCATCCGACCATCAGCCACCAGCTAAAGCTCTAAATTCGAATTCAACTATTCCGTTCTCCTACCTCCCTCCCTCCCTCCCTCCACAAATCACCAGAGCTCATCTCTAACCCTTTTCCAAATCACCCCCAATTTCTTCCATAAGATTAGCAATTGCTTCCACCAACAAAGACTCTATAGCCTCAAGGAGAGGGCTCTTAACTGGCAAGCATGTTGTGTGATTATCTGGGGCACACTTAATTTTCGGGAAATCCTTTAAATTTTCGCTCTTGGTCATTACACATGTTCGTCGAGAGAGGGCCAAGAGCTAGGGACAGGTTATATATAGGCTCGCTTGTTACAATTCTTGTTCTACTATAAGGATAGCTTTCATTTGAGGTGTGAATAGGAGGCGTTGTCCATTCGAAGATACTCCCAACACAAATGCACTCAATTCAATTAAACTAAACGAACATAAAGGATGCATGTTTTCGAAATGTCTTGTTTCCGTCGTATTCGAGATTAAGAGACTGGATATAATATAAAGTCTGTTCGCTGAACTGACATCTAACATGGATATTCGTATTAAATTCAATACTTTGAAAAGGAGACATAAATATATATTATATATGTATGTTCCTACTAGTATGTTATATTATGGCTAAATATTTTGTCTGTGAATATATAATAATATGTATGTTAGGAAAGGTCTGAGGACATTCAAAAGGAATCTTGGAATCTATATATGCGTAGGGAGTTAGATATGAATAAAGTAAGAATGAAGATGAAGAACTACCACCAAGTTTTTATATATAGGTTTGCAGTTATAGCTGCCTCAAGTTATCCTATATCCGCTTAATTGGAATAAAACCTTCCTTAAACTGATACGATGAATAAGCCTCGTTGGTGGTTGCGGTTTTCACCGTTTAACTGAGGGTAAAAAGACCTTTCCATCCATGTACGCCGTTTTTTAAATCTCGACAAAAAAATTTTCATCACTTTTTGACAAAACTTGCGATGCCGGCATCGTTAAAAACTTTAAAAATCAAAATGTCTTTGAAACCCTATATCTCCGCAACCAAGCCTCGTTGGTGGTTGCGGTTTTCACCGTTAAACTCAGGGTAAAAAGACCTTTCCATCCATGTACGCCATTTTTTAAATCTCGACAAAAAAAATTTTCATCACTTTTTGACAAAACTTGCGATGCCGGCATCGTTAAAAACTTTAAAAATCAAAATGTCTTTGAAACCCTATATCTCCGCAACCAAGCCTCGTTGGTGGTTGCGGTTTTCACCGTTAAACTGAGGGTAAAAAGACCTTTCCATCCATGTACGCCATTTTTTAAATCTCGACAAAAAAAATTTTCATCACTTTTTGACAAAACTTGCGATGCCGGCATCGTTAAAAACTTTAAAAATCAAAATGTCTTTGAAACCCTATATCTCCGCAACCAAGCCTCGTTGGTGGTTGCGGTTTTCACCGTTAAACTGAGGGTAAAAAGACCTTTCCATCCATGTACGCCATTTTTTAAATCTCGACAAAAAAAATTTTCATCACTTTTTGACAAAACTTGCGATGCCGGCATCGTTAAAAACTTTAAAAATCAAAATGTCTTTGAAACCCTATATCTCCGCAACCAAGCCTCGTTGGTGGTTGTGGTTTTCACCGTTAAACTGAGGGTAAAAAGATCTTTCCATCCATGTACGCCATTTTCTAAATCTCGACAAAAAAAATTTTCATCACTTTTTGACAAAACTTGCGATGCCGGCATCGTTAAAAACTTTAAAAATCAAAATGTCTTTGAAACCCCATATCTCCGCAAGCAAGCCTATTTAGTGGTTGCGGTTTTCACCGTTAAACTGAGGGTAAAAAGACCTTTCTATCCATGTACGCCATTTTTTAAATCTCGACAAAAAAAATTTTCATCACTTTTTGACAAAACTTGCGATGCAGGCATCGTTAAAAACTTTAAAAATCAAAATGTCTTTGAAACCCTATATCTCCGCAACCAAGCTTCGTTGGTGGTTGCGGTTTTCACCGTTAAACTGAGGGTAAAAAGACCTTTCCATCCATGTAGGCAATTTTTTAAATCTCGACAAAAAAATTTTTCATCACTTTTTGACAAAACTCGTTAAAAACTTTAAAAATCAAAATGTCTTTGAAACCCCATATCTCCGCAACCAAGCTTCGTTGGTGGTTGCGGTTTTCACCGTTAAACTGAGGGTAAAAAGACCTTTCCATCCATGTACGCCATTTTTTAAATCTCGACAAAAAAATTTTTCATCACTTTTTGACAAAACTCGTTAAAAACTTTAAAAATCAAAATGTCTTTGAAACCCCATATCTCCGCAACCAAGCCTCGTTAGTGGTTGCGGTTTTCACCGTTAAACTGAGGGTAAAAAGACCTTTCCATCCATGTACGCCATTTTTTAAATCTCGACAAAAAAATTTTTCATCACTTTTTGACAAAACTTGCGATGCCGGCATCGTTAAAAACTTTTAAAATCAAAATGTCTTTGAAACCCTATATCTCCGCAACCAAGCCTCGTTGGTGGTTGCGGTTTTCACCGTTAAACTGAGGGTAAAAAGACCTTTCCATCCATGTACGCCATTTTTTAAATCTCGAAAAAAAATATATCTCCGCAACCAAGCCTCGTTGGTGGTTGCGATTTTCACCGTTAAACTGAGGGTAAAAAGACCTTTCCATCCATGTACGCCATTTTTTAAATCTCGACAAAAAAATTTTTCATCACTTTTTGACAAAACTTGCGATGCCGGCATCGTTAAAAACTTTAAAAATCAAAATGTCTTTGAAACCCTATATCTCCGCAACCAAGCCTCGTTGGTGGTTGCGGTTTTCACCGTTAAACTCAGGGTAAAAAGACCTTTCCATCCATGTACGCCATTTTTTAAATCTCGACAAAAAATTTTTCATCACTTTTTGACAAAACTTGCGATGCCGGCATCGTTAAAAACTTTAAAAATCAAAATGTATTTGAAACTCTATATCTCCGCAAGCAAGCCTCGTTGGTGGTTGCGGTTTTCACCGTTAAACTGAGGGTAAAAAGACCTTTCCATCCATGTACGCCATTTTTTAAATCTCGACAAAAAATTTTTCATCACTTTTTGACAAAACTTGCGATGCCGGCATCGTTAAAAACTTTAAAAATCAAAATGTCTTGGAAGCCCTATATCTCCGCAACCAAGCCTCGTTAAAGGTTGCGGCTTTCACCGTTAAACTGAGGGTAAAAAGACCTTTCCATCCATCCACTTTTTGACAAAACTTGCGATGCCGGCATCGTTAAAAACTTTAAAAATCAAAATGTCTTGGAAACCCTATATCTCCGCAACCAAGCCTCGTTTTCACCGTTAAACTGAGGGTAAAAACACCTTTCCATCCATGTACACCATTTTTTAAATCTCGACAAAAAAAATTTTCATCACTTTTTGACAAAACTTGCGATGCCGGCATCGTTAAAAACTTTAAAAATCAAAATGTCTTTGAAACCCTATATCTCCGCAACCAAGCCTCGTTGGTGGTTACGGTTTTCACTGTTAAACTGAGGGTAAATAGACCTTTCCATCCATGTACACCATTTTTTAAATCTCGACAAAAAATTTTTCATCACTTTTTGATAAAACTTGCGATGCCGGCATCGTTAAAAACTTTAAAAATCAAAATGTCTTGGAAACCCTATATCTCCGCAACCAAGCCTCGTTGGTGGTTGCGGTTTTCACCGTTAAACTGAGGGTAAAAAGACCTTTCCATCCATGTACACCATTTTTTAAATCTCGACAAAAAAAATTTTCATCACTTTTTGACAAAACTTGCGATGCCGGCATCGTTAAAAACTTTAAAAATCAAAATGTCTTTGAAACCCCATATCTCCGCAACCAAGCCTCGTTAAAGGTTGCGGTTTTCACCGTTAAACTGAGGGTAAAAAGACCTTTCCATCCATCCACTTTTTGACAAAACTTGCGATGCCGGCATCGTTAAAAACTTTAAAAATCAAAATGTCTTTGAAACCCTATATCTCCGCAACCAAGCCTCGTTGGTGGTTGCGGTTTTCACCGTTAAACTCAGGGCAAAAAGACCTTTCCATCCATGTACGCCATTTTTTAAATCTGGACAAAAAAAATTTTCATCACTTTTTGACAAAACTTGCGATGCCGGCATCGTTAAAAACTTTAAAAATCAAAATGTCTTTGAAACCCTATATCTCCGCAACCAAGCCTCGTTGGTGGTTGCGGTTTTCACCGTTAAACTGAGGGTAAAAAGACCTTTCCATCTATCCACTTTTTGACAAAACTTGCGATGCCGGCATCGTTAAAAACTTTAAAAATCAAAATGTCTTTGAAACCCTATATCTCCGCAACCAAGCCTCGTTGGTGGTTGCGGTTTTCACCGTTAAACTCAGGGTAAAAAGACCTTTTCATCCATGTTCGCTATTTTTTAAATCTCGACAAAAAAATTTTTCATCACTTTTTGACAAAACTTGCGATGCCGGCATCGTTAAAAACTTTAAAAATCAAAATGTCTTTGAAACCCTATATCTCCGCAACCAAGCCTCGTTGGTGGTTGCGGTTTTCACCGTTAAACTCAGGGTAAAAAGACCTTTCCATCCATGTACGCCATTTTTTAAATCTCGACAAAAAAAATTTTCATCACTTTTTGACAAAACTTGCGATGCCGGCATCGTTAAAAACTTTAAAAATCAAAATGTCTTTGAAACCCTATATCTCCGCAACCAAGCCTCGTTGGTGGTTGCGGTTTTCACCGTTAAACTCAGGGTAAAAAGACCTTTTCATCCATGTTCGCTATTTTTTAAATCTCGACAAAAAAATTTTCATCACTTTTTGACAAAACTTGCGATGCCGGCATCGTTAAAAACTTTAAAAATCAAAATGTCTTTGAAACCCTATATCTCCGCAACCAAGCCTCGTTGGTGGTTGCGGTTTTCACCGTTAAACTCAGGGTAAAAAGACCTTTCCATCCATGTACGCCATTTTTTAAATCTCGACAAAAAAAATTTTCATCACTTTTTGACAAAACTTGCGATGCCGGCATCGTTAAAAACTTTAAAAATCAAAATGTCTTTGAAACCCTATATCTCCGCAACCAAGCCTCGTTGGTGGTTGCGGTTTTCACCGTTAAACTCAGGGTAAAAAGACCTTTCCATCCATGTACGCCATTTTTTAAATCTCGACAAAAAAAATTTTCATCACTTTTTGACAAAACTTGCGATGCCGGCATCGTTAAAAACTTTAAAAATCAAAATGTCTTTGAAACCCTATATCTCCGCAACCAAGCCTCGTTGGTGGTTGCGGTTTTCACCGTTAAACTGAGGGTAAAAAGACCTTTCCATCCATGTTCGCCATTTTTTAAATCTCGACAAAAAAAATTTTCATCACTTTTTGACAAAACTTGCGATGAACTTTAAAAATCAAAATGTCTTTGAAACCCCATATCTCCGCAAGCAAGCCTCGTTAGTGGTTGCGGTTTTCACCATTAAACTGAGGGTAAAAAGACCTTTCCATCCATGTACGCCATTTTTTAAATCTCGACAAAAAAATTTTCATCACTTTTTGACAAAACTTGCGATGCCGGCATCGTTAAAAACTTTAAAAATCAAAATGTCTTTGAAACCCTATATCTCCGCAACCAAGCCTCGTTGGTGGTTGCGGTTTTCACCGTTAAACTGAGGGTAAAAAGACCTTTCCATCCATGTTCGCCATTTTTTAAATCTCGACAAAAAAAATTTTCATCACTTTTTGACAAAACTTGCGATGAACTTTAAAAATCAAAATGTCTTTGAAACCCCATATCTCCGCAAGCAAGCCTCGTTAGTGGTTGCGGTTTTCACCATTAAACTGAGGGTAAAAAGACCTTTCCATCCATGTACGCCATTTTTTAAATCTCGACAAAAAAATTTTCATCACTTTTTGACAAAACTTGCGATGCCGGCATCGTTAAAAACTTTAAAAATCAAAATGTCTTTGAAACCCTATATCTCCGCAACCAAGCCTCGTTGGTGGTTGCGGTTTTCACCGTTAAACTGAGGGTAAAAAGACCTTTCCATCCATGTACGTCATTTTTTAAATCTCGACAAAAAAATTTTTCATCACTTTTTGACAAAACTTGCGATGCCGGCATCGTTAAAAACTTTAAAAATCAAAATGTCTTTGAAACCCTATATCTCCGCAACCAAGCTTCGTTGGTGGTTGAGGTTTTCACCGTTAAACTGAGGGTAAAAAGACCTTTCCATCCATGTACGTCATTTTTTAAATCTCGACAAAAAAATTTTTCATCACTTTTTGACAAAACTTGCGATGCCGGCATCGTTAAAAACTTTAAAAATCAAAATGTCTTTGAAACCCCATATCTCCGCAACCAAGCCTCGTTAGTGGTTGCGGTTTTCACCGTTAAACTCAGGGTAAAAAGACCTTTCCATCCATGTACGCCATTTTTTAAATCTCGACAAAAAAATTTTTCATCACTTTTTGACAAAACTTGCGATGCCGGCATCGTTAAAAACTTTTAAAATCAAAATGTCTTTGAAACCCTATATCTCCGCAACCAAGCCTCGTTGGTGGTTGCGGTTTTCACCGTTAAACTGAGGGTAAAAAGACCTTTCCATCCATGTACGCCATTTTTTAAATCTCGAAAAAAAAATTTTTCATCACTTTTTGACAAAACTTGCGATGCCGGCATCGTTAAAAACTTTAAAAATCAAAATGTCTTTGAAACCCTATATCTCCGCAACCAAGCCTCGTTGGTGGTTGCGGTTTTCACCGTTAAACTGAGGGTAAAAAGACCTTTCCATCCATGTACGCCATTTTTTAAATCTCGACAAAAAAATTTTTCATCACTTTTTGACAAAACTTGCGATGCCGGCATCGTTAAAAACTTTAAAAATCAAAATGTCTTTGAAACCCTATATCTCCGCAACCAAGCCTCGTTGGTGGTTGCGGTTTTCACCATTAAACTCAGGGTAAAAAGACCTTTCCATCCATGTAAGCCATTTTTTAAATCTCGACAAAAAATTTTTTATCACATTTTGACAAAACTTGCGATGCCGGCATCGTTAAAAACTTTAAAAATCAAAATGTATTTGAAACCCTATATCTCCGCAAGCAAGCCTCGTTGGTGGTTGCGGTTTTCACCGTTAAACTGAGGGTAAAAAGACCTTTCCATCCATGTACGCCATTTTTTAAATCTCGACAAAAAAATTTTTCATCACTTTTTGACAAAACTTGCGATGCGGGCATCGTTAAAAACTTTAAAAATCAAAATGTCTTTGAAACCCTATATCTCCGCAACCAAGCCTCGTTGGTGGTTGCGGTTTTCACCGTTAAACTCAGGGTAAAAAGACCTTTCCATCCATGTACGCCATTTTTTAAATCTCGACAAAAAAAATTTTCATCACTTTTTGACAAAACTTGCGATGCCGGCATCGTTAAAAACTTTAAAAATCAAAATGTCTTTGAAACCCTATATCTCCGCAACCAAGCCTCGTTGGTGGTTGCGGTTTTCACCGTTAAACTGAGGGTAAAAAGGCCTTTCCATCCATGTATGCCATTTTTTAAATCTCGACAAAAAAAATTTTCATCACTTTTTGACAAAACTTGCGATGCCGGCATCGTTAAAAACTTTAAAAATCAAAATGTCTTTGAAACCCTATATCTCCGCAACCAAGCCTCGTTGGTGGTTGCGGTTTTCACCGTTAAACTGAGGGTAAAAAGACCTTTCCATCCATGTACGCCATTTTTTAAATCTCGACAAAAAAAATTTTCATCACTTTTTGACAAAACTTGCGATGCCGGCATCGTTAAAAACTTTAAAAATCAAAATGTCTTTGAAACCCTATATCTCCGCAACCAAGCCTCGTTGGTGGTTGCGGTTTTCACCGTTAAACTGAGGGTAAAAAGGCCTTTCCATCCATGTACGCCATTTTTTAAATCTCGACAAAAAAAATTTTCATCACTTTTTGACAAAACTTGCGATGCCGGCATCGTTAAAAACTTTAAAAATCAAAATGTCTTTGAAACCCTATATCTCCGCAACCAAGCCTCGTTGGTGGTTGCGGTTTTCACCGTTAAACTGAGGGTAAAAAGACCTTTCCATCCATGTACGCCATTTTTTAAATCTCGACAAAAAAAATTTTCATCACTTTTTGACAAAACTTGCGATGCCGGCATCGTTAAAAACTTTAAAAATCAAAATGTCTTTGAAACCCCATATCTCCGCAAGCAAGCCTATTTAGTGGTTGCGGTTTTCACCGTTAAACTGAGGGTAAAAAGACCTTTCTATCCATGTACGCCATTTTTTAAATCTCGACAAAAAAATTTTTCATCACTTTTTGACAAAACTTGCGATGCGGGCATCGTTAAAAACTTTAAAAATCAAAATGTCTTTGAAACCCTATATCTCCGCAACCAAGCCTCGTTGGTGGTTGCGGTTTTCACCGTTAAACTGAGGGTAAAAAGGCCTTTCCATCCATGTATGCCATTTTTTAAATCTCGACAAAAAAAATTTTCATCACTTTTTGACAAAACTTGCGATGCCGGCATCGTTAAAAACTTTAAAAATCAAAATGTCTTTGAAACCCTATATCTCCGCAACCAAGCCTCGTTGGTGGTTGCGGTTTTCACCGTTAAACTGAGGGTAAAAAGACCTTTCCATCCATGTACGCCATTTTTTAAATCTCGACAAAAAAAATTTTCATCACTTTTTGACAAAACTTGCGATGCCGGCATCGTTAAAAACTTTAAAAATCAAAATGTCTTTGAAACCCCATATCTCCGCAAGCAAGCCTATTTAGTGGTTGCGGTTTTCACCGTTAAACTGAGGGTAAAAAGACCTTTCCATCCATGTACGCCATTTTTTAAATCTCGACAAAAAAATTTTTCATCACTTTTTGACAAAACTCGTTAAAAACTTTAAAAATCAAAATGTCTTTGAAACCCCATATCTCCGCAACCAAGCTTCGTTGGTGGTTGCGGTTTTCACCGTTAAACTGAGGGTAAAAAGACCTTTCCATCCATGTACGCCATTTTTTAAATCTCCACAAAAAAATTTTTCATCACTTTTTGACAAAACTCGTTAAAAACTTTAAAAATCAAAATGTCTTTGAAACCCCATATCTCCGCAACCAAGCCTCGTTAGTGGTTGCGGTTTTCACCGTTAAACTGAGGGTAAAAAGACCTTTCCATCCATGTACGCCATTTTTTAAATCTCGACAAAAAAATTTTTCATCACTTTTTGACAAAACTTGCGATGCGGGCATCGTTAAAAACTTTAAAAATCAAAATGTCTTTGAAACCCTATATCTCCGCAACCAAGCCTCGTTGGTGGTTGCGGTTTTCACCGTTAAACTGAGGGTAAAAAGACCTTTCCATCCATGTACGCCATTTTTTAAATCTCGAAAAAAAATATATCTCCGCAACCAAGCCTCGTTGGTGGTTGCGATTTTCACCGTTAAACTGAGGGTAAAAAGACCTTTCCATCCATGTACGCCATTTTTTAAATCTCGACAAAAAAATTTTTCATCACTTTTTGACAAAACTTGCGATGCCGGCATCGTTAAAAACTTTAAAAATCAAAATGTCTTTGAAACCCTATATCTCCGCAACCAAGCCTCGTTGGTGGTTGCGGTTTTCACCGTTAAACTCAGGGTAAAAAGACCTTTCCATCCATGTACGCCATTTTTTAAATCTCGACAAAAAATTTTTCATCACTTTTTGACAAAACTTGCGATGCCGGCATCGTTAAAAACTTTAAAAATCAAAATGTATTTGAAACCCTATATCTCCGCAAGCAAGCCTCGTTGGTGGTTGCGGTTTTCACCGTTAAACTGAGGGTAAAAAGACCTTTCCATCCATGTACGCCATTTTTTAAATCTCGACAAAAAATTTTTCATCACTTTTTGACAAAACTTGCGATGCCGGCATCGTTAAAAACTTTAAAAATCAAAATGTCTTTGAAACCCTATATCTCCGCAACCAAGCCTCGTTGGTGGTTGCGGTTTTCACCGTTAAACTCAGGGTAAAAAGACCTTTCCATCCATGTACGCCATTTTTTAAATCTCGACAAAAAAAATTTTCATCACTTTTTGACAAAACTTGCGATGCCGGCATCGTTAAAAACTTTAAAAATCAAAATGTCTTTGAAACCCTATATCTCCGCAACCAAGCCTCGTTGGTGGTTGCGGTTTTCACCGTTAAACTGAGGGTAAAAAGACCTTTCCATCCATGTTCGCCATTTTTTAAATCTCGACAAAAAAAATTTTCATCACTTTTTGACAAAACTTGCGATGAACTTTAAAAATCAAAATGTCTTTGAAACCCCATATCTCCGCAAGCAAGCCTCGTTAGTGGTTGCGGTTTTCACCATTAAACTGAGGGTAAAAAGACCTTTCCATCCATGTACGCCATTTTTTAAATCTCGACAAAAAAATTTTCATCACTTTTTGACAAAACTTGCGATGCCGGCATCGTTAAAAACTTTAAAAATCAAAATGTCTTTGAAACCCTATATCTCCGCAACCAAGCCTCGTTGGTGGTTGCGGTTTTCACCGTTAAACTGAGGGTAAAAAGACCTTTCCATCCATGTACGTCATTTTTTAAATCTCGACAAAAAAATTTTTCATCACTTTTTGACAAAACTTGCGATGCCGGCATCGTTAAAAACTTTAAAAATCAAAATGTCTTTGAAACCCTATATCTCCGCAACCAAGCTTCGTTGGTGGTTGAGGTTTTCACCGTTAAACTGAGGGTAAAAAGACCTTTCCATCCATGTACGTCATTTTTTAAATCTCGACAAAAAAATTTTTCATCACTTTTTGACAAAACTTGCGATGCCGGCATCGTTAAAAACTTTAAAAATCAAAATGTCTTTGAAACCCCATATCTCCGCAACCAAGCCTCGTTAGTGGTTGCGGTTTTCACCGTTAAACTGAGGGTAAAAAGACCTTTCCATCCATGTACGCCATTTTTTAAATCTCGAAAAAAAAATTTTTCATCACTTTTTGACAAAACTTGCGATGCCGGCATCGTTAAAAACTTTAAAAATCAAAATGTCTTTGAAACCCTATATCTCCGCAACCAAGCCTCGTTGGTGGTTGCGGTTTTCACCGTTAAACTGAGGGTAAAAAGACCTTTCCATCCATGTACGCCATTTTTTAAATCTCGACAAAAAAATTTTTCATCACTTTTTGACAAAACTTGCGATGCCGGCATCGTTAAAAACTTTAAAAATCAAAATGTCTTTGAAACCCTATATCTCCGCAACCAAGCCTCGTTGGTGGTTGCGGTTTTCACCATTAAACTCAGGGTAAAAAGACCTTTCCATCCATGTAAGCCATTTTTTAAATCTCGACAAAAAATTTTTTATCACATTTTGACAAAACTTGCGATGCCGGCATCGTTAAAAACTTTAAAAATCAAAATGTATTTGAAACCCTATATCTCCGCAAGCAAGCCTCGTTGGTGGTTGCGGTTTTCACCGTTAAACTGAGGGTAAAAAGACCTTTCCATCCATGTACGCCATTTTTTAAATCTCGACAAAAAAATTTTTCATCACTTTTTGACAAAACTTGCGATGCGGGCATCGTTAAAAACTTTAAAAATCAAAATGTCTTTGAAACCCTATATCTCCGCAACCAAGCCTCGTTGGTGGTTGCGGTTTTCACCGTTAAACTGAGGGTAAAAAGACCTTTCCATCCATGTACGCCATTTTTTAAATCTCGACAAAAAAATTTTTCATCACTTTTTGACAAAACTTGCGATGCCGGCATCGTTAAAAACTTTAAAAATCAAAATGTCTTTGAAACCCTATATCTCCGCAACCAAGCCTCGTTGGTGGTTGCGGTTTTCACCGTTAAACTCAGGGTAAAAAGACCTTTCCATCCATGTACGCCATTTTTTAAATCTCGACAAAAAAAATTTTCATCACTTTTTGACAAAACTTGCGATGCCGGCATCGTTAAAAACTTTAAAAATCAAAATGTCTTTGAAACCCTATATCTCCGCAACCAAGCCTCGTTGGTGGTTGCGGTTTTCACCGTTAAACTGAGGGTAAAAAGGCCTTTCCATCCATGTACGCCATTTTTTAAATCTCGACAAAAAAAATTTTCATCACTTTTTGACAAAACTTGCGATGCCGGCATCGTTAAAAACTTTAAAAATCAAAATGTCTTTGAAACCCTATATCTCCGCAACCAAGCCTCGTTGGTGGTTGCGGTTTTCACCGTTAAACTGAGGGTAAAAAGGCCTTTCCATCCATGTACGCCATATTTTAAATCTCGACAAAAAAAATTTTCATCACTTTTTGACAAAACTTGCGATGCCGGCATCGTTAAAAACTTTAAAAATCAAAATGTCTTTGAAACCCTATATCTCCGCAACCAAGCCTCGTTGGTGGTTGCGGTTTTCACCGTTAAACTGAGGGTAAAAAGACCTTTCCATCCATGTACGCCATTTTTTAAATCTCGACAAAAAAAATTTTCATCACTTTTTGACAAAACTTGCGATGCCGGCATCGTTAAAAACTTTAAAAATCAAAATGTCTTTGAAACCCTATATCTCCGCAACCAAGCCTCGTTGGTGGTTGTGGTTTTCACCGTTAAACTGAGGGTAAAAAGATCTTTCCATCCATGTACGCCATTTTCTAAATCTCGACAAAAAAAATTTTCATCACTTTTTGACAAAACTTGCGATGCCGGCATCGTTAAAAACTTTAAAAATCAAAATGTCTTTGAAACCCCATATCTCCGCAAGCAAGCCTATTTAGTGGTTGCGGTTTTCACCGTTAAACTGAGGGTAAAAAGACCTTTCTATCCATGTACGCCATTTTTTAAATCTCGACAAAAAAAATTTTCATCACTTTTTGACAAAACTTGCGATGCAGGCATCGTTAAAAACTTTAAAAATCAAAATGTCTTTGAAACCCTATATCTCCGCAACCAAGCTTCGTTGGTGGTTGCGGTTTTCACCGTTAAACTGAGGGTAAAAAGACCTTTCCATCCATGTACGCCATTTTTTAAATCTCGACAAAAAAATTTTTCATCACTTTTTGACAAAACTCGTTAAAAACTTTAAAAATCAAAATGTCTTTGAAACCCCATATCTCCGCAACCAAGCTTCGTTGGTGGTTGCGGTTTTCACCGTTAAACTGAGGGTAAAAAGACCTTTCCATCCATGTACGCCATTTTTTAAATCTCCACAAAAAAATTTTTCATCACTTTTTGACAAAACTCGTTAAAAACTTTAAAAATCAAAATGTCTTTGAAACCCCATATCTCCGCAACCAAGCCTCGTTAGTGGTTGCGGTTATCACCGTTAAACTGAGGGTAAAAAGACCTTTCCATCCATGTACGCCATTTTTTAAATCTCGACAAAAAAATTTTTCATCACTTTTTGACAAAACTTGCGATGCCGGCATCGTTAAAAACTTTTAAAATCAAAATGTCTTTGAAACCCTATATCTCCGCAACCAAGCCTCGTTGGTGGTTGCGGTTTTCACCGTTAAACTGAGGGTAAAAAGACCTTTCCATCCATGTACGCCATTTTTTAAATCTCGAAAAAAAATATATCTCCGCAACCAAGCCTCGTTGGTGGTTGCGATTTTCACCGTTAAACTGAGGGTAAAAAGACCTTTCCATCCATGTACGCCATTTTTTAAATCTCGACAAAAAAATTTTTCATCACTTTTTGACAAAACTTGCGATGCCGGCATCGTTAAAAACTTTAAAAATCAAAATGTCTTTGAAACCCTATATCTCCGCAACCAAGCCTCGTTGGTGGTTGCGGTTTTCACCGTTAAACTCAGGGTAAAAAGACCTTTCCATCCATGTACGCCATTTTTTAAATCTCGACAAAAAATTTTTCATCACTTTTTGACAAAACTTGCGATGCCGGCATCGTTAAAAACTTTAAAAATCAAAATGTATTTGAAACCCTATATCTCCGCAAGCAAGCCTCGTTGGTGGTTGCGGTTTTCACCGTTAAACTGAGGGTAAAAAGACCTTTCCATCCATGTACACCATTTTTTAAATCTCGACAAAAAAATTTTCATCACTTTTTGACAAAACTTGCGATGCCGGCATCGTTAAAAACTTTAAAAATCAAAATGTCTTGGAAACCCTATATCTCCGCAACCAAGCCTCGTTAAAGGTTGCGGCTTTCACCGTTAAACTGAGGGTAAAAAGACCTTTCCATCCATCCACTTTTTGACAAAACTTGCGATGCCGGCATCGTTAAAAACTTTAAAAATCAAAATGTCTTGGAAACCCTATATCTCCACAACCAAGCCTCGTTGGTGGTTACGGTTTTCACTGTTAAACTGAGGGTAAATAGACCTTTCCATCCATGTACACCATTTTTTAAATCTCGACAAAAAATTTTTCATCACTTTTTGACAAAACTTGCGATGCCGGCATCGTTAAAAACTTTAAAAATCAAAATGTCTTGGAAACCCTATATCTCCGCAACCAAGCCTCGTTAAAGGTTGCGGCTTTCACCGTTAAACTGAGGGTAAAAAGACCTTTCCATCCATCCACTTTTTGATAAAACTTGCGATGCCGGCATCGTTAAAAACTTTAAAAATCAAAATGTCTTGGAAACCCTATATCTCCGCAACCAAGCCTCGTTGGTGGTTGCGGTTTTCACCGTTAAACTGAGAGTAAAAAGACCTTTCCATCCATGTACACCATTTTTTAAATCTCGACAAAAAAAATTTTCATCACTTTTTGACAAAACTTGCGATGCCGGCATCGTTAAAAACTTTAAAAATCAAAATGTCTTTGAAACCCCATATCTCCGCAACCAAGCCTCGTTAAAGGTTGCGGTTTTCACCGTTAAACTGAGGGTAAAAAGACCTTTCCATCCATCCACTTTTTGACAAAACTTGCGATGCCGGCATCGTTAAAAACTTTAAAAATCAAAATGTCTTTGAAACCCTATATCTCCGCAACCAAGCCTCGTTGGTGGTTGCGGTTTTCACCGTTAAACTCAGGGTAAAAAGACCTTTCCATCCATGTACGCCATTTTTTAAATCTCGACAAAAAAAATTTTCATCACTTTTTGACAAAACTTGCGATGCCGGCATCGTTAAAAACTTTAAAAATCAAAATGTCTTTGAAACCCTATATCTCCGCAACCAAGCCTCGTTGGTGGTTGCGGTTTTCACCGTTAAACTCAGGGTAAAAAGACCTTTCCATCCATGTACGCCATTTTTTAAATCTCGACAAAAAAAATTTTCATCACTTTTTGACAAAACTTGCGATGCCGGCATCGTTAAAAACTTTAAAAATCAAAATGTCTTGGAAACCCTATATCTCCGCAACCAAGCCTCGTTAAAGGTTGCGGCTTTCACCGTTAAACTGAGGGTAAAAAGACCTTTCCATCCATCCACTTTTTGATAAAACTTGCGATGCCGGCATCGTTAAAAACTTTAAAAATCAAAATGTCTTGGAAACCCTATATCTCCGCAACCAAGCCTCGTTGGTGGTTGCGGTTTTCACCGTTAAACTGAGAGTAAAAAGACCTTTCCATCCATGTACACCATTTTTTAAATCTCGACAAAAAAAATTTTCATCACTTTTTGACAAAACTTGCGATGCCGGCATCGTTAAAAACTTTAAAAATCAAAATGTCTTTGAAACCCCATATCTCCGCAACCAAGCCTCGTTAAAGGTTGCGGTTTTCACCGTTAAACTGAGGGTAAAAAGACCTTTCCATCCATCCACTTTTTGACAAAACTTGCGATGCCGGCATCGTTAAAAACTTTAAAAATCAAAATGTCTTTGAAACCCTATATCTCCGCAACCAAGCCTCGTTGGTGGTTGCGGTTTTCACCGTTAAACTCAGGGTAAAAAGACCTTTCCATCCATGTACGCCATTTTTTAAATCTCGACAAAAAAAATTTTCATCACTTTTTGACAAAACTTGCGATGCCGGCATCGTTAAAAACTTTAAAAATCAAAATGTCTTTGAAACCCTATATCTCCGCAACCAAGCCTCGTTGGTGGTTGCGGTTTTCACCGTTAAACTCAGGGTAAAAAGACCTTTCCATCCATGTACGCCATTTTTTAAATCTCGACAAAAAAAATTTTCATCACTTTTTGACAAAACTTGCGATGCCGGCATCGTTAAAAACTTTAAAAATCAAAATGTCTTTGAAACCCTATATCTCCGCAACCAAGCCTCGTTGGTGGTTGCGGTTTTCACCGTTAAACTGAGGGTAAAAAGACCTTTCCATCTATCCACTTTTTGACAAAACTTGCGATGCCGGCATCGTTAAAAACTTTAAAAATCAAAATGTCTTTGAAACCCTATATCTCCGCAACCAAGCCTCGTTGGTGGTTGCGGTTTTCACCGTTAAACTCAGGGTAAAAAGACCTTTTCATCCATGTTCGCTATTTTTTAAATCTCGACAAAAAAATTTTTCATCACTTTTTGACAAAACTTGCGATGCCGGCATCGTTAAAAACTTTAAAAATCAAAATGTCTTTGAAACCCTATATCTCCGCAACCAAGCCTCGTTGGTGGTTGCGGTTTTCACCGTTAAACTCAGGGTAAAAAGACCTTTCCATCCATGTACGTCATTTTTTAAATCTCGACAAAAAAAATTTTCATCACTTTTTGACAAAACTTGCGATGCCGGCATCGTTAAAAACTTTAAAAATCAAAATGTCTTTGAAACCCTATATCTCCGCAACCAAGCCTCGTTGGTGGTTGCGGTTTTCACCGTTAAACTGAGGGTAAAAAGACCTTTTCATCCATGTACGCCATTTTTTAAATCTCGACAAAAAAAATTTTCATCACTTTTTGACAAAACTTGCGATGCCGGCATCGTTAAAAACTTTAAAAATCAAAATGTCTTTGAAACCCTATATCTCCGCAACCAAGCCTCGTTGGTGGTTGCGGTTTTCACCGTTAAACTCAGGGTAAAAAGACCTTTTCATCCATGTTCGCTATTTTTTAAATCTCGACAAAAAAATTTTTCATCACTTTTTGACAAAACTTGCGATGCCGGCATCGTTAAAAACTTTAAAAATCAAAATGTCTTTGAAACCCTATATCTCCGCAACCAAGCCTCGTTGGTGGTTGCGGTTTTCACCGTTAAACTCAGGGTAAAAAGACCTTTCCATCCATGTACGCCATTTTTTAAATCTCGACAAAAAAAATTTTCATCACTTTTTGACAAAACTTGCGATGCCGGCATCGTTAAAAACTTTAAAAATCAAAATGTCTTTGAAACCCTATATCTCCGCAACCAAGCCTCGTTGGTGGTTGCGGTTTTCACCGTTAAACTCAGGGTAAAAAGACCTTTCCATCCATGTACGCCATTTTTTAAATCTCGACAAAAAAAATTTTCATCACTTTTTGACAAAACTTGCGATGCCGGCATCGTTAAAAACTTTAAAAATCAAAATGTCTTTGAAACCCTATATCTCCGCAACCAAGCCTCGTTAGTGGTTGCGGTTTTCACCGTTAAACTCAGGGTAAAAAGACCTTTCCATCCATGTACGCCATTTTTTAAATCTCGACAAAAAAAATTTTCATCACTTTTTGACAAAACTTGCGATGCCGGCATCGTTAAAAACTTTAAAAATCAAAATGTCCTTGAAACCCCATATCTCCGCAAGCAAGCCTCGTTAGTGGTTGCGGTTTTCACCATTAAACTCAGGGTAAAAAGACCTTTCCATCCATGTACGCCATTTTTTAAATCTCGACAAAAAAAATTTTCATCACTTTTTGACAAAACTTGCGATGCCGGCATCGTTAAAAACTTTAAAAATCAAAATGTCTTTGAAACCCTATATCTCCGCAACCAAGCCTCGTTGGTGGTTGCGGTTTTCACCGTTAAACTCAGGGTAAAAAGACCTTTCCATCCATGTACGCCATTTTTTAAATCTCGACAAAAAAAATTTTCATCACTTTTTGACAAAACTTGCGATGCCGGCATCGTTAAAAACTTTAAAAATCAAAATGTCTTTGAAACCCTATATCTCCGCAACCAAGCCTCGTTGGTGGTTGCGGTTTTCACCGTTAAACTGAGGGTAAAAAGACCTTTCCATCCATGTTCGCCATTTTTTAAATCTCGACAAAAAAAATTTTCATCACTTTTTGACAAAACTTGCGATGAACTTTAAAAATCAAAATGTCTTTGAAACCCCATATCTCCGCAAGCAAGCCTCGTTAGTGGTTGCGATTTTCACCATTAAACTGAGGGTAAAAAGACCTTTCCATCCATGTACGCCATTTTTTAAATCTCGACAAAAAAATTTTCATCACTTTTTGACAAAACTTGCGATGCCGGCATCGTTAAAAACTTTAAAAATCAAAATGTCTTTGAAACCCTATATCTCCGCAACCAAGCCTCGTTGGTGGTTGCGGTTTTCACCGTTAAACTGAGGGTAAAAAGACCTTTCCATCCATGTACGTCATTTTTTAAATCTCGACAAAAAAATTTTTCATCACTTTTTGACAAAACTTGCGATGCCGGCATCGTTAAAAACTTTAAAAATCAAAATGTCTTTGAAACCCTATATCTCCGCAACCAAGCTTCGTTGGTGGTTGAGGTTTTCACCGTTAAACTGAGGGTAAAAAGACCTTTCCATCCATGTACGTCATTTTTTAAATCTCGACAAAAAAATTTTTCATCACTTTTTGACAAAACTTGCGATGCCGGCATCGTTAAAAACTTTAAAAATCAAAATGTCTTTGAAACCCCATATCTCCGCAACCAAGCCTCGTTAGTGGTTGCGGTTTTCACCGTTAAACTGAGGGTAAAAAGACCTTTCCATCCATGTACGCCATTTTTTAAATCTCGACAAAAAAATTTTTCATCACTTTTTGACAAAACTTGCGATGCCGGCATCGTTAAAAACTTTTAAAATCAAAATGTCTTTGAAACCCTATATCTCCGCAACCAAGCCTCGTTGGTGGTTGCGGTTTTCACCGTTAAACTGAGGGTAAAAAGACCTTTCCATCCATGTACGCCATTTTTTAAATCTCGAAAAAAAAATTTTTCATCACTTTTTGACAAAACTTGCGATGCCGGCATCGTTAAAAACTTTAAAAATCAAAATGTCTTTGAAACCCTATATCTCCGCAACCAAGCCTCGTTGGTGGTTGCGGTTTTCACCGTTAAACTGAGGGTAAAAAGACCTTTCCATCCATGTACGCCATTTTTTAAATCTCGACAAAAAAATTTTTCATCACTTTTTGACAAAACTTGCGATGCCGGCATCGTTAAAAACTTTAAAAATCAAAATGTCTTTGAAACCCTATATCTCCGCAACCAAGCCTCGTTGGTGGTTGCGGTTTTCACCATTAAACTCAGGGTAAAAAGACCTTTCCATCCATGTAATCCATTTTTTAAATCTCGACAAAAAATTTTTTATCACATTTTGACAAAACTTGCGATGCCGGCATCGTTAAAAACTTTAAAAATCAAAATGTCTTTGAAACCCTATATCTCCGCAACCAAGCCTCGTTGGTGGTTGCGGTTTTCACCGTTAAACTGAGGGTAAAAAGACCTTTCCATCCATGTACGCCATTTTTTAAATCTCGACAAAAAAATTTTTCATCACTTTTTGACAAAACTTGCGATGCCGGCATCGTTAAAAACTTTAAAAATCAAAATGTCTTTGAAACCCTATATCTCCGCAACCAAGCCTCGTTGGTGGTTGCGGTTTTCACCGTTAAACTGAGGGTAAAAAGACCTTTCCATCCATGTACGCCATTTTTTAAATCTCGACAAAAAAAATTTTCATCACTTTTTGACAAAATTTTTCATCACTTTTTGACAAAACTTGCGATGCCGGCATCGTTAAAAACTTTAAAAATCAAAATGTCTTTGAAACCCTATATCTCCGCAACCAAGCCTCGTTGGTGGTTGCGGTTTTCACCGTTAAACTGAGGGTAAAAAGACCTTTCCATCCATGTACGCCATTTTTTAAATCTCGACAAAAAAATTTTTCATCACTTTTTGACAAAACTTGCGATGCCGGCATCGTTAAAAACTTTAAAAATCAAAATGTCTTTGAAACCCTATATCTCCGCAACCAAGCCTCGTTGGTGGTTGCGGTTTTCACCATTAAACTCAGGGTAAAAAGACCTTTCCATCCATGTAAGCCATTTTTTAAATCTCGACAAAAAATTTTTTATCACATTTTGACAAAACTTGCGATGCCGGCATCGTTAAAAACTTTAAAAATCAAAATGTATTTGAAACCCTATATCTCCGCAAGCAAGCCTCGTTGGTGGTTGCGGTTTTCACCGTTAAACTGAGGGTAAAAAGACCTTTCCATCCATGTACGCCATTTTTTAAATCTCGACAAAAAAATTTTTCATCACTTTTTGACAAAACTTGCGATGCGGGCATCGTTAAAAACTTTAAAAATCAAAATGTCTTTGAAACCCTATATCTCCGCAACCAAGCCTCGTTGGTGGTTGCGGTTTTCACCGTTAAACTCAGGGTAAAAAGACCTTTCCATCCATGTACGCCATTTTTTAAATCTCGACAAAAAAATTTTTCATCACTTTTTGACAAAACTTGCGATGCCGGCATCGTTAAAAACTTTAAAAATCAAAATGTCTTTGAAACCCTATATCTCCGCAACCAAGCCTCGTTAGTGGTTGCGGTTTTCACCGTTAAACTGAGGGTAAAAAGACCTTTCCATCCATGTACGCCATTTTTTAAATCTCGACAAAAAAAATTTTCATCACTTTTTGACAAAACTTGCGATGCCGGCATCGTCAAAAACTTTAAAAATCAAAATGTCCTTGAAACCCCATATCTCCGCAAGCAAGCCTCGTTAGTGGTTGCGGTTTTCACCATTAAACTCAGGGTAAAAAGACCTTTCCATCCATGTACGCCATTTTTTAAATCTCGACAAAAAAAATTTTCATCACTTTTTGACAAAACTTGCGATGCCGGCATCGTTAAAAACTTTAAAAATCAAAATGTCTTTGAAACCCTATATCTCCGCAACCAAGCCTCGTTGGTGGTTGCGGTTTTCACCGTTAAACTGAGGGTAAAAAGACCTTTCCATCCATGTTCGCCATTTTTTAAATCTCGACAAAAAAAATTTTCATCACTTTTTGACAAAACTTGCGATGAACTTTAAAAATCAAAATGTCTTTGAAACCCCATATCTCCGCAAGCAAGCCTCGTTAGTGGTTGCGGTTTTCACCATTAAACTGAGGGTAAAAAGACCTTTCCATCCATGTACGCCATTTTTTAAATCTCGACAAAAAAATTTTCATCACTTTTTGACAAAACTTGCGATGCCGGCATCGTTAAAAACTTTAAAAATCAAAATGTCTTTGAAACCCTATATCTCCGCAACCAAGCCTCGTTGGTGGTTGCGGTTTTCACCGTTAAACTGAGGGTAAAAAGACCTTTCCATCCATGTACGTCATTTTTTAAATCTCGACAAAAAAATTTTTCATCACTTTTTGACAAAACTTGCGATGCCGGCATCGTTAAAAACTTTAAAAATCAAAATGTCTTTGAAACCCTATATCTCCGCAACCAAGCTTCGTTGGTGGTTGAGGTTTTCACCGTTAAACTGAGGGTAAAAAGACCTTTCCATCCATGTACGTCATTTTTTAAATCTCGACAAAAAAATTTTTCATCACTTTTTGACAAAACTTGCGATGCCGGCATCGTTAAAAACTTTAAAAATCAAAATGTCTTTGAAACCCTATATCTCCGCAACCAAGCCTCGTTGGTGGTTGCGGTTTTCACCGTTAAACTGAGGGTAAAAAGACCTTTCCATCCATGTACGCCATTTTTTAAATCTCGAAAAAAAAATTTTTCATCACTTTTTGACAAAACTTGCGATGCCGGCATCGTTAAAAACTTTAAAAATCAAAATGTCTTTGAAACCCTATATCTCCGCAACCAAGCCTCGTTGGTGGTTGCGGTTTTCACCGTTAAACTGAGGGTAAAAAGACCTTTCCATCCATGTACGCCATTTTTTAAATCTCGACAAAAAAATTTTTCATCACTTTTTGACAAAACTTGCGATGCCGGCATCGTTAAAAACTTTAAAAATCAAAATGTCTTTGAAACCCTATATCTCCGCAACCAAGCCTCGTTGGTGGTTGCGGTTTTCACCATTAAACTCAGGGTAAAAAGACCTTTCCATCCATGTAAGCCATTTTTTAAATCTCGACAAAAAATTTTTTATCACATTTTGACAAAACCTGCGATGCCGGCATCGTTAAAAACTTTAAAAATCAAAATGTATTTGAAACCCTATATCTCCGCAAGCAAGCCTCGTTGGTGGTTGCGGTTTTCACCGTTAAACTCAGGGTAAAAAGACCTTTCCATCCATGTACGCCATTTTTTAAATCTCGACAAAAAAATTTTTCATCACTTTTTGACAAAACTTGCGATGCCGGCATCGTTAAAAACTTTAAAAATCAAAATGTCTTTGAAACCCTATATCTCCGCAACCAAGCTTCGTTGGTGGTTGCGGTTTTCACCGTTAAACTGAGGGTAAAAAGACCTTTCCATCCATGTACGTCATTTTTTAAATCTCGACAAAAAAAATTTTTCATCACTTTTTGACAAAACTTGCGATGCCGGCATCGTTAAAAACTTTAAAAATCAAAATGTCTTTGAAACCCTATATCTCCGCAACCAAGCCTCGTTGGTGGTTGCGGTTTTCACCGTTAAACTGAGGGTAAAAAGACCTTTCCATCCATGTACGCCATTTTTTAAATCTCGACAAAAAAATTTTTCATCACTTTTTGACAAAACTTGCGATGCCGGCATCGTTAAAAACTTTAAAAATCAAAATGTCTTTGAAACCCTATATCTCCGCAACCAAGCCTCGTTGGTGGTTGCGGTTTTCACCATTAAACTCAGGGTAAAAAGACCTTTCCATCCATGTAAGCCATTTTTTAAATCTCGACAAAAAATTTTTTATCACATTTTGACAAAACTTGCGATGCCGGCATCGTTAAAAACTTTAAAAATCAAAATGTCTTTGAAACCCTATATCTCCGCAAGCAAGCCTCGTTGGTGGTTGCGGTTTTCACCGTTAAACTCAGGGTAAAAAGACCTTTCCATCCATGTACGCCATTTTTTAAATCTCGACAAAAAAATTTTTCATCACTTTTTGACAAAACTTGCGATGCCGGCATCGTTAAAAACTTTAAAAATCAAAATGTCTTTGAAACCCTATATCTCCGCAACCAAGCTTCGTTGGTGGTTGCGGTTTTCACCGTTAAACTGAGGGTAAAAAGACCTTTCCATCCATGTACGTCATTTTTTAAATCTCGACAAAAAAATTTTTCATCACTTTTTGACAAAACTTGCGATGCCGGCATCGTTAAAAACTTTAAAAATCAAAATGTCTTTGAAACCCTATATCTCCGCAACCAAGCCTCGTTGGTGGTTGCGGTTTTCACCATTAAACTGAGGGTAAAAAGACCTTTCCATCCATGTACGCCATTTTTTAAATCTCGACAAAAAATTTTTCATCACTTTTTGACAAAACTTGCGATGCCGGCATCGTTAAAAACTTTAAAAATCAAAATGTCTTTGAAACCCTATATCTCCGCAACCAAGCCTCGTTGGTGGTTGCGGTTTTCACCGTTAAACTCAGGGTAAAAAGACCTTTTCATCCATGTTCGCTATTTTTTAAATCTCGACAAAAAAATTTTTCATCACTTTTTGACAAAACTTGCGATGCCGGCATCGTTAAAAACTTTAAAAATCAAAATGTCTTTGAAACCCTATATCTCCGCAACCAAGCCTCGTTGGTGGTTGCGGTTTTCACCGTTAAACTCAGGGTAAAAAGACCTTTCCATCCATGTACGCCATTTTTTAAATCTCGACAAAAAAAATTTTCATCACTTTTTGACAAAACTTGCGATGCCGGCATCGTTAAAAACTTTAAAAATCAAAATGTCTTTGAAACCCTATATCTCCGCAACCAAGCCTCGTTGGTGGTTGCGGTTTTCACCGTTAAACTCAGGGTAAAAAGACCTTTCCATCCATGTACGCCATTTTTTAAATCTCGACAAAAAAAATTTTCATCACTTTTTGACAAAACTTGCGATGCCGGCATCGTTAAAAACTTTAAAAATCAAAATGTCTTTGAAACCCTATATCTCCGCAACCAAGCCTCGTTGGTGGTTGCGGTTTTCACCGTTAAACTCAGGGTAAAAAGACCTTTCCATCCATGTACGCCATTTTTTAAATCTCGACAAAAAAAATTTTCATCACTTTTTGACAAAACTTGCGATGCCGGCATCGTTAAAAACTTTAAAAATCAAAATGTCTTTGAAACCCTATATCTCCGCAACCAAGCCTCGTTGGTGGTTGCGGTTTTCACCGTTAAACTCAGGGTAAAAAGACCTTTTCATCCATGTTCGCTATTTTTTAAATCTCGACAAAAAAATTTTTCATCACTTTTTGACAAAACTTGCGATGCCGGCATCGTTAAAAACTTTAAAAATCAAAATGTCTTTGAAACCCTATATCTCCGCAACCAAGCCTCGTTGGTGGTTGCGGTTTTCACCGTTAAACTGAGGGTAAAAAGACCTTTCCATCCATGTACGCCATTTTTTAAATCTCGACAAAAAAAATTTTCATCACTTTTTGACAAAACTTGCGATGCCGGCATCGTTAAAAACTTTAAAAATCAAAATGTCTTTGAAACCCTATATCTCCGCAACCAAGCCTCGTTGGTGGTTGCGGTTTTCACCGTTAAACTCAGGGTAAAAAGACCTTTCCATCCATGTACGCCATTTTTTAAATCTCGACAAAAAAAATTTTCATCACTTTTTGACAAAACTTGCGATGCCGGCATCGTTAAAAACTTTAAAAATCAAAATGTCTTTGAAACCCTATATCTCCGCAACCAAGCCTCGTTAGTGGTTGCGGTTTTCACCGTTAAACTGAGGGTAAAAAGACCTTTCCATCCATGTACGCCATTTTTTAAATCTCGACAAAAAAATTTTCATCACTTTTTGACAAAACTTGCGATGCCGGCATCGTTAAAAACTTTAAAAATCAAAATGTCTTTGAAACCCTATATCTCCGCAACCAAGCCTCGTTGGTGGTTGCGGTTTTCACCGTTAAACTCAGGGTAAAAAGACCTTTTCATCCATGTTCGCTATTTTTTAAATCTCGACAAAAAATTTTTTCATCACTTTTTGACAAAACTTGCGATGCCGGCATCGTTAAAAACTTTAAAAATCAAAATGTCTTTGAAACCCTATATCTCCGCAACCAAGCCTCGTTGGTGGTTGCGGTTTTCACCGTTAAACTCAGGGTAAAAAGACCTTTCCATCCATGTACGCCATTTTTTAAATCTCGACAAAAAAAATTTTCATCACTTTTTGACAAAACTTGCGATGCCGGCATCGTTAAAAACTTTAAAAATCAAAATGTCTTTGAAACCCTATATCTCCGCAACCAAGCCTCGTTGGTGGTTGCGGTTTTCACCGTTAAACTCAGGGTAAAAAGACCTTTCCATCCATGTTCGCCATTTTTTAAATCTCGACAAAAAAAATTTTCATCACTTTTTGACAAAACTTGCGATGAACTTTAAAAATCAAAATGTCTTTGAAACCCCATATCTCCGCAAGCAAGCCTCGTTAGTGGTTGCGGTTTTCACCATTAAACTGAGGGTAAAAAGACCTTTCCATCCATGTACGCCATTTTTTAAATCTCGACAAAAAAATTTTCATCACTTTTTGACAAAACTTGCGATGCCGGCATCGTTAAAAACTTTAAAAATCAAAATGTCTTTGAAACCCTATATCTCCGCAACCAAGCCTCGTTGGTGGTTGCGGTTTTCACCGTTAAACTGAGGGTAAAAAGACCTTTCCATCCATGTACGTCATTTTTTAAATCTCGACAAAAAAATTTTTCATCACTTTTTGACAAAACTTGCGATGCCGGCACCGTTAAAAACTTTAAAAATCAAAATGTCTTTGAAACCCTATATCTCCGCAACCAAGCTTCGTTGGTGGTTGAGGTTTTCACCGTTAAACTGAGGGTAAAAAGACCTTTCCATCCATGTACGTCATTTTTTAAATCTCGACAAAAAAATTTTTCATCACTTTTTGACAAAACTTGCGATGCCGGCATCGTTAAAAACTTTAAAAATCAAAATGTCTTTGAAACCCCATATCTCCGCAACCAAGCCTCGTTAGTGGTTGCGGTTTTCACCGTTAAACTGAGGGTAAAAAGACCTTTCCATCCATGTACGCCATTTTTTAAATCTCGACAAAAAAATTTTTCATCACTTTTTGACAAAACTTGCGATGCCGGCATCGTTAAAAACTTTTAAAATCAAAATGTCTTTGAAACCCTATATCTCCGCAACCAAGCCTCGTTGGTGGTTGCGGTTTTCACCGTTAAACTGAGGGTAAAAAGACCTTTCCATTCATGTACGCCATTTTTTAAATCTCGAAAAAAAAATTTTTCATCACTTTTTGACAAAACTTGCGATGCCGGCATCGTTAAAAACTTTAAAAATCAAAATGTCTTTGAAACCCTATATCTCCGCAACCAAGCCTCGTTGGTGGTTGCGGTTTTCACCGTTAAACTCAGGGTAAAAAGACCTTTTCATCCATGTTCGCCATTTTTTAAATCTTGACAAAAAAAATTTTCATCACTTTTTGACAAAACTTGCGATGCCGGCATCGTTAAAAACTTTAAAAATCAAAATGTCTTTGAAACCCTATATCTCCGCAACCAAGCCTCGTTGGTGGTTGCGGTTTTCACCGTTAAACTCAGGGTAAAAAGACCTTTCCATCCATGTACGCCATTTTTTAAATCTCGACAAAAAAAATTTTCATCACTTTTTGACAAAACTTGCGATGCCGGCATCGTTAAAAACTTTAAAAATCAAAATGTCTTTGAAACCCTATATCTCCGCAACCAAGCCTCGTTGGTGGTTGCGGTTTTCACCGTTAAACTCAGGGTAAAAAGACCTTTTCATCCATGTTCGCTATTTTTTAAATCTCGACAAAAAAATTTTTCATCACTTTTTGACAAAACTTGCGATGCCGGCATCGTTAAAAACTTTAAAAATCAAAATGTCTTTGAAACCCTATATCTCCGCAACCAAGCCTCGTTGGTGGTTGCGGTTTTCACCGTTAAACTCAGGGTAAAAAGACCTTTCCATCCATGTACGCCATTTTTTAAATCTCGACAAAAAAAATTTTCATCACTTTTTGACAAAACTTGCGATGCCGGCATCGTTAAAAACTTTAAAAATCAAAATGTCTTTGAAACCCTATATCTCCGCAACCAAGCCTCGTTGGTGGTTGCGGTTTTCACCGTTAAACTCAGGGTAAAAAGACCTTTCCATCCATGTACGCCATTTTTTAAATCTCGACAAAAAAAATTTTCATCACTTTTTGACAAAACTTGCGATGCCGGCATCGTTAAAAACTTTAAAAATCAAAATGTCTTTGAAACCCTATATCTCCGCAACCAAGCCTCGTTAGTGGTTGCGGTTTTCACCGTTAAACTGAGGGTAAAAAGACCTTTCCATCCATGTACGCCATTTTTTAAATCTCGACAAAAAAATTTTCATCACTTTTTGACAAAACTTGCGATGCCGGCATCGTTAAAAACTTTAAAAATCAAAATGTCTTTGAAACCCTATATCTCCGCAACCAAGCCTCGTTGGTGGTTGCGGTTTTCACCGTTAAACTCAGGGTAAAAAGACCTTTTCATCCATGTTCGCTATTTTTTAAATCTCGACAAAAAAATTTTTCATCACTTTTTGACAAAACTTGCGATGCCGGCATCGTTAAAAACTTTAAAAATCAAAATGTCTTTGAAACCCTATATCTCCGCAACCAAGCCTCGTTGGTGGTTGCGGTTTTCACCGTTAAACTCAGGGTAAAAAGACCTTTCCATCCATGTACGCCATTTTTTAAATCTCGACAAAAAAAATTTTCATCACTTTTTGACAAAACTTGCGATGCCGGCATCGTTAAAAACTTTAAAAATCAAAATGTCTTTGAAACCCTATATCTCCGCAACCAAGCCTCGTTGGTGGTTGCGGTTTTCACCGTTAAACTCAGGGTAAAAAGACCTTTCCATCCATGTACGCCATTTTTTAAATCTCGACAAAAAAAATTTTCATCACTTTTTGACAAAACTTGCGATGCCGGCATCGTTAAAAACTTTAAAAATCAAAATGTCTTTGAAACCCTATATCTCCGCAACCAAGCCTCGTTGGTGGTTGCGGTTTTCACCGTTAAACTCAGGGTAAAAAGACCTTTCCATCCATGTTCGCCATTTTTTAAATCTCGACAAAAAAAATTTTCATCACTTTTTGACAAAACTTGCGATGAACTTTAAAAATCAAAATGTCTTTGAAACCCCATATCTCCGCAAGCAAGCCTCGTTAGTGGTTGCGGTTTTCACCATTAAACTGAGGGTAAAAAGACCTTTCCATCCATGTACGCCATTTTTTAAATCTCGACAAAAAAATTTTCATCACTTTTTGACAAAACTTGCGATGCCGGCATCGTTAAAAACTTTAAAAATCAAAATGTCTTTGAAACCCTATATCTCCGCAACCAAGCCTCGTTGGTGGTTGCGGTTTTCACCGTTAAACTGAGGGTAAAAAGACCTTTCCATCCATGTACGTCATTTTTTAAATCTCGACAAAAAAATTTTTCATCACTTTTTGACAAAACTTGCGATGCCGGCATCGTTAAAAACTTTAAAAATCAAAATGTCTTTGAAACCCTATATCTCCGCAACCAAGCTTCGTTGGTGGTTGAGGTTTTCACCGTTAAACTGAGGGTAAAAAGACCTTTCCATCCATGTACGTCATTTTTTAAATCTCGACAAAAAAATTTTTCATCACTTTTTGACAAAACTTGCGATGCCGGCATCGTTAAAAACTTTAAAAATCAAAATGTCTTTGAAACCCCATATCTCCGCAACCAAGTCTCGTTAGTGGTTGCGGTTTTCACCGTTAAACTGAGGGTAAAAAGACCTTTCCATCCATGTACGCCATTTTTTAAATCTCGACAAAAAAATTTTTCATCACTTTTTGACAAAACTTGCGATGCCGGCATCGTTAAAAACTTTTAAAATCAAAATGTCTTTGAAACCCTATATCTCCGCAACCAAGCCTCGTTGGTGGTTGCGGTTTTCACCGTTAAACTGAGGGTAAAAAGACCTTTCCATCCATGTACGCCATTTTTTAAATCTCGAAAAAAAAATGTTTCATCACTTTTTGACAAAACTTGCGATGCCGGCATCGTTAAAAACTTTAAAAATCAAAATGTCTTTGAAACCCTATATCTCCGCAACCAAGCCTCGTTGGTGGTTGCGGTTTTCACCGTTAAACTGAGGGTAAAAAGACCTTTCCATCCATGTACGCCATTTTTTAAATCTCGACAAAAAAATTTTTCATCACTTTTTGACAAAACTTGCGATGCCGGCATCGTTAAAAACTTTAAAAATCAAAATGTCTTTGAAACCCTATATCTCCGCAACCAAGCCTCGTTGGTGGTTGCGGTTTTCACCATTAAACTCAGGGTAAAAAGACCTTTCCATCCATGTAAGCCATTTTTTAAATCTCGACAAAAAATTTTTTATCACATTTTGACAAAACCTGCGATGCCGGCATCGTTAAAAACTTTAAAAATCAAAATGTATTTGAAACCCTATATCTCCGCAAGCAAGCCTCGTTGGTGGTTGCGGTTTTCACCGTTAAACTCAGGGTAAAAAGACCTTTCCATCCATGTACGTCATTTTTTAAATCTCGACAAAAAAAATTTTTCATCACTTTTTGACAAAACTTGCGATGCCGGCATCGTTAAAAACTTTAAAAATCAAAATGTCTTTGAAACCCTATATCTCCGCAACCAAGCCTCGTTGGTGGTTGCGGTTTTCACCGTTAAACTGAGGGTAAAAAGACCTTTCCATCCATGTACGCCATTTTTTAAATCTCGACAAAAAAATTTTTCATCACTTTTTGACAAAACTTGCGATGCCGGCATCGTTAAAAACTTTAAAAATCAAAATGTCTTTGAAACCCTATATCTCCGCAACCAAGCCTCGTTGGTGGTTGCGGTTTTCACCATTAAACTCAGGGTAAAAAGACCTTTCCATCCATGTAAGCCATTTTTTAAATCTCGACAAAAAATTTTTTATCACATTTTGACAAAACTTGCGATGCCGGCATCGTTAAAAACTTTAAAAATCAAAATGTCTTTGAAACCCTATATCTCCGCAAGCAAGCCTCGTTGGTGGTTGCGGTTTTCACCGTTAAACTCAGGGTAAAAAGACCTTTCCATCCATGTACGCCATTTTTTAAATCTCGACAAAAAAATTTTTCATCACTTTTTGACAAAACTTGCGATGCCGGCATCGTTAAAAACTTTAAAAATCAAAATGTCTTTGAAACCCTATATCTCCGCAACCAAGCTTCGTTGGTGGTTGCGGTTTTCACCGTTAAACTGAGGGTAAAAAGACCTTTCCATCCATGTACGTCATTTTTTAAATCTCGACAAAAAAATTTTTCATCACTTTTTGACAAAACTTGCGATGCCGGCATCGTTAAAAACTTTAAAAATCAAAATGTCTTTGAAACCCTATATCTCCGCAACCAAGCCTCGTTGGTGGTTGCGGTTTTCACCATTAAACTGAGGGTAAAAAGACCTTTCCATCCATGTACGCCATTTTTTAAATCTCGACAAAAAATTTTTCATCACTTTTTGACAAAACTTGCGATGCCGGCATCGTTAAAAACTTTAAAAATCAAAATGTCTTTGAAACCCTATATCTCCGCAACCAAGCCTCGTTGGTGGTTGCGGTTTTCACCGTTAAACTCAGGGTAAAAAGACCTTTTCATCCATGTTCGCTATTTTTTAAATCTCGACAAAAAAATTTTTCATCACTTTTTGACAAAACTTGCGATGCCGGCATCGTTAAAAACTTTAAAAATCAAAATGTCTTTGAAACCCTATATCTCCGCAACCAAGCCTCGTTGGTGGTTGCGGTTTTCACCGTTAAACTCAGGGTAAAAAGACCTTTCCATCCATGTACGCCATTTTTTAAATCTCGAAAAAAAAAATTTTCATCACTTTTTGACAAAACTTGCGATGCCGGCATCGTTAAAAACTTTAAAAATCAAAATGTCTTTGAAACCCTATATCTCCGCAACCAAGCCTCGTTGGTGGTTGCGGTTTTCACCGTTAAACTCAGGGTAAAAAGACCTTTCCATCCATGTACGCCATTTTTTAAATCTCGACAAAAAAAATTTTCATCACTTTTTGACAAAACTTGCGATGCCGGCATCGTTAAAAACTTTAAAAATCAAAATGTCTTTGAAACCCTATATCTCCGCAACCAAGCCTCGTTGGTGGTTGCGGTTTTCACCGTTAAACTCAGGGTAAAAAGACCTTTCCATCCATGTACGCCATTTTTTAAATCTCGACAAAAAAAATTTTCATCACTTTTTGACAAAACTTGCGATGCCGGCATCGTTAAAAACTTTAAAAATCAAAATGTCCTTGAAACCCCATATCTCCGCAAGCAAGCCTCGTTAGTGGTTGCAGTTTTCACCATTAAACTCAGGGTAAAAAGACCTTTCCATCCATGTACGCCATTTTTTAAATCTCGACAAAAAAAATTTTCATCACTTTTTGACAAAACTTGCGATGCCGGCATCGTTAAAAACTTTAAAAATCAAAATGTCTTTGAAACCCTATATCTCCGCAACCAAGCCTCGTTGGTGGTTGCGGTTTTCACCGTTAAACTCAGGGTAAAAAGACCTTTCCATCCATGTACGCCATTTTTTAAATCTCGACAAAAAAAATTTTCATCACTTTTTGACAAAACTTGCGATGCCGGCATCGTTAAAAACTTTAAAAATCAAAATGTCTTTGAAACCCTATATCTCCGCAACCAAGCCTCGTTGGTGGTTGCGGTTTTCACCGTTAAACTGAGGGTAAAAAGACCTTTCCATCCATGTTCGCCATTTTTTAAATCTCGACAAAAAAAATTTTCATCACTTTTTGACAAAACTTGCGATGAACTTTAAAAATCAAAATGTCTTTGAAACCCCATATCTCCGCAAGCAAGCCTCGTTAGTGGTTGCGGTTTTCACCGTTAAACTGAGGGTAAAAAGACCTTTCCATCCATGTACGCCATTTTTTAAATCTCGACAAAAAAATTTTCATCACTTTTTGACAAAACTTGCGATGCCGGCATCGTTAAAAACTTTAAAAATCAAAATGTCTTTGAAACCCTATATCTCCGCAACCAAGCCTCGTTGGTGGTTGCGGTTTTCACCGTTAAACTGAGGGTAAAAAGACCTTTCCATCCATGTACGTCATTTTTTAAATCTCGACAAAAAAATTTTTCATCACTTTTTGACAAAACTTGCGATGCCGGCATCGTTAAAAACTTTAAAAATCAAAATGTCTTTGAAACCCCATATCTCCGCAACCAAGCCTCGTTAGTGGTTGCGGTTTTCACCGTTAAACTGAGGGTAAAAAGACCTTTCCATCCATGTACGCCATTTTTTAAATCTCGACAAAAAAATTTTTCATCACTTTTTGACAAAACTTGCGATGCCGGCATCGTTAAAAACTTTTAAAATCAAAATGTCTTTGAAACCCTATATCTCCGCAACCAAGCCTCGTTGGTGGTTGCGGTTTTCACCGTTAAACTGAGGGTAAAAAGACCTTTCCATCCATGTACGCCATTTTTTAAATCTCGAAAAAAAAATTTTTCATCACTTTTTGACAAAACTTGCGATGCCGGCATCGTTAAAAACTTTAAAAATCAAAATGTCTTTGAAACCCTATATCTCCGCAACCAAGCCTCGTTGGTGGTTGCGGTTTTCACCGTTAAACTGAGGGTAAAAAGACCTTTCCATCCATGTACGCCATTTTTTAAATCTCGACAAAAAAATTTTTCATCACTTTTTGACAAAACTTGCGATGCCGGCATCGTTAAAAACTTTAAAAATCAAAATGTCTTTGAAACCCTATATCTCCGCAACCAAGCCTCGTTGGTGGTTGCGGTTTTCACCATTAAACTCAGGGTAAAAAGACCTTTCCATCCATGTAAGCCATTTTTTAAATCTCGACAAAAAATTTTTTATCACATTTTGACAAAACTTGCGATGCCGGCATCGTTAAAAACTTTAAAAATCAAAATGTCTTTGAAACCCTATATCTCCGCAACCAAGCCTCGTTGGTGGTTGCGGTTTTCACCGTTAAACTGAGGGTAAAAAGACCTTTCCATCCATGTACGCCATTTTTTAAATCTCGACAAAAAAAATTTTCATCACTTTTTGACAAAACTTGCGATGCCGGCATCGTTAAAAACTTTAAAAATCAAAATGTCTTTGAAACCCTATATCTCCGCAACCAAGCCTCGTTGGTGGTTGCGGTTTTCACCGTTAAACTGAGGGTAAAAAGACCTTTCCATCCATGTACGCCATTTTTTAAATCTCGACAAAAAAAATTTTCATCACTTTTTGACAAAATTTTTCATCACTTTTTGACAAAACTTGCGATGCCGGCATCGTTAAAAACTTAAAAAATCAAAATGTCTTTGAAACCCTATATCTCCGCAACCAAGCCTCGTTGGTGGTTGCGGTTTTCACCGTTAAACTGAGGGTAAAAAGACCTTTCCATCCATGTACGCCATTTTTTAAATCTCGACAAAAAAATTTTTCATCACTTTTTGACAAAACTTGCGATGCCGGCATCGTTAAAAACTTTAAAAATCAAAATGTCTTTGAAACCCTATATCTCCGCAACCAAGCCTCGTTGGTGGTTGCGGTTTTCACCATTAAACTCAGTGTAAAAAGACCTTTCCATCCATGTAAGCCATTTTTTAAATCTCGACAAAAAATTTTTTATCACATTTTGACAAAACTTGCGATGCCGGCATCGTTAAAAACTTTAAAAATCAAAATGTATTTGAAACCCTATATCTCCGCAAGCAAGCCTCGTTGGTGGTTGCGGTTTTCACCGTTAAACTGAGGGTAAAAAGACCTTTCCATCCATGTACGCCATTTTTTAAATCTCGACAAAAAAATTTTTCATCACTTTTTGACAAAACTTGCGATGCGGGCATCGTTAAAAACTTTAAAAATCAAAATGTCTTTGAAACCCTATATCTCCGCAACCAAGCCTCGTTGGTGGTTGCGGTTTTCACCGTTAAACTCAGGGTAAAAAGACCTTTCCATCCATGTACGCCATTTTTTAAATCTCGACAAAAAAATTTTTCATCACTTTTTGACAAAACTTGCGATGCCGGCATCGTTAAAAACTTTAAAAATCAAAATGTCTTTGAAACCCTATATCTCCGCAACCAAGCCTCGTTGGTGGTTGCGGTTTTCACCGTTAAACTGAGGGTAAAAAGACCTTTCCATCCATGTACGCCATTTTTTAAATCTCGACAAAAAAAATTTTCATCACTTTTTGACAAAACTTGCGATGCCGGCATCGTTAAAAACTTTAAAAATCAAAATGTCTTTGAAACCCTATATCTCCGCAACCAAGCCTCGTTAGTGGTTGCGGTTTTCACCGTTAAACTGAGGGTAAAAAGACCTTTCCATCCATGTACGCCATTTTTTAAATCTCGACAAAAAAAATTTTCATCACTTTTTGACAAAACTTGCGATGCCGGCATCGTTAAAAACTTTAAAAATCAAAATGTCCTTGAAACCCCATATCTCCGCAAGCAAGCCTCGTTAGTGGTTGCGGTTTTCACCATTAAACTCAGGGTAAAAAGACCTTTCCATCCATGTACGCCATTTTTTAAATCTCGACAAAAAAAATTTTCATCACTTTTTGACAAAACTTGCGATGCCGGCATCGTTAAAAACTTTAAAAATCAAAATGTCTTTGAAACCCTATATCTCCGCAACCAAGCCTCGTTGGTGGTTGCGGTTTTCACCGTTAAACTCAGGGTAAAAAGACCTTTCCATCCATGTTCGCCATTTTTTAAATCTCGACAAAAAAAATTTTCATCACTTTTTGACAAAACTTGCGATGAACTTTAAAAATCAAAATGTCTTTGAAACCCCATATCTCCGCAAGCAAGCCTCGTTAGTGGTTGCGGTTTTCACCATTAAACTGAGGGTAAAAAGACCTTTCCATCCATGTACGCCATTTTTTAAATCTCGACAAAAAAATTTTCATCACTTTTTGACAAAACTTGCGATGCCGGCATCGTTAAAAACTTTAAAAATCAAAATGTCTTTGAAACCCTATATCTCCGCAACCAAGCCTCGTTGGTGGTTGCGGTTTTCACCGTTAAACTGAGGGTAAAAAGACCTTTCCATCCATGTACGTCATTTTTTAAATCTCGACAAAAAAATTTTTCATCACTTTTTGACAAAACTTGCGATGCCGGCATCGTTAAAAACTTTAAAAATCAAAATGTCTTTGAAACCCTATATCTCCGCAACCAAGCTTCGTTGGTGGTTGAGGTTTTCACCGTTAAACTGAGGGTAAAAAGACCTTTCCATCCATGTACGTCATTTTTTAAATCTCGACAAAAAAATTTTTCATCACTTTTTGACAAAACTTGCGATGCCGGCATCGTTAAAAACTTTAAAAATCAAAATGTCTTTGAAACCCCATATCTCCGCAACCAAGCCTCGTTAGTGGTTGCGGTTTTCACCGTTAAACTGAGGGTAAAAAGACCTTTCCATCCATGTACGCCATTTTTTAAATCTCGACAAAAAAATTTTTCATCACTTTTTGACAAAACTTGCGATGCCGGCATCGTTAAAAACTTTTAAAATCAAAATGTCTTTGAAACCCTATATCTCCGCAACCAAGCCTCGTTGGTGGTTGCGGTTTTCACCGTTAAACTGAGGGTAAAAAGACCTTTCCATCCATGTAAGCCATTTTTTAAATCTCGACAAAAAATTTTTTATCACATTTTGACAAAACTTGCGATGCCGGCATCGTTAAAAACTTTAAAAATCAAAATGTATTTGAAACCCTATATCTCCGCAAGCAAGCCTCGTTGGTGGTTGCGGTTTTCACCGTTAAACTCAGGGTAAAAAGACCTTTCCATCCATGTACGCCATTTTTTAAATCTCGACAAAAAAATTTTTCATCACTTTTTGACAAAACTTGCGATGCCGGCATCGTTAAAAACTTTTAAAATCAAAATGTCTTTGAAACCCTATATCTCCGCAACCAAGCCTCGTTGGTGGTTGCGGTTTTCACCATTAAACTCAGGGTAAAAAGACCTTTCCATCCATGTAAGCCATTTTTTAAATCTCGACAAAAAATTTTTTATCACATTTTGACAAAACTTGCGATGCCGGCATCGTTAAAAACTTTAAAAATCAAAATGTATTTGAAACCTCATATCTCCGCAAGCAAGCCTCGTTGGTGGTTGCGGTTTTCACCGTTAAACTCAGGGTAAAAAGACCTTTCCATCCATGTACGCCATTTTTTAAATCTCGACAAAAAAATTTTTCATCACTTTTTGACAAAACTTGCGATGCCGGCATCGTTAAAAACTTTAAAAATCAAAATGTCTTTGAAACCCTATATCTCCGCAACCAAGCTTCGTTGGTGGTTGCGGTTTTCACCGTTAAACTGAGGGTAAAAAGACCTTTCCATCCATGTACGTCATTTTTTAAATCTCGACAAAAAAAATTTTTCATCACTTTTTGACAAAACTTGCGATGCCGGCATCGTTAAAAACTTTAAAAATCAAAATGTCTTTGAAACCCTATATCTCCGCAACCAAGCCTCGTTGGTGGTTGCGGTTTTCACCGTTAAACTGAGGGTAAAAAGACCTTTCCATCCATGTACGCCATTTTTTAAATCTCGACAAAAAAATTTTTCATCACTTTTTGACAAAACTTGCGATGCCGGCATCGTTAAAAACTTTAAAAATCAAAATGTCTTTGAAACCCTATATCTCCGCAACCAAGCCTCGTTGGTGGTTGCGGTTTTCACCATTAAACTCAGGGTAAAAAGACCTTTCCATCCATGTAAGCCATTTTTTAAATCTCGACAAAAAATTTTTTATCACATTTTGACAAAACTTGCGATGCCGGCATCGTTAAAAACTTTAAAAATCAAAATGTCTTTGAAACCCTATATCTCCGCAAGCAAGCCTCGTTGGTGGTTGCGGTTTTCACCGTTAAACTCAGGGTAAAAAGACCTTTCCATCCATGTACGCCATTTTTTAAATCTCGACAAAAAAATTTTTCATCACTTTTTGACAAAACTTGCGATGCCGGCATCGTTAAAAACTTTAAAAATCAAAATGTCTTTGAAACCCTATATCTCCGCAACCAAGCTTCGTTGGTGGTTGCGGTTTTCACCGTTAAACTGAGGGTAAAAAGACCTTTCCATCCATGTACGTCATTTTTTAAATCTCGACAAAAAAATTTTTCATCACTTTTTGACAAAACTTGCGATGCCGGCATCGTTAAAAACTTTAAAAATCAAAATGTCTTTGAAACCCTATATCTCCGCAACCAAGCCTCGTTGGTGGTTGCGGTTTTCATCATTAAACTGAGGGTAAAAAGACCTTTCCATCCATGTACGCCATTTTTTAAATCTCGACAAAAAATTTTTCATCACTTTTTGACAAAACTTGCGATGCCGGCATCGTTAAAAACTTTAAAAATCAAAATGTCTTTGAAACCCTATATCTCCGCAACCAAGCCTCGTTGGTGGTTGCGGTTTTCACCGTTAAACTCAGGGTAAAAAGACCTTTTCATCCATGTTCGCTATTTTTTAAATCTCGACAAAAAAATTTTTCATCACTTTTTGACAAAACTTGCGATGCCGGCATCGTTAAAAACTTTAAAAATCAAAATGTCTTTGAAACCCTATATCTCCGCAACCAAGCCTCGTTGGTGGTTGCGGTTTTCACCGTTAAACTCAGGGTAAAAAGACCTTTCCATCCATGTACGCCATTTTTTAAATCTCGACAAAAAAAATTTTCATCACTTTTTGACAAAACTTGCGATGCCGGCATCGTTAAAAACTTTAAAAATCAAAATGTCTTTGAAACCCTATATCTCCGCAACCAAGCCTCGTTGGTGGTTGCGGTTTTCACCGTTAAACTCAGGGTAAAAAGACCTTTCCATCCATGTACGCCATTTTTTAAATCTCGACAAAAAAAATTTTCATCACTTTTTGACAAAACTTGCGATGCCGGCATCGTTAAAAACTTTAAAAATCAAAATGTCTTTGAAACCCTATATCTCCGCAACCAAGCCTCGTTGGTGGTTGCGGTTTTCACCGTTAAACTCAGGGTAAAAAGACCTTTCCATCCATGTACGCCATTTTTTAAATCTCGACAAAAAAAATTTTCATCACTTTTTGACAAAACTTGCGATGCCGGCATCGTTAAAAACTTTAAAAATCAAAATGTCTTTGAAACCCTATATCTCCGCAACCAAGCCTCGTTGGTGGTTGCGGTTTTCACCGTTAAACTCAGGGTAAAAAGACCTTTTCATCCATGTTCGCTATTTTTTAAATCTCGACAAAAAAATTTTTCATCACTTTTTGACAAAACTTGCGATGCCGGCATCGTTAAAAACTTTAAAAATCAAAATGTCTTTGAAACCCTATATCTCCGCAACCAAGCCTCGTTGGTGGTTGCGGTTTTCACCGTTAAACTGAGGGTAAAAAGACCTTTCCATCCATGTACGCCATTTTTTAAATCTCGACAAAAAAAATTTTCATCACTTTTTGACAAAACTTGCGATGCCGGCATCGTTAAAAACTTTAAAAATCAAAATGTCTTTGAAACCCTATATCTCCGCAACCAAGCCTCGTTGGTGGTTGCGGTTTTCACCGTTAAACTCAGGGTAAAAAGACCTTTCCATCCATGTACGCCATTTTTTAAATCTCGACAAAAAAAATTTTCATCACTTTTTGACAAAACTTGCGATGCCGGCATCGTTAAAAACTTTAAAAATCAAAATGTCTTTGAAACCCTATATCTCCGCAACCAAGCCTCGTTAGTGGTTGCGGTTTTCACCGTTAAACTGAGGGTAAAAAGACCTTTCCATCCATGTACGCCATTTTTTAAATCTCGACAAAAAAAATTTTCATCACTTTTTGACAAAACTTGCGATGCCGGCATCGTTAAAAACTTTAAAAATCAAAATGTCCTTGAAACCCCATATCTCCGCAAGCAAGCCTCGATAGTGGTTGCGGTTTTCACCATTAAACTCAGGGTAAAAAGACCTTTCCATCCATGTACGCCATTTTTTAAATCTCGACAAAAAAAATTTTCATCACTTTTTGACAAAACTTGCGATGCCGGCATCGTTAAAAACTTTAAAAATCAAAATGTCTTTGAAACCCTATATCTCCGCAACCAAGCCTCGTTGGTGGTTGCGGTTTTCACCGTTAAACTGAGGGTAAAAAGACCTTTCCATCCATGTTCGCCATTTTTTAAATCTCGACAAAAAAAATTTTCATCACTTTTTGACAAAACTTGCGATGAACTTTAAAAATCAAAATGTCTTTGAAACCCCATATCTCCGCAAGCAAGCCTCGTTAGTGGTTGCGGTTTTCACCGTTAAACTGAGGGTAAAAAGACCTTTCCATCCATGTACGCCATTTTTTAAATCTCGACAAAAAAATTTTCATCACTTTTTGACAAAACTTGCGATGCCGGCATCGTTAAAAACTTTAAAAATCAAAATGTCTTTGAAACCCTATATCTCCGCAACCAAGCCTCGTTGGTGGTTGCGGTTTTCACCGTTAAACTGAGGGTAAAAAGACCTTTCCATCCATGTACGCCATTTTTTAAATCTCGACAAAAAAAATTTTCATCACTTTTTAACAAAACTTGCGATGCCGGCATCGTTAAAAACTTTAAAAATCAAAATGTCTTTGAAACCCTATATCTCCGCAACCAAGCCTCGTTGGTGGTTGCGGTTTTCACCGTTAAACTGAGGGTAAAAAGACCTTTCCATCCATGTACGCCATTTTTTAAATCTCGACAAAAAAAATTTTCATCACTTTTTGACAAAACTTGCGATGCCGGCATCGTTAAAAACTTTAAAAATCAAAATGTCTTTGAAACCCTATATCTCCGCAACCAAGCTTCGTTGGTGGTTGAGGTTTTCACCGTTAAACTGAGGGTAAAAAGACCTTTCCATCCATGTACGTCATTTTTTAAATCTCGACAAAAAAATTTTTCATCACTTTTTGACAAAACTTGCGATGCCGGCATCGTTAAAAACTTTAAAAATCAAAATGTCTTTGAAACCCCATATCTCCGCAACCAAGCCTCGTTAGTGGTTGCGGTTTTCACCGTTAAACTGAGGGTAAAAAGACCTTTCCATCCATGTACGCCATTTTTTAAATCTCGACAAAAAAATTTTTCATCACTTTTTGACAAAACTTGCGATGCCGGCATCGTTAAAAACTTTTAAAATCAAAATGTCTTTGAAACCCTATATCTCCGCAACCAAGCCTCGTTGGTGGTTGCGGTTTTCACCGTTAAACTGAGGGTAAAAAGACCTTTCCATCCATGTACGCCATTTTTTAAATCTCGAAAAAAAAATTTTTCATCACTTTTTGACAAAACTTGCGATGCCGGCATCGTTAAAAACTTTAAAAATCAAAATGTCTTTGAAACCCTATATCTCCGCAACCAAGCCTCGTTGGTGGTTGCGGTTTTCACCGTTAAACTGAGGGTAAAAAGACCTTTCCATCCATGTACGCCATTTTTTAAATCTCGACAAAAAAATTTTTCATCACTTTTTGACAAAACTTGCGATGCCGGCATCGTTAAAAACTTTAAAAATCAAAATGTCTTTGAAACCCTATATCTCCGCAACCAAGCCTCGTTGGTGGTTGCGGTTTTCACCATTAAACTCAGGGTAAAAAGACCTTTCCATCCATGTAAGCCATTTTTTAAATCTCGACAAAAAATTTTTTATCACATTTTGACAAAACTTGCGATGCCGGCATCGTTAAAAACTTTAAAAATCAAAATGTATTTGAAACCCTATATCTCCGCAAGCAAGCCTCGTTGGTGGTTGCGGTTTTCACCGTTAAACTGAGGGTAAAAAGACCTTTCCATCCATGTACGCCATTTTCTAAATCTCGAAAAAAAAATTTTTCATCACTTTTTGACAAAACTTGCGATGCGGGCATCGTTAAAAACTTTAAAAATCAAAATGTCTTTGAAACCCTATATCTCCGCAACCAAGCCTCGTTGGTGGTTGCGGTTTTCACCGTTAAACTCAGGGTAAAAAGACCTTTCCATCCATGTACGCCATTTTTTAAATCTCGACAAAAAAAATTTTCATCACTTTTTGACAAAACTTGCGATGCCGGCATCGTTAAAAACTTTAAAAATCAAAATGTCTTTGAAACCCTATATCTCCGCAACCAAGCCTCGTTGGTGGTTGCGGTTTTCACCATTAAACTGAGGGTAAAAAGACCTTTCCATCCATGTACGCCATTTTTTAAATCTCGACAAAAAATTTTTCATCACTTTTTGACAAAACTTGCGATGCCGGCATCGTTAAAAACTTTAAAAATCAAAATGTCTTGGAAACACATATCTCCGCAACCAAGCCTCGTTGGTGGTTGCGGTTTTCACCGTTAAACTGAGGGTAAAAAGACCTTTCCATCCATGTACGCCATTTTTTAAATCTCGACAAAAAAAATTTTCATCACTTTTTGACAAAACTTGCGATGCCGGCATCGTTAAAACTTTAAAAATCAAAATGTCTTTGAAACCCTATGTCTCCGCAACCAAGCCTCGTTGGTGGTTGCGGTTTTCACCATTAAACTGAGGGTAAAAAGACCTTTCCATCCATGTACGCCATTTTTTAAATCTCGACAAAAAAAATTTCATCACTTTTTGACAAAACTTGCGATGCCGGCATCGTTAAAAACTTTAAAAATCAAAATGTCTTTGAAACCCTATATCTCCGCAACCAAGCCTCGTTGGTGGTTGCGGTTTTCACCGTTAAACTGAGGGTAAAAAGACCTTTCCATCCATGTACGCCATTTTTTAAATCTCGACAAAAAAAATTTTCATCACTTTTTGACAAAACTTGCGATGCCGGCATCGTTAAAAACTTTAAAAATCAAAATGTCTTTGAAACCCTATATCTCCGCAACCAAGCCTCGTTGGTGGTTGCGGTTTTCACCGTTAAACTCAGGGTAAAAAGACCTTTCCATCCATGTACGCCATTTTTTAAATCTCGACAAAAAAATTTTCATCACTTTTTGACAAAACTTGCGATGCCGGCATCGTTAAAAACTTTAAAAATCAAAATGTCTTTGAAACCCTATATCTCCGCAACCAAGCCTCGTTGGTGGTTGCGGTTTTCACCGTTAAACTCAGGGTAAAAAGACCTTTCCATCCATGTACGCCATTTTTTAAATCTCGACAAAAAAAATTTTCATCACTTTTTGACAAAACTTGCGATGCCGGCATCGTTAAAAACTTTAAAAATCAAAATGTCTTTGAAACCCTATATCTCCGCAACCAAGCCTCGTTGGTGGTTGCGGTTTTCACCGTTAAACTCAGGGTAAAAAGACCTTTCCATCCATGTACGCCATTTTTTAAATCTCGACAAAAAAAATTTTCATCACATTTTGACAAAACTTGCGATGCCGGCATCGTTAAAAACTTTAAAAATCAAAATGTCTTTGAAACCCTATATCTCCGCAACCAAGCCTCGTTGGTGGTTGCGGTTTTCACCGTTAAACTCAGGGTAAAAAGACCTTTCCATCCATGTACGCCATTTTTTAAATCTCGACAAAAAAAAATTTCATCACTTTTTGACAAAACTTGCGATGCCGGCATCGTTAAAAACTTTAAAAATCAAAATGTCTTTGAAACCCCATATCTCCGCAACCAAGCCTCGTTAGTGGTTGCGGTTTTCACCGTTAAACTGAGGGTAAAAAGACCTTTCCATCCATGTACGCCATTTTTTAAATCTCGACAAAAAAATTTTTCATCACTTTTTGACAAAACTTGCGATGCCGGCATCGTTAAAAACTTTAAAAATCAAAATGTCTTTGAAACCCTATATCTCCGCAACCAAGCCTCGTTGGTGGTTGCGGTTTTCACCGTTAAACTCAGGGTAAAAAGACCTTTCCATCCATGTACGCCATTTTTTAAATCTCGACAAAAAATTTTTCATCACTTTTTGACAAAACTTGCGATGCCGGCATCGTTAAAAACTTTAAAAATCAAAATGTATTTGAAACCCTATATCTCCGCAAGCAAGCCTCGTTGGTGGTTGCGGTTTTCACCGTTAAACTGAGGGTAAAAAGACCTTTCCATCCATGTACGCCATTTTTTAAATCTCGACAAAAAAATTTTCATCACTTTTTGACAAAACTTGCGATGCCGGCATCGTTAAAAACTTTAAAAATCAAAATGTCTTGGAAACCCTATATCTCCGCAACCAAGCCTCGTTAAAGGTTGCGGCTTTCACCGTTAAACTGAGGGTAAAAAGACCTTTCCATCCATCCACTTTTTGACAAAACTTGCGATGCCGGCATCGTTAAAAACTTTAAAAATCAAAATGTCTTTGAAACCCTATATCTCCGCAACCAAGCCTCGTTGGTGGTTGCGGTTTTCACCGTTAAACTCAGGGTAAAAAGACCTTTCCATCCATGTACGCCATTTTTTAAATCTCGACAAAAAAAATTTTCATCACTTTTTGACAAAACTTGCGATGCCGGCATCGTTAAAAACTTTAAAAATCAAAATGTCTTTGAAACCCTATATCTCCGCAACCAAGCCTCGTTGGTGGTTGCGGTTTTCAGCGTTAAACTCAGGGTAAAAAGACCTTTCCATCCATGTACGCCATTTTTTAAATCTCGACAAAAAAAATTTTCATCACTTTTTGACAAAACTTGCGATGCCGGCATCGTTAAAAACTTTAAAAATCAAAATGTCTTTGAAACCCTATATCTCCGCAACCAAGCCTCGTTGGTGGTTGCGGTTTTCACCGTTAAACTGAGGGTAAAAAGACCTTTCCATCCATCCACTTTTTGACAAAACTTGCGATGCCGGCATCGTTAAAAACTTTAAAAATCAAAATGTCTTTGAAACCCTATATCTCCGCAACCAAGCCTCGTTGGTGGTTGCGGTTTTCACCGTTAAACTCAGGGTAAAAAGACCTTTTCATCCATGTTCGCTATTTTTTAAATCTCGACAAAAAAATTTTTCATCACTTTTTGACAAAACTTGCGATGCCGGCATCGTTAAAAACTTTAAAAATCAAAATGTCTTTGAAACCCTATATCTCCGCAACCAAGCCTCGTTGGTGGTTGCGGTTTTCACCGTTAAACTCAGGGTAAAAAGACCTTTCCATCCATGTACGCCATTTTTTAAATCTCGACAAAAAAAATTTTCATCACTTTTTGACAAAACTTGCGATGCCGGCATCGTTAAAAACTTTAAAAATCAAAATGTCTTTGAAACCCTATATCTCCGCAACCAAGCCTCGTTGGTGGTTGCGGTTTTCACCGTTAAACTCAGGGTAAAAAGACCTTTCCATCCATGTACGCCATTTTTTAAATCTCGACAAAAAAAATTTTCATCACTTTTTGACAAAACTTGCGATGCCGGCATCGTTAAAAACTTTAAAAATCAAAATGTCTTTGAAACCCTATATCTCCGCAACCAAGCCTCGTTGGTGGTTGCGGTTTTCACCGTTAAACTCAGGGTAAAAAGACCTTTCCATCCATGTACGCCATTTTTTAAATCTCGACAAAAAAAATTTTCATCACTTTTTGACAAAACTTGCGATGCCGGCATCGTTAAAAACTTTAAAAATCAAAATGTCTTTGAAACCCTATATCTCCGCAACCAAGCCTCGTTGGTGGTTGCGGTTTTCACCGTTAAACTCAGGGTAAAAAGACCTTTCCATCCATGTACGCCATTTTTTAAATCTCGACAAAAAAAATTTTCATCACATTTTGACAAAACTTGCGATGCCGGCATCGTTAAAAACTTTAAAAATCAAAATGTCTTTGAAACCCTATATCTCCGCAACCAAGCCTCGTTGGTGGTTGCGGTTTTCACCGTTAAACTCAGGGTAAAAAGACCTTTCCATCCATGTACGCCATTTTTTAAATCTCGACAAAAAAAAATTTCATCACTTTTTGACAAAACTTGCGATGCCGGCATCGTTAAAAACTTTAAAAATCAAAATGTCTTTGAAACCCCATATCTCCGCAACCAAGCCTCGTTAGTGGTTGCGGTTTTCACCGTTAAACTGAGGGTAAAAAGACCTTTCCATCCATGTACGCCATTTTTTAAATCTCGACAAAAAAATTTTTCATCACTTTTTGACAAAACTTGCGATGCCGGCATCGTTAAAAACTTTAAAAATCAAAATGTCTTGGAAACCCTATATCTCCGCAACCAAGCCTCGTTAAAGGTTGCGGCTTTCACCGTTAAACTGAGGGTAAAAAGACCTTTCCATCCATCCACTTTTTGACAAAACTTGCGATGCCGGCATCGTTAAAAACTTTAAAAATCAAAATGTCTTTGAAACCCTATATCTCCGCAACCAAGCCTCGTTGGTGGTTGCGGTTTTCACCGTTAAACTCAGGGTAAAAAGACCTTTCCATCCATGTACGCCATTTTTTTAATCTCGACAAAAAATTTTTCATCACTTTTTGACAAAACTTGCGATGCCGGCATCGTTAAAAACTTTAAAAATCAAAATGTCTTTGAAACCCTATATCTCCGCAACCAAGCCTCGTTGGTGGTTGCGGTTTTCACCGTTAAACTCAGGGTAAAAAGACCTTTCCATCCATGTACGCCATTTTTTAAATCTCGACAAAAAATTTTTCATCACTTTTTGACAAAACTTGCGATGCCGGCATCGTTAAAAACTTTACAAATCAAAATGTCTTGGAAACCCTATATCTCCGCAACCAAGCCTCGTTGGTGGTTGCGGTTTTCACCATTAAACTGAGGGTAAAAAGACCTTTCCATCCATGTACGCCATGTTTTAAATCTCGACAAAAAATTTTTCATCACTTTTTGACAAAACTTGCGATGCCGGCATCGTTAAAAACTTTAAAAATCAAAATGTCTTTAAAACCCTATATCTCCGCAACCAAGCCTCGTTGGTGGTTGCGGTTTTCACCGTTAAACTGAGGGTAAAAAGACCTTTCCATCCATCCACTTTTTGACAAAACTTGCGATGCCGGCATCGTTAAAAACTTTAAAAATCAAAATGTCTTTGAAACCCTATATCTCCGCAACCAAGCCTCGTTGGTGGTTGCGGTTTTCACCGTTAAACTCAGGGTAAAAAGACCTTTCCATCCATGTACGCCATTTTTTAAATCTCGACAAAAAAAATTTTCATCACTTTTTGACAAAACTTGCGATGCCGGCATCGTTAAAAACTTTAAAAATCAAAATGTCTTTGAAACCCTATATCTCCGCAACCAAGCCTCGTTGGTGGTTGCGGTTTTCACCGTTAAACTCAGGGTAAAAAGACCTTTCCATCCATGTACGCCATTTTTTAAATCTCGACAAAAAAAATTTTCATCACTTTTTGACAAAACTTGCGATGCCGGCATCGTTAAAAACTTTAAAAATCAAAATGTCTTTGAAACCCTATATCTCCGCAACCAAGCCTCGTTGGTGGTTGCGGTTTTCACCGTTAAACTGAGGGTAAAAAGACCTTTCCATCCATCCACTTTTTGACAAAACTTGCGATGCCGGCATCGTTAAAAACTTTAAAAATCAAAATGTCTTTGAAACCCTATATCTCCGCAACCAAGCCTCGTTGGTGGTTGCGGTTTTCACCGTTAAACTCAGGGTAAAAAGACCTTTTCATCCATGTTCGCTATTTTTTAAATCTCGACAAAAAAATTTTTCATCACTTTTTGACAAAACTTGCGATGCCGGCATCGTTAAAAACTTTAAAAATCAAAATGTCTTTGAAACCCTATATCTCCGCAACCAAGCCTCGTTGGTGGTTGCGGTTTTCACCGTTAAACTCAGGGTAAAAAGACCTTTCCATCCATGTACGCCATTTTTTAAATCTCGACAAAAAAAATTTTCATCACTTTTTGACAAAACTTGCGATGCCGGCATCGTTAAAAACTTTAAAAATCAAAATGTCTTTGAAACCCTATATCTCCGCAACCAAGCCTCGTTGGTGGTTGCGGTTTTCACCGTTAAACTCAGGGTAAAAAGACCTTTCCATCCATGTACGCCATTTTTTAAATCTCGACAAAAAAAATTTTCATCACTTTTTGACAAAACTTGCGATGCCGGCATCGTTAAAAACTTTAAAAATCAAAATGTCTTTGAAACCCTATATCTCCGCAACCAAGCCTCGTTGGTGGTTGCGGTTTTCACCGTTAAACTCAGGGTAAAAAGACCTTTCCATCCATGTACGCCATTTTTTAAATCTCGACAAAAAAAATTTTCATCACTTTTTGACAAAACTTGCGATGCCGGCATCGTTAAAAACTTTAAAAATCAAAATGTCTTTGAAACCCTATATCTCCGCAACCAAGCCTCGTTGGTGGTTGCGGTTTTCACCGTTAAACTCAGGGTAAAAAGACCTTTCCATCCATGTACGCCATTTTTTAAATCTCGACAAAAAAAATTTTCATCACTTTTTGACAAAACTTGCGATGCCGGCATCGTTAAAAACTTTAAAAATCAAAATGTCTTTGAAACCCTATATCTCCGCAACCAAGCCTCGTTGGTGGTTGCGGTTTTCACCGTTAAACTCAGGGTAAAAAGACCTTTCCATCCATGTACGCCATTTTTTAAATCTCGACAAAAAAAATTTTCATCACTTTTTGACAAAACTTGCGATGCCGGCATCGTTAAAAACTTTAAAAATCAAAATGTCTTTGAAACCCTATATCTCCGCAACCAAGCCTCGTTGGTGGTTGCGGTTTTCACCGTTAAACTCAGGGTAAAAAGACCTTTCCATCCATGTACGCCATTTTTTAAATCTCGACAAAAAAAATTTTCATCACTTTTTGACAAAACTTGCGATGCCGGCATCGTTAAAAACTTTAAAAATCAAAATGTCTTTGAAACCCTATATCTCCGCAACCAAGCCTCGTTGGTGGTTGCGGTTTTCACCGTTAAACTCAGGGTAAAAAGACCTTTCCATCCATGTACGCCATTTTTTAAATCTCGACAAAAAAAATTTTCATCACTTTTTGACAAAACTTGCGATGCCGGCATCGTTAAAAACTTTAAAAATCAAAATGTCTTTGAAACCCTATATCTCCGCAACCAAGCCTCGTTGGTGGTTGCGGTTTTCACCGTTAAACTCAGGGTAAAAAGACCTTTCCATCCATGTACGCCATTTTTTAAATCTCGACAAAAAAAATTTTCATCACTTTTTGACAAAACTTGCGATGCCGGCATCGTTAAAAACTTTAAAAATCAAAATGTCTTTGAAACCCTATATCTCCGCAACCAAGCCTCGTTGGTGGTTGCGGTTTTCACCGTTAAACTCAGGGTAAAAAGACCTTTCCATCCATGTACGCCATTTTTTAAATCTCGACAAAAAAAATTTTCATCACTTTTTGACAAAACTTGCGATGCCGGCATCGTTAAAAACTTTAAAAATCAAAATGTCTTTGAAACCCTATATCTCCGCAACCAAGCCTCGTTAGTGGTTGCGGTTTTCACCGTTAAACTGAGGGTAAAAAGACCTTTCCATCCATGTACGCCATTTTTTAAATCTCGACAAAAAAAATTTTCATCACTTTTTGACAAAACTTGCGATGCCGGCATCGTTAAAAACTTTAAAAATCAAAATGTCTTTGAAACCCTATATCTCCGCAACCAAGCCTCGTTGGTGGTTGCGGTTTTCACCGTTAAACTCAGGGTAAAAAGACCTTTCCATCCATGTACGCCATTTTTTAAATCTCGACAAAAAAAATTTTCATCACTTTTTGACAAAACTTGCGATGCCGGCATCGTTAAAAACTTTAAAAATCAAAATGTCTTTGAAACCCTATATCTCCGCAACCAAGCCTCGTTGGTGGTTGCGGTTTTCACCGTTAAACTGAGGGTAAAAAGACCTTTCCATCCATGTTCGCCATTTTTTAAATCTCGACAAAAAAAATTTTCATCACTTTTTGACAAAACTTGCGATGAACTTTAAAAATCAAAATGTCTTTGAAACCCCATATCTCCGCAAGCAAGCCTCGTTAGTGGTTGCGGTTTTCACCATTAAACTGAGGGTAAAAAGACCTTTCCATCCATGTACGCCATTTTTTAAATCTCGACAAAAAAATTTTCATCACTTTTTGACAAAACTTGCGATGCCGGCATCGTCAAAAACTTTAAAAATCAAAATGTCTTTGAAACCCTATATCTCCGCAACCAAGCCTCGTTGGTGGTTGCGGTTTTCACCGTTAAACTGAGGGTAAAAAGACCTTTCCATCCATGTACGCCATTTTTTAAATCTCGACAAAAAAAATTTTCATCACTTTTTAACAAAACTTGCGATGCCGGCATCGTTAAAAACTTTAAAAATCAAAATGTCTTTGAAACCCTATATCTCCGCAACCAAGCCTCGTTGGTGGTTGCGGTTTTCACCGTTAAACTCAGGGTAAAAGGACCTTTCCATCCATGTACGCCTTTTTTTTAAATCTCGACAAAAAAAATTTTCATCACTTTTTGACAAAACTTGCGATGCCGGCATCGTTAAAAACTTTAAAAATCAAAATGTCTTTGAAACCCTATATCTCCGCAACCAAGCTTCGTTGGTGGTTGAGGTTTTCACCGTTAAACTGAGGGTAAAAAGACCTTTCCATCCATGTACGTCATTTTTTAAATCTCGACAAAAAAATTTTTCATCACTTTTTGACAAAACTTGCGATGCCGGCATCGTTAAAAACTTTAAAAATCAAAATGTCTTTGAAACCCCATATCTCCGCAACCAAGCCTCGTTAGTGGTTGCGGTTTTCACCGTTAAACTGAGGGTAAAAAGACCTTTCCATCCATGTACGCCATTTTTTAAATCTCGAAAAAAAAATTTTTCATCACTTTTTGACAAAACTTGCGATGCCGGCATCGTTAAAAACTTTAAAAATCAAAATGTCTTTGAAACCCTATATCTCCGCAACCAAGCCTCGTTGGTGGTTGCGGTTTTCACCGTTAAACTCAGGGTAAAAAGACCTTTCCATCCATGTACGCCATTTTTTAAATCTCGACAAAAAAATTTTTCATCACTTTTTGACAAAACTTGCGATGCCGGCATCGTTAAAAACTTTAAAAATCAAAATGTCTTTGAAACCCTATATCTCCGCAACCAAGCCTCGTTGGTGGTTGCGGTTTTCACCATTAAACTGAGGGTAAAAAGACCTTTCCATCCATGTACGCCATTTTTTAAATCTCGACAAAAAATTTTTTATCACATTTTGACAAAACTTGCGATGCCGGCATCGTTAAAAACTTTAAAAATCAAAATGTATTTGAAACCCTATATCTCCGCAAGCAAGCCTCGTTGGTGGTTGCGGTTTTCACCGTTAAACTGAGGGTAAAAAGACCTTTCCATCCATGTACGCCATTTTTTAAATCTCGACAAAAAAATTTTTCATCACTTTTTGACAAAACTTGCGATGCGGGCATCGTTAAAAACTTTAAAAATCAAAATGTCTTTGAAACCCTATATCTCCGCAACCAAGCCTCGTTGGTGGTTGCGGTTTTCACCGTTAAACTCAGGGTAAAAAGACCTTTCCATCCATGTACGCAATTTTTTAAATCTCGACAAAAAAATTTTTCATCACTTTTTGACAAAACTTGCGATGCGGGCATCGTTAAAAACTTTAAAAATCAAAATGTCTTTGAAACCTCATATCTCCGCAACCAAGCCTCGTTAGTGGTTGCGGTTTTCACCGTTAAACTCAGGGTAAAAAGACCTTTCCATCCATGTACGCCATTTTTTAAATCTCGACAAAAAAATTTTTCATCACTTTTTGACAAAACTTGCGATGCCGGCATCGTTAAAAACTTTAAAAATCAAAATGTCTTTGAAACCCTATATCTCCGCAACCAAGCCTCGTTGGTGGTTGCGGTTTTCACCATTAAACTGAGGGTAAAAAGACCTTTCCATCCATGTACGCCATTTTTTAAATCTCGACAAAAAATTTTTCATCACTTTTTGACAAACGTTAAAAACTTTAAAAATCAAAATGTCTTGGAAACCCATATCTCCGCAACCAAGCCTCGTTGGTGGTTGCGGTTTTCACCGTTAAACTGAGGGTAAAAAGACCTTTCCATCCATGTACGCCATTTTTTAAATCTCGACAAAAAAAATTTTCATCACTTTTTGACAAAACTTGCGATGCCGGCATCGTTAAAAACTTTAAAAATCAAAATGTCTTTGAAACCCTATGTCTCCGCAACCAAGCCTCGTTGGTGGTTGCGGTTTTCACCATTAAACTGAGGGTAAAAAGACCTTTCCATCCATGTACGCCATTTTTTAAATCTCGACAAAAAAAATTTCATCACTTTTTGACAAAACTTGCGATGCCGGCATCGTTAAAAACTTTAAAAATCAAAATGTCTTTGAAACCCTATATCTCCGCAACCAAGCCTCGTTGGTGGTTGCGGTTTTCACCGTTAAACTGAGGGTAAAAAGACCTTTCCATCCATGTACGCCATTTTTTAAATCTCGACAAAAAAAATTTTCATCACTTTTTGACAAAACTTGCGATGCCGGCATCGTTAAAAACTTTAAAAATCAAAATGTCTTTGAAACCCTATATCTCCGCAACCAAGCCTCGTTGGTGGTTGCGGTTTTCACCGTTAAACTCAGGGTAAAAAGACCTTTCCATCCATGTACGCCATTTTTTAAATCTCGACAAAAAAATTTTCATCACTTTTTGACAAAACTTGCGATGCCGGCATCGTTAAAAACTTTAAAAATCAAAATGTCTTTGAAACCCTATATCTCCGCAACCAAGCCTCGTTGGTGGTTGCGGTTTTCACCGTTAAACTCAGGGTAAAAAGACCTTTCCATCCATGTACGCCATTTTTTAAATCTCGACAAAAAAAATTTTCATCACTTTTTGACAAAACTTGCGATGCCGGCATCGTTAAAAACTTTAAAAATCAAAATGTCTTTGAAACCCTATATCTCCGCAACCAAGCCTCGTTGGTGGTTGCGGTTTTCACCGTTAAACTCAGGGTAAAAAGACCTTTCCATCCATGTACGCCATTTTTTAAATCTCGACAAAAAAAATTTTCATCACATTTTGACAAAACTTGCGATTCCGGCATCGTTAAAAACTTTAAAAATCAAAATGTCTTTGAAACCCTATATCTCCGCAACCAAGCCTCGTTGGTGGTTGCGGTTTTCACCGTTAAACTCAGGGTAAAAAGACCTTTCCATCCATGTACGCCATTTTTTAAATCTCGACAAAAAAAATTTTCATCACTTTTTGACAAAACTTGCGATGCCGGCATCGTTAAAAACTTTAAAAATCAAAATGTCTTTGAAACCCCATATCTCCGCAACCAAGCCTCGTTAGTGGTTGCGGTTTTCACCGTTAAACTGAGGGTAAAAAGACCTTTCCATCCATGTACGCCATTTTTTAAATCTCGACAAAAAAAATTTTCATCACTTTTTGACAAAACTTGCGATGCCGGCATCGTTTAAAACTTTAAAAATCAAAATGTCTTTGAAACCCCATATCTCCGCAAGCAAGCCTCGTTAGTGGTTGCGGTTTTCACCATTAAACTGAGGGTAAAAAGACCTTTCCATCCATGTACGCCATTTTTTAAATCTCGACAAAAAAAATTTTCATCACTTTTTGACAAAACTTGCGATGCCGGCATCGTTAAAAACTTTAAAAATCAAAATGTCTTTGAAACCCTATATCTCCGCAACCAAGCCTCGTTGGTGGTTGCGGTTTTCACCGTTAAACTCAGGGTAAAAAGACCTTTTCATCCATGTTCGCTATTTTTTAAATCTCGACAAAAAAATTTTTCATCACTTTTTGACAAAACTTGCGATGCCGGCATCGTTAAAAACTTTAAAAATCAAAATGTCTTTGAAACCCTATATCTCCGCAACCAAGCCTCGTTGGTGGTTGCGGTTTTCACCGTTAAACTCAGGGTAAAAAGATCTTTCCATCCATGTACGCCATTTTTTAAATCTCGACAAAAAAAATTTTCATCACTTTTTGACAAAACTTGCGATGCCGGCATCGTTAAAAACTTTAAAAATCAAAATGTCTTTGAAACCCTATATCTCCGCAACCAAGCCTCGTTGGTGGTTGCGGTTTTCACCGTTAAACTCAGGGTAGAAAGACCTTTCCATCCATGTACGCCATTTTTTAAATCTCGACAAAAAAAATTTTCATCACTTTTTGACAAATCTTGCGATGCCGGCATCGTTAAAAACTTTAAAAATCAAAATGTCTTTGAAACCCTATATCTCCGCAACCAAGCCTCGTTGGTGGTTGCGGTTTTCACCATTAAACTCAGGGTAAAAAGACCTTTCCATCCATGTACGCCATTTTTTAAATCTCGACAAAAAAAATTTTCATCACTTTTTGACAAAACTTGCGATGCCGGCATCGTTAAAAACTTTAAAAATCAAAATGTCTTTGAAACCCTATATCTCCGCAACCAAGCCCAGTTGGTGGTTGCGGTTTTCACCGTTAAACTCAGAGTAAAAAGACCTTTCCATCCATGTACGCCAGTTTTTAAATCTCGGCAAAAAAATTTTTCATCACTTTTTGACAAAACTTGCGATGCCGGCATCGTTAAAAACTTTAAAAATCAAAATGTCTTTGAAACCCCATATCTCCGCAACCAAGCCTCGTTAGTGGTTGCGGTTTTCACCGTTAAACTGAGGGTAAAAAGACCTTTCCATCCATGTACGCCATTTTTTAAATCTCGACAAAAAAATTTTTCATCACTTTTTGACAAAACTTGCGATGCCGGCATCGTTAAAAACTTTAAAAATCAAAATGTCTTTGAAACCCTATATCTCCGCAACCAAGCTTCGTTGGTGGTTGCGGTTTTCACCGTTAAACTCAGAGTAAAAAGACCTTTCCATCCATGTACGCCATTTTTTAAATCTCGGCAAAAAAATTTTTCATCACTTTTTGACAAAACTTGCGATGCCGGCATCGTTAAAAACTTTAAAAATCAAAATGTCTTTGAAACCCCATATCTCCGCAACCAAGCTTCGTTAGTGGTTGCGGTTTTCACCGTTAAAGTGAGGGTAAAAAGACCTTTCCATCCATGTACGCCATTTTTTAAATCTCGACAAAAAAAATTTTCATCACTTTTTGACAAAACTTGCGATGCCGGCATCGTTAAAAACTTTAAAAATCAAAATGTCTTGGAAACCCTATATCTCCGCAACCAAGCCTCGTTGGTGGTTGCGGTTTTCACCGTTAAACTCAGGGTAAAAAGACCTTTCCATCCATGTACGCCATTTTTTAAATCTCGACAAAAAAATTTTTCATCACTTTTTGACAAAACTTGCGATGCCGGCATCGTTAAAAACTTTAAAAATCAAAATGTCTTTGAAACCCTATATCTCCGCAACCAAGCCTCGTTGGTGGTTGCGGTTTTCACCGTTAAACTCAGGGTAAAAAGACCTTTCCATCCATGTACGCCATTTTTTAAATCTCGACAAAAAATTTTTCATCACATTTTGACAAAACTTGCGATGCCGGCATCGTTAAAAACTTTAAAAATCAAAATGTATTTGAAACCCTATATCTCCGCAAGCAAGCCTCGTTGGTGGTTGCGGTTTTCGCCGTTAAACTGAGGGTAAAAAGACCTTTCCATCCATGTACGCCATTTTTTAAATCTCGAAAAAAAAATTTTTCATCACTTTTTGACAAAACTTGCGATGCGGGCATCGTTAAAAATTTTAAAATTCAAAATGTCTTGGAAACCCATATCTCCGCAACCAAGCCTCGTTGGTGGTTGCGGTTTTCACCGTTAAACTGAGGGTAAAAAGACCTTTCCATCCATGTACGCCATTTTTTAAATCTCGACAAAAAAAATTTTCATCACTTTTTGACAAAACTTGCGATGCCGGCATCGTTAAAAACTTTAAAAATCAAAATGTCTTTGAAACCCTATATCTCCGCAACCAAGCCTCGTTGGTGGTTGCGGTTTTCACCGTTAAACTCAGGGTAAAAAGACCTTTCCATCCATGTACGCCATTTTTTAAATCTCGACAAAAAAATTTTTCATCACTTTTTGACAAAACTTGCGATGCCGGCATCGTTAAAAACTTTAAAAATCAAAATGTCTTTGAAACCCTATATCTCCGCAACCAAGCTTCGTTAATGGTTGCGGTTTTCACCGTTAAACTGAGGGTAAAAAGACCTTTCCATCCATGTACGTCATTTTTTAAATCTCGACAAAAAAATTTTTCATCACTTTTTGACAAAACTTGCGATGCCGGCATCGTTAAAAACTTTAAAAATCAAAATGTCTTTGAAACCTCATATCTCCGCAACCAAGCCTCGTTAGTGGTTGCGGTTTTCACCGTTAAACTCAGGGTAAAAAGACCTTTCCATCCATGTACGTCATTTTTTAAATCTCGACAAAAAAATTTTTCATCACTTTTTGACAAAACTTGCGATGCCGGCATCGTTAAAAACTTTAAAAATCAAAATGTCTTTGAAACCCCATATCTCCGCAAGCAAGCCTCGTTAGTGGTTGCGGTTTTCACCGTTAAACTGAGGGTAAAAAGACCTTTCCATCCATGTACGCCATTTTTTAAATCTCGACAAAAAAAATTTTCATCACTTTTTGACAAAACTTGCGATGCCGGCATCGTTAAAAACTTTAAAAATCAAAATGTCTTTGAAACCCTATATCTCCGCAACCAAGCCTCGTTGGTGGTTGCGGTTTTCACCGTTAAACTCAGGGTAAAAAGACCTTTTCATCCATGTTCGCTATTTTTTAAATCTCGACAAAAAAATTTTTCATCACTTTTTGACAAAACTTGCGATGCCGGCATCGTTAAAAACTTTAAAAATCAAAATGTCTTTGAAACCCTATATCTCCGCAACCAAGTCTCGTTGGTGGTTGCGGTTTTCACCGTTAAACTCAGGGTAAAAAGACCTTTCCATCCATGTATGCCATTTTTTAAATCTCGACAAAAAAAATTTTCATCACTTTTTGACAAAACTTGCGATGCCGGCATCGTTAAAATCTTTAAAAATCAAAATGTCTTTGAAACCCTATATCTCCGCAACCAAGCCTCGTTGGTGGTTGCGGTTTTCACCGTTAAACTCAGGGTAGAAAGACCTTTCCATCCATGTACGCCATTTTTTAAATCTCGACAAAAAAAATTTTCATCACTTTTTGACAAAACTTGCGATGCCGGCATCGTTAAAAACTTTAAAAATCAAAATGTCTTTGAAACCCTATATCTCCGCAACCAAGCCTCGTTGGTGGTTGCGGTTTTCACCGTTAAACTCAGGGTAAAAAGACCTTTCCATCCATGTACGCCATTTTTTAAATCTGGACAAAAAAAAATTTCATCACTTTTTGACAAAACTTGCGATGCCGGCATCGTTAAAAACTTTAAAAATCAAAATGTCTTTGAAACCCTATATCTCCGCAACCAAGCCTCGTTGGTGGTTGCGGTTTTCACCGTTAAACTCAGGGTAAAAAGATCTTTCCATCCATGTACGCCATTTTTTAAATCTCGACAAAAAAAATTTTCATCACTTTTTGACAAAATTTGCGATGCCGGCATCGTTAAAAACTTTAAAAATCAAAATGTCTTTGAAACCCTATATCTCCGCAACCAAGCCTCGTTGGTGGTTGCGGTTTTCACCGTTAAACTCAGGGTAAAAAGACCTTTCCATCCATGTACGCCATTTTTTAAATCTCGACAAAAAAATTTTTCATCACTTTTTGACAAAACTTGCGATGCCGGCATCGTTAAAAACTTTAAAAATCAAAATGTCTTTGAAACCCCATATCTCCGCAAGCAAGCCTCGTTAATGGTTGCGGTTTTCACCGTTAAACTGAGGGTAAAAAGACCTTTCCATCCATGTACGCCATTTTTTAAATCTCGACAAAAAAAATTTTCATCACTTTTTGACAAAACTTGCGATGCCGGCATCGTTAAAATCTTTAAAAATCAAAATGTCTTTGAAACCCTATATCTCCGCAACCAAGCCTCGTTGGTGGTTGCGGTTTTCACCGTTAAACTCAGGGTAGAAAGACCTTTCCATCCATGTACGCCATTTTTTAAATCTCGACAAAAAAAATTTTCATCACTTTTTGACAAAACTTGCGATGCCAGCATCGTTAAAAACTTTAAAAATCAAAATGTCTTTGAAACCCTATATCTCCGCAACCAAGCCTCGTTGGTGGTTGCGGTTTTCACCGTTAAACTCAGGGTAAAAAGACCTTTCCATCCATGTACGCCATTTTTTAAATCTGGACAAAAAAAAATTTCATCACTTTTTGACAAAACTTGCGATGCCGGCATCGTTAAAAACTTTAAAAATCAAAATGTCTTTGAAACCCTATATCTCCGCAACCAAGCCTCGTTGGTGGTTGCGGTTTTCACCGTTAAACTCAGGGTAAAAAGACCTTTCCATCCATGTACGCCATTTTTTAAATCTCGACAAAAAAAATTTTCATCACTTTTTGACAAAACTTGCGATGCCGGCATCGTTAAAAACTTTAAAAATCAAAATGTCTTTGAAACCCTATATCTCCGCAACCAAGCCTCGTTGGTGGTTGCGGTTTTCACCATTAAACTCAGGGTAAAAAGACCTTTCCATCCATGTACGCCATTTTTTAAATCTCGACAAAAAAAATTTTCATCACATTTTGACAAAACTTGCGATTCCGGCATCGTTAAAAACTTTAAAAATCAAAATGTCTTTGAAACCCTATATCTCCGCAACCAAGCCTCGTTGGTGGTTGCGGTTTTCACCGTTAAACTCAGGGTAAAAAGACCTTTCCATCCATGTACGCCATTTTTTAAATCTCGACAAAAAAAATTTTCATCACTTTTTGACAAAACTTGCGATGCCGGCATCGTTAAAAACTTTAAAAATCAAAATGTCTTTGAAACCCCATATCTCCGCAACCAAGCCTCGTTAGTGGTTGCGGTTTTCACCGTTAAACTGAGGGTAAAAAGACCTTTCCATCCATGTACGCCATTTTTTAAATCTCGACAAAAAAAATTTTCATCACTTTTTGACAAAACTTGCGATGCCGGCATCGTTTAAAACTTTAAAAATCAAAATGTCTTTGAAACTCCATATCTCCGCAAGCAAGCCTCGTTAGTGGTTGCGGTTTTCACCATTAAACTGAGGGTAAAAAGACCTTTCCATCCATGTACGCCATTTTTTAAATCTCGACAAAAAAAATTTTCATCACTTTTTGACAAAACTTGCGATGCCGGCATCGTTAAAAACTTTAAAAATCAAAATGTCTTTGAAACCCTATATCTCCGCAACCAAGCCTCGTTGGTGGTTGCGGTTTTCACCGTTAAACTCAGGGTAAAAAGACCTTTTCATCCATGTTCGCTATTTTTTAAATCTCGACAAAAAAATTTTTCATCACTTTTTGACAAAACTTGCGATGCCGGCATCGTTAAAAACTTTAAAAATCAAAATGTCTTTGAAACCCTATATCTCCGCAACCAAGCCTCGTTGGTGGTTGCGGTTTTCACCGTTAAACTCAGGGTAAAAAGATCTTTCCATCCATGTACGCCATTTTTTAAATCTCGACAAAAAAAATTTTCATCACTTTTTGACAAAACTTGCGATGCCGGCATCGTTAAAAACTTTAAAAATCAAAATGTCTTTGAAACCCTATATCTCCGCAACCAAGCCTCGTTGGTGGTTGCGGTTTTCACCGTTAAACTCAGGGTAGAAAGACCTTTCCATCCATGTACGCCATTTTTTAAATCTCGACAAAAAAAATTTTCATCACTTTTTGACAAATCTTGCGATGCCGGCATCGTTAAAAACTTTAAAAATCAAAATGTCTTTGAAACCCTATATCTCCGCAACCAAGCCTCGTTGGTGGTTGCGGTTTTCACCATTAAACTCAGAGTAAAAAGACCTTTCCATCCATGTACGCCATTTTTTAAATCTCGACAAAAAAAATTTTCATCACTTTTTGACAAAACTTGCGATGCCGGCATCGTTAAAAACTTTAAAAATCAAAATGTCTTTGAAACCCTATATCTCCGCAACCAAGCCCAGTTGGTGGTTGCGGTTTTCACCGTTAAACTCAGAGTAAAAAGACCTTTCCATCCATGTACGCCAGTTTTTAAATCTCGGCAAAAAAATTTTTCATCACTTTTTGACAAAACTTGCGATGCCGGCATCGTTAAAAACTTTAAAAATCAAAATGTCTTTGAAACCCCATATCTCCGCAACCAAGCCTCGTTAGTGGTTGCGGTTTTCACCGTTAAACTGAGGGTAAAAAGACCTTTCCATCCATGTACGCCATTTTTTAAATCTCGACAAAAAAATTTTTCATCACTTTTTGACAAAACTTGCGATGCCGGCATCGTTAAAAACTTTAAAAATCAAAATGTCTTTGAAACCCTATATCTCCGCAACCAAGCTTCGTTGGTGGTTGAGGTTTTCACCGTTAAACTGAGGGTAAAAAGACCTTTCCATCCATGTACGTCATTTTTTAAATCTCGACAAAAAAATTTTTCATCACTTTTTGACAAAACTTGCGATGCCGGCATCGTTAAAAACTTTAAAAATCAAAATGTCTTTGAAACCCTATATCTCCGCAACCAAGCTTCGTTGGTGGTTGCGGTTTTCACCGTTAAACTCAGAGTAAAAAGACCTTTCCATCCATGTACGCCATTTTTTAAATCTCGGCAAAAAAATTTTTCATCACTTTTTGACAAAACTTGCGATGCCGGCATCGTTAAAAACTTTAAAAATCAAAATGTCTTTGAAACCCCATATCTCCGCAACCAAGCTTCGTTAGTGGTTGCGGTTTTCACCGTTAAACTCAGGGTAAAAAGACCTTTCCATCCATGTACGCCATTTTTTAAATCTCGACAAAAAAATTTTTCATCACTTTTTGACAAAACTTGCGATGCCGGCATCGTTAAAAACTTTTAAAATCAAAATGTCTTTGAAACCCTATATCTCCGCAACCAAGCCTCGTTGGTGGTTGCGGTTTTCACCGTTAAACTCAGGGTAAAAAGACCTTTCCATCCATGTACGCCATTTTTTAAATCTCGACAAAAAAATTTTTCATCACTTTTTGACAAAACTTGCGATGCCGGCATCGTTAAAAACTTTAAAAATCAAAATGTCTTTGAAACCCTATATCTCCGCAACCAAGCCTCGTTGGTGGTTGCGGTTTTCACCGTTAAACTCAGGGTAAAAAGACCTTTCCATCCATGTACGCCATTTTTTAAATCTCGACAAAAAATTTTTCATCACATTTTGACAAAACTTGCGATGCCGGCATCGTTAAAAACTTTAAAAATCAAAATGTATTTGAAACCCTATATCTCCGCAAGCAAGCCTCGTTGGTGGTTGCGGTTTTCGCCGTTAAACTGAGGGTAAAAAGACCTTTCCATCCATGTACGCCATTTTTTAAATCTCGAAAAAAAAATTTTTCATCACTTTTTGACAAAACTTGCGATGCGGGCATCGTTAAAAATTTTAAAAATCAAAATGTCTTGGAAACCCATATCTCCGCAACCAAGCCTCGTTGGTGGTTGCGGTTTTCACCGTTAAACTCAGGGTAAAAAGACCTTTCCATCCATGTACGCCATTTTTTAAATCTCGACAAAAAAAATTTTCATCACTTTTTGACAAAACTTGCGATGCCGGCATCGTTAAAAACTTTAAAAATCAAAATGTCTTTGAAACCCTATATCTCCGCAACCAAGCTTCGTTAATGGTTGCGGTTTTCACCGTTAAACTGAGGGTAAAAAGACCTTTCCATCCATGTACGTCATTTTTTAAATCTCGACAAAAAAATTTTTCATCACTTTTTGACAAAACTTGCGATGCCGGCATCGTTAAAAACTTTAAAAATCAAAATGTCTTTGAAACCTCATATCTCCGCAACCAAGCCTCGTTAGTGGTTGCGGTTTTCACCGTTAAACTGAGGGTAAAAAGACCTTTCCATCCATGTACGCCATTTTTTAAATCTCGACAAAAAAAATTTTCATCACTTTTTGACAAAACTTGCGATGCCGGCATCGTTAAAAACTTTAAAAATCAAAATGTCTTTGAAACCCTATATCTCCGCAACCAAGCCTCGTTGGTGGTTGCGGTTTTCACCGTTAAACTCAGGGTAAAAAGACCTTTTCATCCATGTTCGCTATTTTTTAAATCTCGACAAAAAAATTTTTCATCACTTTTTGACAAAACTTGCGATGCCGGCATCGTTAAAAACTTTAAAAATCAAAATGTCTTTGAAACCCTATATCTCCGCAACCAAGTCTCGTTGGTGGTTGCGGTTTTCACCGTTAAACTCAGGGTAAAAAGACCTTTCCATCCATGTATGCCATTTTTTAAATCTCGACAAAAAAAATTTTCATCACTTTTTGACAAAACTTGCGATGCCGGCATCGTTAAAATCTTTAAAAATCAAAATGTCTTTGAAACCCTATATCTCCGCAACCAAGCCTCGTTGGTGGTTGCGGTTTTCACCGTTAAACTCAGGGTAGAAAGACCTTTCCATCCATGTACGCCATTTTTTAAATCTCGACAAAAAAAATTTTCATCACTTTTTGACAAAACTTGCGATGCCGGCATCGTTAAAAACTTTAAAAATCAAAATGTCTTTGAAACCCTATATCTCCGCAACCAAGCCTCGTTGGTGGTTGCGGTTTTCACCGTTAAACTCAGGGTAAAAAGACCTTTCCATCCATGTACGCCATTTTTTAAATCTGGACAAAAAAAATTTTCATCACTTTTTGACAAAATTTGCGATGCCGGCATCGTTAAAAACTTTAAAAATCAAAATGTCTTTGAAACCCTATATCTCCGCAACCAAGCCTCGTTGGTGGTTGCGGTTTTCACCGTTAAACTCAGGGTAAAAAGACCTTTCCATCCATGTACGCCATTTTTTAAATCTCGACAAAAAAATTTTTCATCACTTTTTGACAAAACTTGCGATGCCGGCATCGTTAAAAACTTTAAAAATCAAAATGTCTTTGAAACCCCATATCTCCGCAAGCAAGCCTCGTTAGTGGTTGCGGTTTTCACCGTTAAACTGAGGGTAAAAAGACCTTTCCATCCATGTACGCCATTTTTTAAATCTCGACAAAAAAAATTTTCATCACTTTTTGACAAAACTTGCGATGCCGGCATCGTTAAAATCTTTAAAAATCAAAATGTCTTTGAAACCCTATATCTCCGCAACCAAGCCTCGTTGGTGGTTGCGGTTTTCACCGTTAAACTCAGGGTAGAAAGACCTTTCCATCCATGTACGCCATTTTTTAAATCTCGACAAAAAAAATTTTCATCACTTTTTGACAAAACTTGCGATGCCAGCATCGTTAAAAACTTTAAAAATCAAAATGTCTTTGAAACCCTATATCTCCGCAACCAAGCCTCGTTGGTGGTTGCGGTTTTCACCATTAAACTCAGGGTAAAAAGACCTTTCCATCCATGTACGCCATTTTTTAAATCTGGACAAAAAAAAATTTCATCACTTTTTGACAAAACTTGCGATGCCGGCATCGTTAAAAACTTTAAAAATCAAAATGTCTTTGAAACCCTATATCTCCGCAACCAAGCCTCGTTGGTGGTTGCGGTTTTCACCGTTAAACTCAGGGTAAAAAGACCTTTCCATCCATGTACGCCATTTTTTAAATCTCGACAAAAAAAATTTTCATCACTTTTTGACAAAATTTGCGATGCCGGCATCGTTAAAAACTTTAAAAATCAAAATGTCTTTGAAACCCTATATCTCCGCAACCAAGCCTCGTTGGTGGTTGCGGTTTTCACCGTTAAACTCAGGGTAAAAAGACCTTTCCATCCATGTACGCCATTTTTTAAATCTCGACAAAAAAAATTTTCATCACATTTTGACAAAACTTGCGATGCCGGCATCGTTAAAAACTTTAAAAATCAAAATGTCTTTGAAACCCTATATCTCCGCAACCAAGCCTCGTTGGTGGTTGCGGTTTTCACCGTTAAACTCAGGGTAAAAAGACCTTTCCATCCATGTACGTCATTTTTTAAATCTCGACAAAAAAATTTTTCATCACTTTTTGACAAAACTTGCGATGCCGGCATCGTTAAAAACTTTAAAAATCAAAATGTCTTTGAAACCTCATATCTCCGCAACCAAGCCTCGTTAGTGGTTGCGGTTTTCACCGTTAAACTGAGGGTAAAAAGACCTTTCCATCCATGTACGTCATTTTTTAAATCTCGACAAAAAAATTTTTCATCACTTTTTGACAAAACTTGCGATGCCGGCATCGTTAAAAACTTTAAAAATCAAAATGTCTTTGAAACCTCATATCTCCGCAACCAAGCCTCGTTAGTGGTTGCGGTTTTCACCGTTAAACTGAGGGTAAAAAGACCTTTCCATCCATGTACGTCATTTTTTAAATCTCGACAAAAAAATTTTTCATCACTTTTTGACAAAACTTGCGATGCCGGCATCGTTAAAAACTTTAAAAATCAAAATGTCTTTGAAACCCCATATCTCCGCAAGCAAGCCTCGTTAGTGGTTGCGGTTTTCACCATTAAACTGAGGGTAAAAAGACCTTTCCATCCATGTACGCCATTTTTTAAATCTCGACAAAAAAAATTTTCATCACTTTTTGACAAAACTTGCGATGCCGGCATCGTTAAAAACTTTAAAAATCAAAATGTCTTTGAAACCCTATATCTCCGCAACCAAGCCTCGTTGGTGGTTGCGGTTTTCACCGTTAAACTCAGGGTAAAAAGACCTTTTCATCCATGTTCGCTATTTTTTAAATCTCGACAAAAAAATTTTTCATAACTTTTTGACAAAACTTGCGATGCCGGCATCGTTAAAAACTTTAAAAATCAAAATGTCTTTGAAACCCTATATCTCCGCAACCAAGCCTCGTTGGTGGTTGCGGTTTTCACCGTTAAACTCAGGGTAAAAAGACCTTTCCATCCATGTACGCCATTTTTTAAATCTCGACAAAAAAAATTTTCATCACTTTTTGACAAAACTTGCGATGCCGGCATCGTTAAAAACTTTAAAAATCAAAATGTCTTTGAAACCCTATATCTCCGCAACCAAGCCTCGTTGGTGGTTGCGGTTTTCACCGTTAAACTCAGGGTAAAAAGACCTTTCCATCCATGTACGCCATTTTTTAAATCTCGACAAAAAAATTTTTCATCACTTTTTGACAAAACTTGCGTTAAAAACTTTAAAAATCAAAATGTCTTTGAAACCCTATATCTCCGCAACCAAGCTTCGTTGGTGGTTGCGGTTTTCACCGTTAAACTCAGGGTAGAAAGACCTTTCCATCCATGTACGCCATTTTTTAAATCTCGACAAAAAAAATTTTCATCACTTTTTGACAAATCTTGCGATGCCGGCATCGTTAAAAACTTTAAAAATCAAAATGTCTTTGAAACCCTATATCTCCGCAACCAAGCCTCGTTGGTGGTTGCGGTTTTCACCGTTAAACTCAGGGTAGAAAGACCTTTCCATCCATGTACGCCATTTTTTAAATCTCGACAAAAAAAATTTTCATCACTTTTTGACAAATCTTGCGATGCCGACATCGTTAAAAACTTTAAAAATCAAAATGTCTTTGAAACCCTATATCTCCGCAATCAAGCCTCGTTGGTGGTTGCGGTTTTCACCGTTAAACTCAGGGTAAAAAGACCTTTTCATCCATGTACGCCATTTTTTAAATCTCGACAAAAAAATTTTTCATCACTTTTTGACAAAACTTGCGTTAAAAACTTTAAAAATCAAAATGTCTTTGAAACCCTATATCTCCGCAACCAAGCCCAGTTGGTGGTTGCGGTTTTCACCGTTAAACTCAGAGTAAAAAGACCTTTCCATCCATGTACGCCATTTTTTAAATCTCGGCAAAAAAATTTTTCATCACTTTTTGACAAAACTTGCGATGCCGGCATCGTTAAAAACTTTAAAAATCAAAATGTCTTTGAAACCCCATATCTCCGCAACCAAGCCTCGTTAGTGGTTGCGGTTTTTACCGTTAAACTGAGGGTAAAAAGACCTTTCCATCCATGTACGCCATTTTTTAAATCTCGACAAAAAAATTTTTCATCACTTTTTGACAAAACTTGCGATGCCGGCATCGTTAAAAACTTTTAAAATCAAAATGTCTTTGAAACCCTATATCTCCGCAACCAAGCCTCGTTGGTGGTTGCGGTTTTCACCGTTAAACTGAGGGTAAAAAGACCTTTCCATCCATGTACGCCATTTTTTAAATCTCGACAAAAAAATTTTTCATCACTTTTTGACAAAACTTGCGATGCCGGCATCGTTAAAAACTTTAAAAATCAAAATGTCTTTGAAACCCTATATCTCCGCAACCAAGCCTCGTTGGTGGTTGCGGTTTTCACCGTTAAACTCAGGGTAAAAAGACCTTTCCATCCATGTACGCCATTTTTTAAATCTCGACAAAAAATTTTTCATCACATTTTGACAAAACTTGCGATGCCGGCATCGTTAAAAACTTTAAAAATCAAAATGTATTTGAAACCCTATATCTCCGCAAGCAAGCCTCGTTGGTGGTTGCGGTTTTCACCGTTAAACTGAGGGTAAAAAGACCTTTCCATCCATGTACGCCATTTTTTAAATCTCGACAAAAAAAAATTTTCATCACTTTTTGACAAAACTTGCGATGCGGGCATCGTTAAAAACTTTAAAAATCAAAATGTCTTGGAAACCCATATCTCCGCAACCAAGCCTCGTTGGTGGTTGCGGTTTTCACCGTTAAACTGAGGGTAAAAAGACCTTTCCATCCATGTACGCCATTTTTTAAATCTCGACAAAAAAAATTTTCATCACTTTTTGACAAAACTTGCGATGCCGGCATCGTTAAAAACTTTAAAAATCAAAATGTCTTTGAAACCCTATATCTCCGCAACCAAGCCTCGTTGGTGGTTGCGGTTTTCACCGTTAAACTCAGGGTAAAAAGACCTTTCCATCCATGTACGCCATTTTTTAAATCTCGACAAAAAAAATTTTCATCACTTTTTGACAAAACTTGCGATGCCGGCATCGTTAAAAACTTTAAAAATCAAAATGTCTTTGAAACCCTATATCTCCGCAACCAAGCCTCGTTGGTGGTTGCGGTTTTCACCGTTAAACTCAGGGTAAAAAGACCTTTCCATCCATGTACGCCATTTTTTAAATCTCGACAAAAAAATTTTCATCACTTTTTGACAAAACTTGCGATGCCGGCATCGTTAAAAACTTTAAAAATCAAAATGTCTTTGAAACCCTATATCTCCGCAACCAAGCCTCGTTGGTGGTTGCGGTTTTCACCGTTAAACTCAGGGTAAAAAGACCTTTCCATCCATGTACGCCATTTTTTAAATCTCGACAAAAAAATTTTTCATCACTTTTTGACAAAACTTGCGATGCCGGCATCGTTAAAAACTTTAAAAATCAAAATGTCTTTGAAACCCTATATCTCCGCAACCAAGCCTCGTTGGTGGTTGCGGTTTTCACCGTTAAACTCAGGGTAAAAAGACCTTTCCATCCATGTACGCCATTTTTTAAATCTCGACAAAAAATTTTTCATCACTTTTTGACAAAACTTGCGATGCCGGCATCGTTAAAAACTTTAAAAATCAAAATGTCTTTGAAACCCTACCTATATCTCCGCAACCAAGCCTCGTTGGTGGTTGCGGTTTTCACCGTTAAACTCAGGGTAAAAAGACCTTTCCATCCATGTACGCCATTTTTTAAATCTCGACAAAAAAAATTTTCATCACTTTTTGACAAAACTTGCGATGCCGGCATCGTTAAAAACTTTAAAAATCAAAATGTCTTTGAAACCCTATATCTCCGCAACCAAGCCTCGTTGGTGGTTGCGGTTTTCACCATTAAACTCAGAGTAAAAAGACCTTTCCATCCATGTACGCCATTTTTTAAATCTCGGCAAAAAAATTTTTCATCACTTTTTGACAAAACTTGCGATGCCGGCATCGTTAAAAACTTTAAAAATCAAAATGTCTTTGAAACCCTATATCTCCGCAACCAAGCTTCGTTGGTGGTTGCGGTTTTCACCGTTAAACTGAGGGTAAAAAGACCTTTCCATCCATGTACGCCATTTTTTAAATCTCGACAAAAAAATTTTTCATCACTTTTTGACAAAACTTGCGATGCCGGCATCGTTAAAAACTTTAAAAATCAAAATGTCTTTGAAACCCTATATCTCCGCAACCAAGCCTCGTTGGTGGTTGCGGTTTTCACCGTTAAACTGAGGGTAAAAAGACCTTTCCATCCATGTACGCCATTTTTTAAATCTCGACAAAAAAAATTTTCATCACTTTTTGACAAAACTTGCGATGCCGGCATCGTTAAAAACTTTAAAAATCAAAATGTCTTTGAAACCCCATATCTCCGCAACCAAGCCTCGTTAGTGGTTGCGGTTTTCACCGTTAAACTGAGGGTAAAAAGACCTTTCCATCCATGTACGCCATTTTTTAAATCTCGACAAAAAAATTTTTCATCACTTTTTGACAAAACTTGCGTTAAAAACTTTAAAAATCAAAATGTCTTTGAAACCCTATATCTCCGCAACCAAGCCCAGTTGGTGGTTGCGGTTTTCACCGTTAAACTCAGGGTAGAAAGACCTTTCCATCCATGTACGCCATTTTTTAAATCTCGACAAAAAAATTTTTCATCACTTTTTGACAAAACTTGCGATGCCGGCATCGTTAAAAACTTTTAAAATCAAAATGTCTTTGAAACCCTATATCTCCGCAACCAAGCCTCGTTGGTGGTTGCGGTTTTCACCGTTAAACTGAGGGTAAAAAGACCTTTCCATCCATGTACGCCATTTTTTAAATCTGGACAAAAAAAAATTTCATCACTTTTTGACAAAACTTGCGATGCCGGCATCGTTAAAAACTTTAAAAATCAAAATGTCTTTGAAACCCTATATCTCCGCAACCAAGCCTCGTTGGTGGTTGCGGTTTTCACCGTTAAACTCAGGGTAAAAAGACCTTTCCATCCATGTACGCCATTTTTTAAATCTCGACAAAAAAAAATTTCATCACTTTTTGACAAAACTTGCGATGCCGGCATCGTTAAAAACTTTAAAAATCAAAATGTCTTTGAAACCCTATATCTCCGCAACCAAGCCTCGTTGGTGGTTGCGGTTTTCACCGTTAAACTCAGGGTAAAAAGACCTTTCCATCCATGTACGCCATTTTTTAAATCTCGACAAAAAAATTTTCATCACTTTTTGACAAAACTTGCGATGCCGGCATCGTTAAAAACTTTAAAAATCAAAATGTCTTTGAAACCCTATATCTCCGCAACCAAGCCTCGTTGGTGGTTGCGGTTTTCACCGTTAAACTCAGGGTAAAAAGACCTTTCCATCCATGTACGCCATTTTTTAAATCTCGACAAAAAAAATTTGCATCACTTTTTGACAAAACTTGCGATGCCGGCATCGTTAAAAACTTTAAAAATCAAAATCTCTTTGAAACCCTATATCTCCGCAACCAAGCCTCGTTGGTGGTTGCGGTTTTCACCGTTAAACTGAGGGTAAAAAGACCTTTCCATCCATGTACGCCATTTTTTAAATCTCGACAAAAAAAATTTTCATCACTTTTTGACAAATCTTGCGATGCCGGCATCGTTAAAAACTTTAAAAATCAAAATGTCTTTGAAACCCTATATCTCCGCAACCAAGCCTCGTTGGTGGTTGCGGTTTTCACCGTTAAACTCAGGGTAAAAAGACCTTTCCATCCATGTACGCCATTTTTTAAATCTCGACAAAAAAATTTTTCATCACTTTTTGACAAAACTTGCGTTAAAAACTTTAAAAATCAAAATGTCTTTGAAACCCTATATCTCCGCAACCAAGCCCAGTTGGTGGTTGCGGTTTTCACCGTTAAACTCAGAGTAAAAAGACCTTTCCATCCATGTACGCCATTTTTTAAATCTCGGCAAAAAAATTTTTCATCACTTTTTGACAAAACTTGCGATGCCGGCATCGTTAAAAACTTTAAAAATCAAAATGTCTTTGAAACCCTATATCTCCGCAACCAAGCTTCGATGGTGGTTGAGGTTTTCACCGTTAAACTGAGGGTAAAAAGACCTTTCCATCCATGTACGTCATTTTTTAAATCTCGACAAAAAAATTTTTCATCACTTTTTGACAAAACTTGCGATGCCGGCATCGTTAAAAACTTTAAAAATCAAAATGTCTTTGAAACCCCATATCTCCGCAACCAAGCCTCGTTAGTGGTTGCGGTTTTCACCGTTAAACTGAGGGTAAAAAGACCTTTCCATCCATGTAGGTACGCCATTTTTTAAATCTCGACAAAAAAATTTTTCATCACTTTTTGACAAAACTTGCGTTAAAAACTTTAAAAATCAAAATGTCTTTGAAACCCCATATCTCCGCAACGAAGCCTCGTTAGTGGTTGCGGTTTTCACCGTTAAACTGAGGGTAAAAAGACCTTTCCATCCATGTACGCCATTTTTTAAATCTCGACAAAAAAATTTTTCATCACTTTTTGACAAAACTTGCGATGCCGGCATCGTTAAAAACTTTAAAAATCAAAATGTCTTTGAAACCCTATATCTCCGCAACCAAGCTTCGATGGTGGTTGAGGTTTTCACCGTTAAACTGAGGGTAAAAAGACCTTTCCATCCATGTACGTCATTTTTTAAATCTCGACAAAAAAATTTTTCATCACTTTTTGACAAAACTTGCGATGCCGGCATCGTTAAAAACTTTAAAAATCAAAATGTCTTTGAAACCCCATATCTCCGCAACCAAGCCTCGTTAGTGGTTGCGGTTTTCACCGTTAAACTGAGGGTAAAAAGACCTTTCCATCCATGTACGCCATTTTTTAAATCTCGACAAAAAAATTTTTCATCACTTTTTGACAAAACTTGCGATGCCGGCATCGTTAAAAACTTTAAAAATCAAAATGTATTTGAAAGCCTATATCTCCGCAACCAAGCCTCGTTGGTGGTTGCGGTTTTCACCGTTAAACTCAGGGTAAAAAGACCTTTCCATCCATGTACGCCATTTTTTAAATCTCGACAAAAAAAATTTTCATCACTTTTTGACAAAACTTGCGATGCCGGCATCGTTAAAAACTTTAAAAATCAAAATGTCTTGGAAACCCATATCTCCGCAACCAAGCCTCGTTGGTGGTTGCGGTTTTCACCGTTAAACTGAGGGTAAAAAGACCTTTCCATCCATGTACGCCATTTTTTAAATCTCGACAAAAAAAATTTTCATCACTTTTTGACAAAACTTGCGATGCCGGCATCGTTAAAAACTTTAAAAATCAAAATGTCTTTGAAACCCTATATCTCCGCAACCAAGCCTCGTTGGTGGTTGCGGTTTTCACCGTTAAACTCAGGGTAAAAAGACCTTTCCATCCATGTACGCCATTTTTTAAATCTCGACAAAAAAAATTTTCATCACTTTTTGACAAAACTTGCGATGCCGGCATCGTTAAAAACTTTAAAAATCAAAATGTCTTTGAAACCCTATATCTCCGCAACCAAGCCTCGTTGGTGGTTGCGTTTTCACCGTTAAACTCAGGGTAAAAAGACCTTTCCATCCATGTACGCCATTTTTTTAAATCTCGACAAAAAAAAATTTCATCACTTTTTGACAAAACTTGCGATGCCGGCATCGTTAAAAACTTTAAAAATCAAAATGTCTTTGAAACCCTATATCTCCGCAACCAAGCCTCGTTGGTGGTTGCGGTTTTCACCGTTAAACTCAGGGTAAAAAGACCTTTCCATCCATGTACGCCATTTTTTAAATCTCGACAAAACAAATTTTCATCACTTTTTGACAAAACTTGCGATGCCGGCATCGTTAAAAACTTTAAAAATCAAAATGTCTTTGAAACCCTATATCTCCGCAACCAAGCCTCGTTGGTGGTTGCGGTTTTCACCATTAAACTCAGGGTAAAAAGACCTTTCCATCCATGTACGCCATTTTTTAAATCTCGACAAAAAAAAATTTCATCACTTTTTGACAAAACTTGCGATGCCGGCATCGTTAAAAACTTTAAAAATCAAAATGTCTTTGAAACCCTATATCTCCGCAACAAAGCCTCGTTGGTGGTTGCGGTTTTCACCGTTAAACTTAGGGTAAAAAGACCTTTCATCCATGTACGCCATTTTTTAAATCTCGACAAAAAAATTTTTCATCACTTTTTGACAAAACTTGCGATGCCGGCATCGTTAAAAACTTTAAAAATCAAAATGTCTTTGAAACCCTATATCTCCGCAACCAAGCCTCGTTGGTGGTTGCGGTTTTCACCGTTAAACTCAGGGTAAAAAGACCTTTCCATCCATGTACGCCATTTTTTAAATCTCGACAAAAAAAATTTTCATCACTTTTTGACAAAACTTGCGATGCCGGCATCGTTAAAAACTTTAAAAATCAAAATGTCTTTGAAACCCTATATCTCCGCAACCAAGCCTCGTTGGTGGTTGCGGTTTTCACCGTTAAACTCAGGGTAAAAAGACCTTTCCATCCATGTACGCCATTTTTTAAATCTCGACAAAAAAAATTTTCATCACTTTTTGACAAAACTTGCGATGCCGGCATCGTTAAAAACTTTAAAAATCAAAATGTCTTTGAAACCCTATATCTCCGCAACCAAGCCTCGTTGGTGGTTGCGGTTTTCACCGTTAAACTGAGGGTAAAAAGACCTTTCCATCCATGTACGCCATTTTTTAAATCTCGACAAAAAAATTTTTCATCACTTTTTGACAAAACTTGCGATGCCGGCATCGTTAAAAACTTTAAAAATCAAAATGTCTTTGAAACCCTATATCTCCGCAACCAAGCTTCGTTGGTGGTTGCGGTTTTCACCGTTAAACTGAGGGTAAAAAGACCTTTCCATCCATGTACGCCATTTTTTAAATCTCGACAAAAAAATTTTTCATCACTTTTTGACAAAACTTGCGATGCCGGCATCGTTAAAAACTTTAAAAATCAAAATGTCTTTGAAACCTCATATCTCCGCAACCAAGCCTCGTTAGTGGTTGCGGTTTTCACCGTTAAACTGAGGGTAAAAAGACCTTTCCATCCATGTACGCCATTTTTTAAATCTTGACAAAAAAATTTTTCATCACTTTTTGACAAAACTTGCGATGCCGGCATCGTTAAAAACTTTAAAAATCAAAATGTCTTTGAAACCCTATATCTCCGCAACCAAGCCTCGTTGGTGGTTGCGGTTTTCACCATTAAACTGAGGGTAAAAAGACCTTTCCATCCATGTACGCCATTTTTTAAATCTCGACAAAAAATTTTTCATCACTTTTTGACAAAACTTGCGATGCCGGCATCGTTAAAAACTTTAAAAATCAAAATGTCTTGGAAACCCGTATCTCCGCAACCAAGCCTCGTTGGTGGTTGCGGTTTTCACCGTTAAACTGAGGGTAAAAAGACCTTTCCATCCATGTACGCCATTTTTTAAATCTCGACAAAAAAAATTTTCATCACTTTTTGACAAAACTTGCGATGCCGGCATCGTTAAAAACTTTAAAAATCAAAATGTCTTTGAAACCCTATATCTCCGCAACCAAGCCTCGTTGGTGGTTGCGGTTTTCACCATTAAACTCAGAGTAAAAAGACCTTTCCATCCATGTACGCCATTTTTTAAATCTCGGCAAAAAAATTTTTCATCACTTTTTGACAAAACTTGCGATGCCGGCATCGTTAAAAACTTTAAAAATCAAAATGTCTTTGAAACCCTATATCTCCGCAACCAAGCTTCGTTGGTGGTTGCGGTTTTCACCGTTAAACTGAGGGTAAAAAGACCTTTCCATCCATGTACGCCATTTTTAAATCTCGACAAAAAAATTTTTCATCACTTTTTGACAAAACTTGCGATGCCGGCATCGTTAAAAACTTTAAAAATCAAAATGTCTTTGAAACCCTATATCTCCGCAACCAAGCCTCGTTGGTGGTTGCGGTTTTCACCGTTAAACTGAGGGTAAAAAGACCTTTCCATCCATGTACGCCATTTTTTAAATCTCGACAAAAAAAATTTTCATCACTTTTTGACAAAACTTGCGATGCCGGCATCGTTAAAAACTTTAAAAATCAAAATGTCTTTGAAACCCCATATCTCCGCAACCAAGCCTCGTTAGTGGTTGCGGTTTTCACCGTTAAACTGAAGGTAAAAAGACCTTTCCATCCATGTACGCCATTTTTTAAATCTCGACAAAAAAATTTTTCATCACTTTTTGACAAAACTTGCGATGCCGGCATCGTTAAAAACTTTAAAAATCAAAATGTCTTTGAAACCCTATATCTCCGCAACCAAGCCTCGTTGGTGGTTGCGGTTTTCACCGTTAAACTGAGGGTAAAAAGACCTTTCCATCCATGTACGCCATTTTTTAAATCTCGACAAAAAAATTTTTCATCACTTTTTGACAAAACTTGCGATGCCGGCATCGTTAAAAACTTTAAAAATCAAAATGTCTTTGAAACCCTATATCTCCGCAACCAAGCTTCGTTGGTGGTTGCGGTTTTCACCGTTAAACTGAGGGTAAAAAGACCTTTCCATCCATGTACGTCATTTTTTAAATCTCGACAAAAAAATTTTTCATCACTTTTTGACAAAACTTGCGATGCCGGCATCGTTAAAAACTTTAAAAATCAAAATGTCTTTGAAACCTCATATCTCCGCAACCAAGCCTCGTTAGTGGTTGCGGTTTTCACCGTTAAACTGAGGGTAAAAAGACCTTTCCATCCATGTACGTCATTTTTTAAATCTCGACAAAAAAATTTTTCATCACTTTTTGACAAAACTTGCGATGCCGGCATCGTTAAAAACTTTAAAAATCAAAATGTCTTTGAAACCCCATATCTCCGCAAGCAAGCCTCGTTAGTGGTTGCGGTTTTCACCATTAAACTGAGGGTAAAAAGACCTTTTCATCCATGTACGCCATTTTTTAAATCTCGACAAAAAAAATTTTCATCACTTTTTGACAAAACTTGCGATGCCGGCATCGTTAAAAACTTTAAAAATCAAAATGTCTTTGAAACCCTATATCTCCGCAACCAAGCCTCGTTGGTGGTTGCGGTTTTCACCGTTAAACTCAGGGTAAAAAGACCTTTTAATTCATTTTCGCTATTTTTTAAATCTCGACAAAAAAATTTTTCATCACTTTTTGACAAAACTTGCGATGCCGGCATCGTTAAAAACTTTAAAAATCAAAATGTCTTTGAAACCCTATATCTCCGCAACCAAGCCTCGTTGGTGGTTGCGGTTTTCACCGTTAAACTCAGGGTAAAAAGACCTTTCCATCCATGTACGCCAGTTTTTAAATCTCGACAAAAAAAATTTTCATCACTTTTTGACAAAACTTGCGATGCCGGCATCGTTAAAAACTTTAAAAATCAAAATGTCTTTGAAACCCTATATCTCCGCAACCAAGCCTCGTTGGTGGTTGCGGTTTTCACCGTTAAACTCAGGGTAAAAAGACCTTTCCATCCATGTACGCCATTTTTTAAATCTCGACAAAAAAAATTTTCATCACTTTTTGACAAAACTTGCGATGCCGGCACCGTTAAAAACTTTAAAAATCAAAATGTCTTTGAAACCCTATATCTCCGCAACCAAGCCTCGTTGGTGGTTGCGGTTTTCACCGTTAAACTCAGGGTAGAAAGACCTTTCCATCCATGTACGCCATTTTTTAAATCTCGACAAAAAAAATTTTCATCACTTTTTGACAAATCTTGCGATGCCGGCATCGTTAAAAACTTTAAAAATCAAAATGTCTTTGAAACCCTATATCTCCGCAACCAAGCCTCGTTGGTGGTTGCGGTTTTCACCGTTAAACTCAGGGTAAAAAGACCTTTCCATCCATGTACGCCATTTTTTAAATCTCGACAAAAAAATTTTTCATCACTTTTTGACAAAACTTGCGATGCCGGCATCGTTAAAAACTTTAAAAATCAAAATGTCTTTGAAACCCCATATCTCCGCAACCAAGCCTCGTTAGTGGTTGCGGTTTTCACCGTTAAACTGAGGGTAAAAAGACCTTTCCATCCATGTACGCCATTTTTTAAATCTCGACAAAAAAATTTTTCATCACTTTTTGACAAAACTTGCGATGCCGGCATCGTTAAAAACTTTAAAAATCAAAATGTCTTTGAAACCCTATATCTCCGCAACCAAGCTTCGTTGGTGGTTGAGGTTTTCACCGTTAAACTGAGGGTAAAAAGACCTTTCCATCCATGTACGTCATTTTTTAAATCTCGACAAAAAAATTTTTCATCACTTTTTGACAAAACTTGCGATGCCGGCATCGTTAAAAACTTTAAAAATCAAAATGTCTTTGAAACCCCATATCTCCGCAACCAAGCCTCGTTAGTGGTTGCGGTTTTCACCGTTAAACTCAGGGTAAAAAGACCTTTCCATCCATGTACGCCATTTTTTAAATCTCGACAAAAAAATTTTTCATCACTTTTTGACAAAACTTGCGATGCCGGCATCGTTAAAAACTTTTAAAATCAAAATGTCTTTGAAACCCTATATCTCCGCAACCAAGCCTCGTTGGTGGTTGCGGTTTTCACCGTTAAACTGAGGGTAAAAAGACCTTTCCATCCATGTACGCCATTTTTTAAATCTCGACAAAAAATTTTTCATCACATTTTGACAAAACTTGCGATGCCGGCATCGTTAAAAACTTTAAAAATCAAAATGTATTTGAAACCCTATATCTCCGCAAGCAAGCCTCGTTGGTGGTTGCGGTTTTCACCGTTAAACTGAGGGTAAAAAGACCTTTCCATCCATGTACGCCATTTTTTAAATCTCGACAAAAAAATTTTTCATCACTTTTTGACAAAACTTGCGATGCGGGCATCGTTAAAAACTTTAAAAATCAAAATGTCTTGGAAACCCATATCTCCGCAACCAAGCCTCGTTGGTGGTTGCGGTTTTCACCGTTAAACTGAGGGTAAAAAGACCTTTCCATCCATGTACGCCATTTTTTAAATCTCGACAAAAAAAATTTTCATCACTTTTTGACAAAACTTGCGATGCCGGCATCGTTAAAAACTTTTAAAATCAAAATGTCTTTGAAACCCTATATCTCCGCAACCAAGCCTCGTTGGTGGTTGCGGTTTTCACCGTTAAACTCAGGGTAAAAAGACCTTTCCATCCATGTACGCCATTTTTTAAATCTCGACAAAAAAATTTTTCATCACTTTTTGACAAAACTTGCGATGCCGGCATCGTTAAAAACTTTAAAAATCAAAATGTCTTTGAAACCCTATATCTCCGCAACCAAGCTTCGTTGGTGGTTGCGGTTTTCACCGTTAAACTCAGGGTAAAAAGACCTTTCCATCCATGTACGCCATTTTTTAAATCTCGACAAAAAAAAATTTCATCACTTTTTGACAAAACTTGCGATGCCGGCATCGTTAAAAACTTTAAAAATCAAAATGTCTTTGAAACCCTATATCTCCGCAACCAAGCCTCGTTGGTGGTTGCGGTTTTCACCGTTAAACTCAGGGTAAAAAGACCTTTCCATCCATGTACGCCATTTTTTAAATCTCGACAAAAAAATTTTTCATCACTTTTTGACAAAACTTGCGATGCCGGCATCGTTAAAAACTTTAAAAATCAAAATGTCTTTGAAACCCTATATCTCCGCAACCAAGCTTCGTTGGTGGTTGCGGTTTTCACCGTTAAACTGAGGGTAAAAAGACCTTTCCATCCATGTACGTCATTTTTTAAATCTCGACAAAAAAATTTTTCATCACTTTTTGACAAAACTTGCGATGCCGGCATCGTTAAAAACTTTAAAAATCAAAATGTCTTTGAAACCTCATATCTCCGCAACCAAGCCTCGTTAGTGGTTGCGGTTTTCACCGTTAAACTGAGGGTAAAAAGACCTTTCCATCCATGTACGCCATTTTTTAAATCTCGACAAAAAAATTTTTCATCACTTTTTGACAAAACTTGCGATGCCGGCATCGTTAAAAACTTTAAAAATCAAAATGTCTTTGAAACCCTATATCTCCGCAACCAAGCCTCGTTGGTGGTTGCGGTTTTCACCGTTAAACTGAGGGTAAAAAGACCTTTCCATCCATGTACGCCATTTTTTAAATCTCGACAAAAAAATTTTTCATCACTTTTTGACAAAACTTGCGATGCCGGCATCGTTAAAAACTTTAAAAATCAAAATGTCTTGGAAACCCGTATCTCCGCAACCAAGCCTCGTTGGTGGTTGCGGTTTTCACCGTTAAACTCAGGGTAAAAAGACCTTTCCATCCATGTACGCCATTTTTTAAATCTCGACAAAAAAAATTTTATCACTTTTTGACAAAACTTGCGATGCCGGCATCGTTAAAAACTTTAAAAATCAAAATGTCTTTGAAACCCTATATCTCCGCAACCAAGCCTCGTTGGTGGTTGCGGTTTTCACCGTTAAACTGAGGGTAAAAAGACCTTTCCATCCATGTACGCCATTTTTTAAATCTCGACAAAAAAAATTTTCATCACTTTTTGACAAAACTTGCGATGCCGGCATCGTTAAAAACTTTAAAAATCAAAATGTCTTTGAAACCCTATATCTCCGCAACCAAGCCTCGTTGGTGGTTGCGGTTTTCACCGTTAAACTCAGGGTAAAAAGACCTTTTCATCCATGTTCGCTATTTTTTAAATCTCGAAAAAAAAAATTTTTCATCACTTTTTGACAAAACTTGCGATGCCGGCATCGTTAAAAACTTTAAAAATCAAAATGTCTTTGAAACCCTATATCTCCGCAACCAAGCCTCGTTGGTGGTTGCGGTTTTCACCGTTAAACTGAGGGTAAAAAGACCTTTCCATCCATGTACGCCATTTTTTAAATCTCGACAAAAAAATTTTTCATCACTTTTTGACAAAACTTGCGATGCCGGCATCGTTAAAAACTTTAAAAATCAAAATGTCTTTGAAACCCTATATCTCCGCAACCAAGCCTCGTTGGTGGTTGCGGTTTTCACCATTAAACTCAGGGTAAAAAGACCTTTCCATCCATGTAAGCCATTTTTTAAATCTCGACAAAAAATTTTTTATCACATTTTGACAAAACTTGCGATGCCGGCATCGTTAAAAACTTTAAAAATCAAAATGTATTTGAAACCCTATATCTCCGCAACCAAGCCTCGTTGGTGGTTGCGGTTTTCACCGTTAAACTGAGGGTAAAAAGACCTTTCCATCCATGTACGCCATTTTTTAAATCTCGACAAAAAAATTTTTCATCACTTTTTGACAAAACTTGCGATGCCGGCATCGTTAAAAACTTTAAAAATCAAAATGTCTTTGAAACCCTATATCTCCGCAACCAAGCCTCGTTGGTGGTTGCGGTTTTCACCATTAAACTCAGGGTAAAAAGACCTTTCCATCCATGTAAGCCATTTTTTAAATCTCGACAAAAAATTTTTTATCACATTTTGACAAAACTTGCGATGCCGGCATCGTTAAAAACTTTAAAAATCAAAATGTATTTGAAACCCTATATCTCCGCAAGCAAGCCTCGTTGGTGGTTGCGGTTTTCACCGTTAAACTGAGGGTAAAAAGACCTTTCCATCCATGTAAGCCATTTTTTAAATCTCGACAAAAAAATTTTTCATCACTTTTTGACAAAACTTGCGATGCGGGCATCGTTAAAAACTTTAAAAATCAAAATGTCTTTGAAACCCTATATCTCCGCAACCAAGCCTCGTTGGTGGTTGCGGTTTTCACCGTTAAACTCAGGGTAAAAAGACCTTTTCATTCATGTTCGCTATTTTTTAAATCTCGACAAAAAAATTTTTCATCACTTTTTGACAAAACTTGCGATGCCGGCATCGTTAAAAACTTTAAAAATCAAAATGTCTTGGAAACCCGTATCTCCGCAACCAAGCCTCGTTGGTGGTTGCGGTTTTCACCGTTAAACTGAGGGTAAAAAGACCTTTCCATCCATGTACGCCATTTTTTAAATCTCGACAAAAAAAATTTCATCACTTTTTGACAAAACTTGCGATGCCGGCATCGTTAAAAACTTTAAAAATCAAAATGTCTTTGAAACCCTATATCTCCGCAACCAAGCCTCGTTGGTGGTTGCGGTTTTCACCGTTAAACTCAGGGTAAAAAGACCTTTCCATCCATGTACGCCATTTTTTAAATCTCGACAAAAAAAATTTTCATCACTTTTTGACAAAACTTGCGATGCCGGCATCGTTAAAAACTTTAAAAATCAAAATGTCTTTGAAACCCTATATCTCCGCAACCAAGCCTCGTTGGTGGTTGCGGTTTTCACCGTTAAACTCAGGGTAAAAAGACCTTTCCATCCATGTACGCCATTTTTTAAATCTCGACAAAAAATTTTTCATCACATTTTGACAAAACTTGCGATGCCGGCATCGTTAAAAACTTTAAAAATCAAAATGTATTTGAAACCCTATATCTCCGCAAGCAAGCCTCGTTGGTGGTTGCGGTTTTCACCGTTAAACTGAGGGTAAAAAGACCTTTCCATCCATGTACGCCATTTTTTAAATCTCGACAAAAAAATTTTTCATCACTTTTTGACAAAACTTGCGATGCGGGCATCGTTAAAAACTTTAAAAATCAAAATGTCTTGGAAACCCATATCTCCGCAACCAAGCCTCGTTGGTGGTTGCGGTTTTCACCGTTAAACTGAGGGTAAAAAGACCTTTCCATCCATGTACGCCATTTTTTAAATCTCGACAAAAAAAATTTTCATCACTTTTTGACAAAACTTGCGATGCCGGCATCGTTAAAAACTTTAAAAATCAAAATGTCTTTGAAACCCCATATCTCCGCAACCAAGCCTCGTTAGTGGTTGCGGTTTTCACCGTTAAACTCAGGGTAAAAAGACCTTTCCATCCATGTACGCCATTTTTTAAATCTCGACAAAAAAATTTTTCATCACTTTTTGACAAAACTTGCGATGCCGGCATCGTTAAAAACTTTTAAAATCAAAATGTCTTTGAAACCCTATATCTCCGCAACCAAGCCTCGTTGGTGGTTGCGGTTTTCACCGTTAAACTGAGGGTAAAAAGACCTTTCCATCCATGTACGCCATTTTTTAAATCTCGACAAAAAAATTTTTCATCACTTTTTGACAAAACTTGCGATGCCGGCATCGTTAAAAACTTTAAAAATCAAAATGTCTTTGAAACCCTATATCTCCGCAACCAAGCCTCGTTGGTGGTTGCGGTTTTCACCGTTAAACTCAGGGTAAAAAGACCTTTCCATCCATGTACGCCATTTTTTAAATCTCGACAAAAAATTTTTCATCACTTTTTGACAAAACTTGCGATGCCGGCATCGTTAAAAACTTTAAAAATCAAAATGTATTTGAAACCCTATATCTCCGCAAGCAAGCCTCGTTGGTGGTTGCGGTTTTCACCGTTAAACTCAGGGTAAAAAGACCTTTCCATCCATGTACGCCATTTTTTAAATCTCGACAAAAAAATTTTTCATCACTTTTTGACAAAACTTGCGATGCGGGCATCGTTAAAAACTTTAAAAATCAAAATGTCTTGGAAACCCATATCTCCGCAACCAAGCCTCGTTGGTGGTTGCGGTTTTCACCGTTAAACTGAGGGTAAAAAGACCTTTCCATCCATGTACGCCATTTTTTAAATCTCGACAAAAAAAATTTTCATCACTTTTTGACAAAACTTGCGATGCCGGCATCGTTAAAAACTTTAAAAATCAAAATGTCTTTGAAACCCTATATCTCCGCAACCAAGCCTCGTTGGTGGTTGCGGTTTTCACCGTTAAACTCAGGGTAAAAAGACCTTTCCATCCATGTACGCCATTTTTTAAATCTCGACAAAAAAAATTTTCATCACTTTTTGACAAAACTTGCGATGCCGGCATCGTTAAAAACTTTAAAAATCAAAATGTCTTTGAAACCCTATATCTCCGCAACCAAGCCTCGTTGGTGGTTGCGGTTTTCACCGTTAAACTCAGGGTAAAAAGACCTTTCCATCCATGTACGCCATTTTTTAAATCTCGACAAAAAAATTTTTCATCACTTTTTGACAAAACTTGCGATGCCGGCATCGTTAAAAACTTTAAAAATCAAAATGTCTTTGAAACCCTATATCTCCGCAACCAAGCTTCGTTGGTGGTTGCGGTTTTCACCGTTAAACTGAGGGTAAAAAGACCTTTCCATCCATGTACGTCATTTTTTAAATCTCGACAAAAAAATTTTTCATCACTTTTTGACAAAACTTGCGATGCCGGCATCGTTAAAAACTTTAAAAATCAAAATGTCTTTGAAACCTCATATCTCCGCAACCAAGCCTCGTTAGTGGTTGCGGTTTTCACCGTTAAACTGAGGGTAAAAAGACCTTTCCATCCATGTACGCCATTTTTTAAATCTCGACAAAAAAATTTTTCATCACTTTTTGACAAAACTTGCGATGCCGGCATCGTTAAAAACTTTAAAAATCAAAATGTCTTTGAAACCCTATATCTCCGCAACCAAGCCTCGTTGGTGGTTGCGGTTTTCACCATTAAACTGAGGGTAAAAAGACCTTTCCATCCATGTACGCCATTTTTTAAATCTCGACAAAAAATTTTTCATCACTTTTTGACAAAACTTGCGATGCCGGCATCGTTAAAAACTTTAAAAATCAAAATGTCTGGGAAACCCGTATCTCCGCAACCAAGCCTCGTTGGTGGTTGCGGTTTTCACCGTTAAACTGAGGGTAAAAAGACCTTTCCATCCATGTACGCCATTTTTTAAATCTCGACAAAAAAAATTTCATCACTTTTTGACAAAACTTGCGATGCCGGCATCGTTAAAAACTTTAAAAATCAAAATGTCTTTGAAACCCTATATCTCCGCAACCAAGCCTCGTTGGTGGTTGCGGTTTTCACCATTAAACTGAGGGTAAAAAGACCTTTCCATCCATGTACGCCATTTTTTAAATCTCGACAAAAAAAATTTTCATCACTTTTTGACAAAACTTGCGATGCCGGCATCGTTAAAAACTTTAAAAATCAAAATGTCTTTGAAACCCTATATCTCCGCAACCAAGCCTCGTTGGTGGTTGCGGTTTTCACCGTTAAACTCAGGGTAAAAAGACCTTTTCATCCATGTTCGCTATTTTTTAAATCTCGACAAAAAAATTTTTCATCACTTTTTGACAAAACTTGCGATGCCGGCATCGTTAAAAACTTTAAAAATCAAAATGTCTTTGAAACCCTATATCTCCGCAACCAAGCCTCGTTGGTGGTTGCGGTTTTCACCGTTAAACTCAGGGTAAAAAGACCTTTCCATCCATGTACGCCATTTTTTAAATCTCGACAAAAAAATTTTCATCACTTTTTGACAAAACTTGCGATGCCGGCATCGTTAAAAACTTTAAAAATCAAAATGTCTTTGAAACCCTATATCTCCGCAACCAAGCCTCGTTGGTGGTTGCGGTTTTCACCGTTAAACTGAGGGTAAAAAGACCTTTCCATCCATGTACGCCATTTTTTAAATCTCGACAAAAAAAATTTTCATCACTTTTTGACAAAACTTGCGATGCCGGCATCGTTAAAAACTTTAAAAATCAAAATGTCTTTGAAACCCTATATCTCCGCAACCAAGCCTCGTTGGTGGTTGCGGTTTTCACCGTTAAACTCAGGGTAAAAAGACCTTTCCATCCATGTACGCCATTTTTTAAATCTCGACAAAAAAAATTTTCATCACTTTTTGACAAAACTTGCGATGCCGGCATCGTTAAAAACTTTAAAAATCAAAATGTCTTTGAAACCCTATATCTCCGCAACCAAGCCTCGTTGGTGGTTGCGGTTTTCACCGTTAAACTCAGGGTAAAAAGACCTTTCCATCTATGTACGCCATTTTTTAAATCTCGACAAAAAAAATTTTCATCACTTTTTGACAAAACTTGCGATGCCGGCATCGTTAAAAACTTTAAAAATCAAAATGTCTTTGAAACCCCATATCTCCGCAACCAAGCCTCGTTAGTGGTTGCGGTTTTCACCGTTAAACTGAGGGTAAAAAGACCTTTCCATCCATGTACGCCATTTTTTAAATCTCGACAAAAAAAATTTTCATCACTTTTTGACAAAACTTGCGATGCCGGCATCGTTAAAAACTTTAAAAATCAAAATGTATTTGAAACCCTATATCTCCGCAAGCAAGCCTCGTTGGTGGTTGCGGTTTTCACCGTTAAACTGAGGGTAAAAAGACCTTTCCATCCATGTACGCCATTTTTTAAATCTCGACAAAAAATTTTTCATCACTTTTTGACAAAACTTGCGATGCCGGCATCGTTAAAAACTTTAAAAATCAAAATGTCTTTGATACCCCATATCTCCGCAAGCAAGCCTCGTTGGTGGTTTCGGTTTTCACTGTTAAACTGAGGGTAAATAGACCTTTCCATCCATGTACGCCATTTTTTAAATCTCGCCAAAAATTTTTCATCACTTTTTGATAAAACTTGCGATGCCGGCATCGTTAAAAACTTTAAAAATCAGAATGTCTTTGAAACCCCATATCTCCGCAACCAAGCCTCGTTAGTGGTTGCGGTTTTCACCGTTAAACTGAGGGTAAAAAGACCTTTCCATCCATGTACGCCATTTTTTAAATCTCGACAAAAAATTTTTCATCACTTTTTGACAAAACTTGCGATGCCGGCATCGTTAAAAACTTTAAAAATCAAAATGTCTTGGAAACACATATCTCCGCAACCAAGCCTCGTTGGTGGTTGCGGTTTTCACCGTTAAACTGAGGGTAAAAAGACCTTTCCATCCATGTACGCCATTTTTTAAATCTCGACAAAAAATTTTTCATCACTTTTTGACAAAACTTGCGATGCCGGCATCGTTAAAAACTTTAAAAATCAAAATGTCTTTGAAACCCTATATCTCCGCAACCAAGCCTCGTTGGTGGTTGCGGTTTTCACCGTTAAACTCAGGGTAAAAAGACCTTTCCATCCATGTACGCCATTTTTTAAATCTCGACAAAAAAAATTTTCATCACTTTTTGACAAAACTTGCGATGCCGGCATCGTTAAAAACTTTAAAAATCAAAATGTCTTTGAAACCTCATATCTCCGCAACCAAGCTTCGTTGGTGGTTGCGGTTTTCACCGTTAAACTCAGGGTAAAAAGACCTTTCCATCCATGTACGCCATTTTTTAAATCTCGACAAAAAAATTTTTCATCACTTTTTGACAAAACTTGCGATGCCGGCATCGTTAAAAACTTTAAAAATCAAAATGTCTTTGAAACCCTATATCTCCGCAACCAAGCTTCGTTGGTGGTTGCGGTTTTCACCGTTAAACTGAGGGTAAAAAGACCTTTCCATCCATGTACGTCATTTTTTAAATCTCGACAAAAAAATTTTTCATCACTTTTTGACAAAACTTGCGATGCCGGCATCGTTAAAAACTTTAAAAATCAAAATGTCTTTGAAACCTCATATCTCCGCAACCAAGCCTCGTTAGTGGTTGCGGTTTTCACCGTTAAACTGAGGGTAAAAAGACCTTTCCATCCATGTACGCCATTTTTTAAATCTCGACAAAAAAATTTTTCATCACTTTTTGACAAAACTTGCGATGCCGGCATCGTTAAAAACTTTAAAAATCAAAATGTCTTTGAAACCCTATATCTCCGCAACCAAGCCTCGTTGGTGGTTGCGGTTTTCACCATTAAACTGAGGGTAAAAAGACCTTTCCATCCATGTACGCCATTTTTTAAATCTCGACAAAAAATTTTTCATCACTTTTTGACAAAACTTGCGATGCCGGCATCGTTAAAAACTTTAAAAATCAAAATGTCTGGGAAACCCGTATCTCCGCAACCAAGCCTCGTTGGTGGTTGCGGTTTTCACCGTTAAACTGAGGGTAAAAAGACCTTTCCATCCATGTACGCCATTTTTTAAATCTCGACAAAAAAAATTTCATCACTTTTTGACAAAACTTGCGATGCCGGCATCGTTAAAAACTTTAAAAATCAAAATGTCTTTGAAACCCTATATCTCCGCAACCAAGCCTCGTTGGTGGTTGCGGTTTTCACCATTAAACTGAGGGTAAAAAGACCTTTCCATCCATGTACGCCATTTTTTAAATCTCGACAAAAAAAATTTTCATCACTTTTTGACAAAACTTGCGATGCCGGCATCGTTAAAAACTTTAAAAATCAAAATGTCTTTGAAACCCTATATCTCCGCAACCAAGCCTCGTTGGTGGTTGCGGTTTTCACCGTTAAACTCAGGGTAAAAAGACCTTTTCATCCATGTTCGCTATTTTTTAAATCTCGACAAAAAAATTTTTCATCACTTTTTGACAAAACTTGCGATGCCGGCATCGTTAAAAACTTTAAAAATCAAAATGTCTTTGAAACCCTATATCTCCGCAACCAAGCCTCGTTGGTGGTTGCGGTTTTCACCGTTAAACTCAGGGTAAAAAGACCTTTCCATCCATGTACGCCATTTTTTAAATCTCGACAAAAAAATTTTCATCACTTTTTGACAAAACTTGCGATGCCGGCATCGTTAAAAACTTTAAAAATCAAAATGTCTTTGAAACCCTATATCTCCGCAACCAAGCCTCGTTGGTGGTTGCGGTTTTCACCGTTAAACTGAGGGTAAAAAGACCTTTCCATCCATGTACGCCATTTTTTAAATCTCGACAAAAAAAATTTTCATCACTTTTTGACAAAACTTGCGATGCCGGCATCGTTAAAAACTTTAAAAATCAAAATGTCTTTGAAACCCTATATCTCCGCAACCAAGCCTCGTTGGTGGTTGCGGTTTTCACCGTTAAACTCAGGGTAAAAAGACCTTTCCATCCATGTACGCCATTTTTTAAATCTCGACAAAAAAAATTTTCATCACTTTTTGACAAAACTTGCGATGCCGGCATCGTTAAAAACTTTAAAAATCAAAATGTCTTTGAAACCCTATATCTCCGCAACCAAGCCTCGTTGGTGGTTGCGGTTTTCACCGTTAAACTCAGGGTAAAAAGACCTTTCCATCCATGTACGCCATTTTTTAAATCTCGACAAAAAAAATTTTCATCACTTTTTGACAAAACTTGCGATGCCGGCATCGTTAAAAACTTTAAAAATCAAAATGTCTTTGAAACCCCATATCTCCGCAACCAAGCCTCGTTAGTGGTTGCGGTTTTCACCGTTAAACTGAGGGTAAAAAGACCTTTCCATCCATGTACGCCATTTTTTAAATCTCGACAAAAAAAATTTTCATCACTTTTTGACAAAACTTGCGATGCCGGCATCGTTAAAAACTTTAAAAATCAAAATGTATTTGAAACCCTATATCTCCGCAAGCAAGCCTCGTTGGTGGTTGCGGTTTTCACCGTTAAACTGAGGGTAAAAAGACCTTTCCATCCATGTACGCCATTTTTTAAATCTCGACAAAAAATTTTTCATCACTTTTTGACAAAACTTGCGATGCCGGCATCGTTAAAAACTTTAAAAATCAAAATGTCTTTGATACCCCATATCTCCGCAAGCAAGCCTCGTTGGTGGTTTCGGTTTTCACTGTTAAACTGAGGGTAAATAGACCTTTCCATCCATGTACGCCATTTTTTAAATCTCGCCAAAAATTTTTCATCACTTTTTGATAAAACTTGCGATGCCGGCATCGTTAAAAACTTTAAAAATCAGAATGTCTTTGAAACCCCATATCTCCGCAACCAAGCCTCGTTAGTGGTTGCGGTTTTCACCGTTAAACTGAGGGTAAAAAGACCTTTCCATCCATGTACGCCATTTTTTAAATCTCGACAAAAAATTTTTCATCACTTTTTGACAAAACTTGCGATGCCGGCATCGTTAAAAACTTTAAAAATCAAAATGTATTTGAAACCCTATATCTCCGCAAGCAAGCCTCGTTGGTGGTTGCGGTTTTACCGTTAAACTGAGGGTAAAAAGACCTTTCCATCCATGTACGCCATTTTTTAAATCTCGACAAAAAATTTTTCATCACTTTTTGACAAAACTTGCGATGCCGGCATCGTTAAAAACTTTAAAAATCAAAATGTCTTTGAAACCCTATATCTCCGCAACCAAGCTTCGTTGGTGGTTGCGGTTTTCACCGTTAAACTCAGGGTAAAAAGACCTTTCCATCCATGTACGCCATTTTTTAAATCTCGACAAAAAAAATTTCATCACTTTTTGACAAAACTTGCGATGCCGGCATCGTTAAAAACTTTAAAAATCAAAATGTCTTTGAAACCCTATATCTCCGCAACCAAGCCTCGTTGGTGGTTGCAGTTTTCACCGTTAAACTCAGGGTAAAAAGACCTTTCCATCCATGTACGCCATTTTTTAAATCTCGACAAAAAAAATTTTCATCACTTATTGACAAAACTTGCGATGCCGGCATCGTTAAAAACTTTAAAAATCAAAATGTCTTTGAAACCCTATATCTCCGCAACCAAGCCTCGTTGGTGGTTGCGGTTTTCACCGTTAAACTCAGGGTAAAAAGACCTTTCCATCCATGTACGCCATTTTTTAAATCTCGACAAAAAAATTTTTCATCACTTTTTTACAAAACTTGCGATGCCGGCATCGTTAAAAACTTTAAAAATCAAAATGTCTTTGAAACCCTATATCTCCGCAACCAAGCTTCGTTGGTGGTTGCGGTTTTCACCGTTAAACTGAGGATAAAAAGACCTTTCCATCCATGTACGTCATTTTTTAAATCTCGACAAAAAAATTTTTCATCACTTTTTGACAAAACTTGCGATGCCGGCATCGTTAAAAACTTTAAAAATCAAAATGTCTTTGAAACCTCATATCTCCGCAACCAAGCCTCGTTAGTGGTTGCGGTTTTCACCGTTAAACTGAGGGTAAAAAGACCTTTCCATCCATGTACGCCATTTTTTAAATCTCGACAAAAAAATTTTTCATCACTTTTTGACAAAACTTGCGATGCCGGCATCGTTAAAAACTTTAAAAATCAAAATGTCTTTGAAACCCTATATCTCCGCAACCAAGCCTCGTTGGTGGTTGCGGTTTTCACCATTAAACTGAGGGTAAAAAGACCTTTCCATCCATGTACGCCATGTTTTAAATCTCGACAAAAAATTTTTCATCACTTTTTGACAAAACTTGCGATGCCGGCATCGTTAAAAACTTTAAAAATCAAAATGTCTTTAAAACCCTATATCTCCGCAACCAAGCCTCGTTGGTGGTTGCGGTTTTCACCGTTAAACTGAGGGTAAAAAGACCTTTCCATCCATGTACGCCATTTTTTAAATCTCGACAAAAAAAATTTTCATCACTTTTTGACAAAACTTGCGATGCCGGCATCGTTAAAAACTTTAAAAATCAAAATGTCTTTGAAACCCTATATCTCCGCAACCAAGCCTCGTTGGTGGTTGCGGTTTTCACCGTTAAACTCAGGGTAAAAAGACCTTTTCATCCATGTTCGCTATTTTTTAAATCTCGACAAAAAAATTTTTCATCACTTTTTGACAAAACTTGCGATGCCGGCATCGTTAAAAACTTTAAAAATCAAAATGTCTTTGAAACCCTATATCTCCGCAACCAAGCCTCGTTGGTGGTTGCGGTTTTCACCGTTAAACTCAGGGTAAAAAGACCTTTCCATCCATATACGCCATTTTTTAAATCTCGACAAAAAAAATTTTCATCACTTTTTGACAAAACTTGCGATGCCGGCATCGTTAAAAACTTTAAAAATCAAAATGTCTTTGAAACCCTATATCTCCGCAACCAAGCCTCGTTGGTGGTTGCGGTTTTCACCGTTAAACTCAGGGTAAAAAGACCTTTCCATCCATGTACGCCATTTTTTAAATCTCGACAAAAAAAATTTTCATCACTTTTTGACAAAACTTGCGATGCCGGCATCGTTAAAAACTTTAAAAATCAAAATGTCTTTGAAACCCTATATCTCCGCAACCAAGCCTCGTTGGTGGTTGCGGTTTTCACCGTTAAACTCAGGGTAGAAAGACCTTTCCATCCATGTACGCTATTTTTTAAATCTCGACAAAAAAAATTTTCATCACTTTTTGACAAATCTTGCGATGCCGGCATCGTTAAAAACTTTAAAAATCAAAATGTCTTTGAAACCCTATATCTCCGCAACCAAGCCTCGTTGGTGGTTGCGGTTTTCACCGTTAAACTGAGGGTAAAAAGACCTTTCCATCCATGTACGCCATTTTTTAAATCTCGACAAAAAAAATTTTCATCACTTTTTGACAAAACTTGCGATGCCGGCATCGTTAAAAACTTTAAAAATCAAAATGTCTTTGAAACCCTATATCTCCGCAACCAAGCCTCGTTGGTGGTTGCGGTTTTCACCGTTAAACTCAGGGTAAAAAGACCTTTCCATCCATGTACGCCATTTTTTAAATCTCGACAAAAAAAATTTTCATCACTTTTTGACAAAACTTGCGATGCCGGCATCGTTAAAAACTTTAAAAATCAAAATGTCTTTGAAACCCCATATCTCCGCAACCAAGCCTCGTTAGTGGTTTTCATCACTTTTTGACAAAACTTGCGATGCCGGCATCGTTAAAAACTTTAAAAATCAAAATGTCTTTAAAACCCTATATCTCCGCAACCAAGCCTCGTTGGTGGTTGCGGTTTTCACCGTTAAACTGAGGGTAAAAAGACCTTTCCATCCATGTACGCCATTTTTTAAATCTCGACAAAAAAAATTTTCATCACTTTTTGACAAAACTTGCGATGCCGGCATCGTTAAAAACTTTAAAAATCAAAATGTCTTTGAAACCCTATATCTCCGCAACCAAGCCTCGTTGGTGGTTGCGGTTTTCACCGTTAAACTCAGGGTAAAAAGACCTTTTCATCCATGTTCGCTATTTTTTAAATCTCGACAAAAAAATTTTTCATCACTTTTTGACAAAACTTGCGATGCCGGCATCGTTAAAAACTTTAAAAATCAAAATGTCTTTGAAACCCTATATCTCCGCAACCAAGCCTCGTTGGTGGTTGCGGTTTTCACCGTTAAACTCAGGGTAAAAAGACCTTTCCATCCATATACGCCATTTTTTAAATCTCGACAAAAAAAATTTTCATCACTTTTTGACAAAACTTGCGATGCCGGCATCGTTAAAAACTTTAAAAATCAAAATGTCTTTGAAACCCTATATCTCCGCAACCAAGCCTCGTTGGTGGTTGCGGTTTTCACCGTTAAACTCAGGGTAAAAAGACCTTTCCATCCATGTACGCCATTTTTTAAATCTCGACAAAAAAAATTTTCATCACTTTTTGACAAAACTTGCGATGCCGGCATCGTTAAAAACTTTAAAAATCAAAATGTCTTTGAAACCCTATATCTCCGCAACCAAGCCTCGTTGGTGGTTGCGGTTTTCACCGTTAAACTCAGGGTAGAAAGACCTTTCCATCCATGTACGCTATTTTTTAAATCTCGACAAAAAAAATTTTCATCACTTTTTGACAAATCTTGCGATGCCGGCATCGTTAAAAACTTTAAAAATCAAAATGTCTTTGAAACCCTATATCTCCGCAACCAAGCCTCGTTGGTGGTTGCGGTTTTCACCGTTAAACTGAGGGTAAAAAGACCTTTCCATCCATGTACGCCATTTTTTAAATCTCGACAAAAAAAATTTTCATCACTTTTTGACAAAACTTGCGATGCCGGCATCGTTAAAAACTTTAAAAATCAAAATGTCTTTGAAACCCTATATCTCCGCAACCAAGCCTCGTTGGTGGTTGCGGTTTTCACCGTTAAACTCAGGGTAAAAAGACCTTTCCATCCATGTACGCCATTTTTTAAATCTCGACAAAAAAAATTTTCATCACTTTTTGACAAAACTTGCGATGCCGGCATCGTTAAAAACTTTAAAAATCAAAATGTCTTTGAAACCCCATATCTCCGCAACCAAGCCTCGTTAGTGGTTGCGGTTTTCACCGTTAAACTGAGGGTAAAAAGACCTTTCCATCCATGTACGCCATTTTTTAAATCTCGACAAAAAAAATTTTCATCACTTTTTGACAAAACTTGCGATGCCGGCATCGTTAAAAACTTTAAAAATCAAAATGTCCTTGAAACCCCATATCTCCGCAACCAAGCCTCGTTAGTGGTTGCGGTTTTCACCATTAAACTGAGGGTAAAAAGACCTTTCCATCCATGTACGCCATTTTTTAAATCTCGACAAAAAAAATTTTCATCACTTTTTGACAAAACTTGCGATGCCGGCATCGTTAAAAACTTTAAAAATCAAAATGTCTTTGAAACCCTATATCTCCGCAACCAAGCCTCGTTGGTGGTTGCGGTTTTCACCGTTAAACTCAGGGTAAAAAGACCTTTCCATCCATGTACGCCATTTTTTAAATCTCGACAAAAAAAATTTTCATCACTTTTTGACAAAACTTGCGATGCCGGCATCGTTAAAAACTTTAAAAATCAAAATGTCTTTGAAACCCCATATCTCCGCAACCAAGCCTCGTTAGTGGTTGCGGTTTTCACCGTTAAACTGAGGGTAAAAAGACCTTTCCATCCATGTTCGCCATTTTTTAAATCTCGACAAAAAAAATTTTCATCACTTTTTGACAAAACTTGCGATGAACTTTAAAAATCAAAATGTCTTTGAAACCCCATATCTCCGCAAGCAAGCCTCGTTAGTGGTTGCGGTTTTCACCATTAAACTGAGGGTAAAAAGACCTTTCCATCCATGTACGCCATTTTTTAAATCTCGACAAAAAAAATTTTCATCACTTTTTGACAAAACTTGCGATGCCGGCATCGTTAAAAACTTTAAAAATCAAAATGTCCTTGAAACCCCATATCTCCGCAACCAAGCCTCGTTAGTGGTTGCGGTTTTCACCATTAAACTGAGGGTAAAAAGACCTTTCCATCCATGTACGCCATTTTTTAAATCTCGACAAAAAAAATTTTCATCACTTTTTGACAAAACTTGCGATGCCGGCATCGTTAAAAACTTTAAAAATCAAAATGTCTTTGAAACCCTATATCTCCGCAACCAAGCCTCGTTGGTGGTTGCGGTTTTCACCGTTAAACTCAGGGTAAAAAGACCTTTCCATCCATGTACGCCATTTTTTAAATCTCGACAAAAAAAATTTTCATCACTTTTTGACAAAACTTGCGATGCCGGCATCGTTAAAAACTTTAAAAATCAAAATGTCTTTGAAACCCCATATCTCCGCAACCAAGCCTCGTTAGTGGTTGCGGTTTTCACCGTTAAACTGAGGGTAAAAAGACCTTTCCATCCATGTACGTCATTTTTTAAATCTCGACAAAAAAATTTTTCATCACTTTTTGACAAAACTTGCGATGCCGGCATCGTTAAAAACTTTAAAAATCAAAATGTCTTTGAAACCCCATATCTCCGCAACCAAGCCTCGTTAGTGGTTGCGGTTTTCACCGTTAAACTGAGGGTTAAAAGACCTTTCCATCCATGTACGCCATTTTTTAAATCTCGACAAAAAAATTTTTCATCACTTTTTGACAAAACTTGCGATGCCGGCATCGTTAAAAACTTTTAAAATCAAAATGTCTTTGAAACCCTATATCTCCGCAACCAAGCCTCGTTGGTGGTTGCGGTTTTCACCGTTAAACTCAGGGTAAAAAGACCTTTCCATCCATGTACGCCATTTTTTAAATCTCGACAAAAAAAATTTTTCATCACTTTTTGACAAAACTTGCGATGCCGGCATCGTTAAAAACTTTAAAAATCAAAATGTCTTTGAAACCCTATATCTCCGCAACCAAGCCTCGTTGGTGGTTGCGGTTTTCACCGTTAAACTGAGGGTAAAAAGACCTTTCCATCCATGTACGCCATTTTTTAAATCTCGACAAAAAAATTTTTCATCACTTTTTGACAAAACTTGCGATGCCGGCATCGTTAAAAACTTTAAAAATCAAAATGTCTTTGAAACCCTATATCTCCGCAACCAAGCCTCGTTGGTGGTTGCGGTTTTCACCGTTAAACTCAGGGTAAAAAGACCTTTCCATCCATGTACGCCATTTTTTAAATCTCGACAAAAAAATTTTTCATCACTTTTTGACAAAACTTGCGATGCCGGCATCGTTAAAAACTTTAAAAATCAAAATGTCTTTGAAACCCTATATCTCCGCAACCAAGCTTCGTTGGTGGTTGCGGTTTTCACCGTTAAACTGAGGGTAAAAAGACCTTTCCATCCATGTACGTCATTTTTTAAATCTCAACAAAAAAATTTTCATCACTTTTTGACAAAACTTGCGATGCCGGCATCGTTAAAAACTTTAAAAATCAAAATGTCTTTGAAACCTCATATCTCCGCAACCAAGCCTCGTTAGTGGTTGCGGTTTTCACCGTTAAACTGAGGGTAAAAAGACCTTTCCATCCATGTACGCCATTTTTTAAATCTCGACAAAAAAATTTTTTATCACTTTTTGACAAAACTTGCGATGCCGCCATCGTTAAAAACTTTAAAAATCAAAATGTCTTTGAAACCCTATATCTCCGCAACCAAGCCTCGTTGGTGGTTGCGCTTTTCACCGTTAAACTGAGGGTAAAAAGAACTTTCCATCCATGTACGCCATTTTTTAAATCTCGACAAAAAAAATTTTCATCACTTTTTGACAAAACTTGCGATGCCGGCATCGTTAAAAACTTTAAAAATCAAAATGTCTTTGAAACCCTATATCTCCGCAACCAAGCCTCGTTGGTGGTTGCGGTTTTCACCGTTAAACTCAGGGTAAAAAGACCTTTCCATCCATGTACGCCATTTTTTAAATCTCGACAAAAAAAATTTTCATCACTTTTTGACAAAACTTGCGATGCCGGCATCGTTAAAAACTTTAAAAATCAAAATGTCTTTGAAACCCTATATCTCCGCAACCAAGCCTCGTTGGTGGTTGCGGTTTTCACCGTTAAACTCAGGGTAAAAAGACCTTTCCATCCATGTACGCCATTTTTTAAATCTCGACAAAAAAAATTTTCATCACATTTTGACAAAACTTGCGATGCCGGCATCGTTAAAAACTTTAAAAATCAAAATGTCTTTGAAACCCTATATCTCCGCAACCAAGCCTCGTTGGTGGTTGCGGTTTTCACCGTTAAACTCAGAGTAAAAAGACCTTTCCATCCATGTACGCCATTTTTTAAATCTCGGCAAAAAAATTTTTCATCACTTTTTGACAAAACTTGCGATGCCGGCATCGTTAAAAACTTTAAAAATCAAAATGTCTTGGAAACCCATTTCTCCGCAACCAAGCCTCGTTGGTGGTTGCGGTTTTCACCGTTAAACTGAGGGTAAAAAGACCTTTCCATCCATGTACGCCATTTTTTAAATCTCGACAAAAAAATTTTTCATCACTTTTTGACAAAACTTGCGATGCCGGCATCGTTAAAAACTTTAAAAATCAAAATGTCTTTGAAACCCTATATCTCCGCAACCAAGCCTCGTTGGTGGTTGCGGTTTTTACCGTTAAACTCAGGGTAAAAAGACCTTTCCATCCATGTACGCCATTTTTTAAATCTCGACAAAAAAAATTTTCATCACTTTTTGACAAAACTTGCGATGCCGGCATCGTTAAAAACTTTAAAAATCAAAATGTCTTTGAAACCCTATATCTCCGCAACCAAGCCTCGTTGGTGGTTGCGGTTTTCACCGTTAAACTTAGGGTAAAAAGACCTTTCCATCCATGTACACATTTTTTAAATCTCGACAAAAAAAAATTTCATCACTTTTTGACAAAACTTGCGATGCCGGCATCGTTAAAAACTTTAAAAATCAAAATGTCTTTGAAACCCTATATCTCCGCAACCAAGCCTCGTTGGTGGTTGCGGTTTTCACCGTTAAACTCAGGGTAAAAAGACCTTTCCATCCATGTACGCCATTTTTTAAATCTCGACAAAAAATTTTTCATCACATTTTGACAAAACTTGCGATGCCGGCATCGTTAAAAACTTTAAAAATCAAAATGTATTTGAAACCCTATATCTCCGCAAGCAAGCCTCGTTGGTGGTTGCGGTTTTCACCGTTAAACTGAGGGTAAAAAGACCTTTCCATCCATGTACGCCATTTTTTAAATCTCGACAAAAAAAATTTTCATCACTTTTTGACAAAACTTGCGATGCCGGCATCGTTAAAAACTTTAAAAATCAAAATGTCTTGGAAACCCATATCTCCGCAACCAAGCCTCGTTGGTGGTTGCGGTTTTCACCGTTAAACTGAGGGTAAAAAGACCTTTCCATCCATGTACGCCATTTTTTAAATCTCGACAAAAAAAATTTTCATCACTTTTTGACAAAACTTGCGATGCCGGCATCGTTAAAAACTTTAAAAATCAAAATGTCTTTGAAACCCTATATCTCCGCAACCAAGCCTTGTTGGTGGTTGCGGTTTTCACCGTTAAACTGAGGGTAAAAAGACCTTTCCATCCATGTACGCCATTTTTTAAATCTCGACAAAAAAATTTTCATCACTTTTTGACAAAACTTGCGATGCCGGCATCGTTAAAAACTTTAAAAATCAAAATGTCTTTGAAACCCCATATCTCCGCAACCAAGCCTCGTTAGTGGTTGCGGTTTTCACCGTTAAACTCAGGGTAAAAAGACCTTTCCATCCATGTACGCCATTTTTTAAATCTCGACAAAAAAATTTTCATCATTTTTTGACAAAACTTGCGATGCCGGCATCGTTAAAAACTTTAAAAATCAAAATGTCCTTGAAACCCCATATCTCCGCAAGCAAGCCTCGTTAGTGGTTGCGGTTTTCACCATTAAACTGAGGGTAAAAAGACCTTTCCATCCATGTACGCCATTTTTTAAATCTCGACAAAAAAAATTTTCATCACTTTTTGACAAAACTTGCGATGCCGGCATCGTTAAAAACTTTAAAAATCAAAATGTCTTTGAAACCCTATATCTCCGCAACCAAGCCTCGTTGGTGGTTGCGGTTTTCACCGTTAAACTCAGGGTAAAAAGACCTTTCCATCCATGTACGCCATTTTTTAAATCTCGACAAAAAAAATTTTCATCACTTTTTGACAAAACTTGCGATGCCGGCATCGTTAAAAACTTTAAAAATCAAAATGTCTTTGAAACCCCATATCTCCGCAACCAAGCCTCGTTAGTGGTTTGCGGTTTTCACCGTTAAACTGAGAGTAAAAAGACCTTTCCATCCATGTTCGCCATTTTTTAAATCTCGACAAAAAAAATTTTCATCACTTTTTGACAAAACTTGCGATGCCGGCATCGTTAAAAACTTTAAAAATCAAAATGTCCTTGAAACCCCATATCTCCGCAAGCAAGCCTCGTTAGTGGTTGCGGTTTTCACCATTAAACTGAGGGTAAAAAGACCTTTCCATCCATGTACGCCATTTTTTAAATCTCGACAAAAAAAATTTTCATCACTTTTTGACAAAACTTGCGATGCCGGCATCGTTAAAAACTTTAAAAATCAAAATGTCTTTGAAACCCTATATCTCCGCAACCAAGCCTCGTTGGTGGTTGCGGTTTTCTCCGTTAAACTCAGGGTAAAAAGACCTTCCCATCCATGTACGCCATTTTTTAAATCTCGACAAAAAAAATTTTCATCACTTTTTGACAAAACTTGCGATCCGGCATCGTTAAAAACTTTAAAAATCAAAATGTCTTTGAAACCCCATATCTCCGCAACCAAGCCTCGTTAGTGGTTGCGGTTTTCACCGTTAAACTGAGAGTAAAAAGACCTTTCCATCCACGTTCGCCATTTTTTAAATCTCGACAAAAAAAATTTTCATCACTTTTTGACAAAACTTGCGATGAACTTTAAAAATCAAAATGTCTTTGAAACCCCATATCTCCGCAAGCAAGCCTCGTTAGTGGTTGCGGTTTTCACCATTAAACTGAGGGTAAAAAGACCTTTCCATCCATGTACGCCATTTTTTAAATCTCGACAAAAAAATTTTCATCACTTTTTGACAAAACTTGCGATGCCGGCATCGTTAAAAACTTTAAAAATCAAAATGTCTTTGAAACCCTATATCTCCGCAACCAAGCCTCGTTGGTGGTTGCGGTTTTCACCGTTAAACTGAGGGTAAAAAGACCTTTCCATCCATGTACGCCATTTTTTAAATCTTGACAAAAAAAATTTTCATCACTTTTTAACAAAACTTGCGATGCCGGCATCGTTAAAAACTTTAAAAATCAAAATGTCTTTGAAACCCTATATCTCCGCAACCAAGCCTCGTTGGTGGTTGCGGTTTTCACCGTTAAACTGAGGGTAAAAAGACCTTTCCATCCATGTACGTCATTTTTTAAATCTCGACAAAAAAATTTTTCATCACTTTTTGACAAAACTTGCGATGCCGGCATCGTTAAAAACTTTAAAAATCAAAATGTCTTTGAAACCCTATATCTCCGCAACCAAGCCTCGTTGGTGGTTGCGGTTTTCACCGTTAAACTGAGGGTAAAAAGACCTTTCCATCCATGTACGTCATTTTTTAAATCTCGACAAAAAAATTTTTCATCACTTTTTGACAAAACTTGCGATGCCGGCATCGTTAAAAACTTTAAAAATCAAAATGTCTTTGAAACCCTATATCTCCGCAACCAAGCCTCGTTGGTGGTTGCGGTTTTCACCGTTAAACTGAGGGTAAAAAGACCTTTCCATCTATGTACGTCATTTTTTAAATCTCGACAAAAAAATTTTTCATCACTTTTTGACAAAACTTGCGATGCCGGCATCGTTAAAAACTTTAAAAATCAAAATGTCTTTGAAACCCCATATCTCCGCAACCAAGCCTCGTTAGTGGTTGCGGTTTTCACCGTTAAACTGAGGGTTAAAAGACCTTTCCATCCATGTACGTCATTTTTTAAATCTCGACAAAAAAATTTTTCATCACTTTTTGACAAAACTTGCGATGCCGGCATCGTTAAAAACTTTAAAAATCAAAATGTATTTGAAACCCTATATCTCCGCAAGCAAGCCTCGTTGGTGGTTGCGGTTTTCACCGTTAAACTGAGGGTAAAAAGACCTTTCCATCCATGTACGCCATTTTTTAAATCTCGACAAAAAAATTTTTCATCACTTTTTGACAAAACTTGCGATGCGGGCATCGTTAAAAACTTTAAAAATCAAAATGTCTTGGAAACCCATATCTCCGCAAACAAGCCTCGTTGGTGGTTGCGGTTTTCACCGTTAAACTGAGGGTAAAAAGACCTTTCCATCCATGTACGCCATTTTTTAAATCTCGACAAAAAAAATTTTCATCACTTTTTGACAAAACTTGCGATGCCGGCATCGTTAAAAACTTTAAAAATCAAAATGTCTTTGAAACCCTATATCTCCGCAACCAAGCCTCGTTGGTGGTTGCGGTTTTCACCGTTAAACTCAGGGTAAAAAGACCTTTCCATCCATGTACGCCATTTTTTAAATCTCGACAAAAAAAATTTTCATTACTTTTTGACAAAACTTGCGATGCCGGCATCGTTAAAAACTTTAAAAATCAAAATGTCTTTGAAACCCTATATCTCCGCAACCAAGCCTCGTTGGTGGTTGCGGTTTTCACCGTTAAACTCAGGGTAAAAAGACCTTTCCATCCATGTACGCCATTTTTTAAATCTCGACAAAAAAAATTTTCATCACTTTTTGACAAAACTTGCGATGCCGGCATCGTTAAAAACTTTAAAAATCAAAATGTCTTTGAAACCCTATATCTCCGCAACCAAGCCTCGTTGGTGGTTGCGGTTTTCACCGTTAAACTCAGGGTAAAAAGACCTTTCCATCCATGTACGCCATTTTTTAAATCTCGACAAAAAAAATTTTCATCACTTTTTGACAAAACTTGCGATGCCGGCATCGTTAAAAACTTTAAAAATCAAAATGTCTTTGAAACCCTATATCTCCGCAACCAAGCCTCGTTGGTGGTTGCGGTTTTCACCGTTAAACTCAGGGTAAAAAGACCTTTCCATCCATGTACGCCATTTTTTAAATCTCGACAAAAAAATTTTTCATCACTTTTTGACAAAACTTGCGATGCCGGCATCGTTAAAAACTTTAAAAATCAAAATGTCTTTGAAACCCTATATCTCCGCAACCAAGCTTCGTTGGTGGTTGCGGTTTTCACCGTTAAACTGAGGGTAAAAAGACCTTTCCATCCATGTACGTCATTTTTTAAATCTCGACAAAAAAATTTTCATCACTTTTTGACAAAACTTGCGATGCCGGCATCGTTAAAAACTTTAAAAATCAAAATGTCTTTGAAACCTCATATCTCCGCAACCAAGCCTCGTTAGTGGTTGCGGTTTTCACCGTTAAACTGAGGGTAAAAAGACCTTTCCATCCATGTACGCCATTTTTTAAATCTCGACAAAAAAAATTTGCATCACTTTTTGACAAAACTTGCGATGCCGGCATCGTTAAAAACTTTAAAAATCAAAATGTCTTTGAAACCCTATATCTCCGCAACCAAGCCTCGTTGGTGGTTGCGGTTTTCACCATTAAACTGAGGGTAAAAAGACCTTTCCATCCATGTACGCCATTTTTTAAATCTCGACAAAAAAAATTTTCATCACTTTTTGACAAAACTTGCGATGCCGGCATCGTTAAAAACTTTAAAAATCAAAATGTCTTTGAAACCCTATATCTCCGCAACCAAGCCTCGTTGGTGGTTGCGCTTTTCACCGTTAAACTGAGGGTAAAAAGAACTTTCCATCCATGTACGCCATTTTTTAAATCTCGACAAAAAAAATTTTCATCACTTTTTGACAAAACTTGCGATGCCGGCATCGTTAAAAACTTTAAAAATCAAAATGTCTTTGAAACCCTATATCTCCGCAACCAAGCCTCGTTGGTGGTTGCGGTTTTCACCGTTAAACTCAGGGTAAAAAGACCTTTCCATCCATGTACGCCATTTTTTAAATCTCGACAAAAAAAATTTTCATCACTTTTTGACAAAACTTGCGATGCCGGCATCGTTAAAAACTTTAAAAATCAAAATGTCTTTGAAACCCTATATCTCCGCAACCAAGCCTCGTTGGTGGTTGCGGTTTTCACCGTTAAACTCAGGGTAAAAAGACCTTTCCATCCATGTACGCCATTTTTTAAATCTCGACAAAAAAAATTTTCATCACATTTTGACAAAACTTGCGATGCCGGCATCGTTAAAAACTTTAAAAATCAAAATGTCTTTGAAACCCTATATCTCCGCAACCAAGCCTCGTTGGTGGTTGCGGTTTTCACCGTTAAACTCAGGGTAAAAAGACCTTTCCATCCATGTACGCCATTTTTTAAATCTCGACAAAAAAAATTTTCATCACTTTTTGACAAAACTTGCGATGCCGGCATCGTTAAAAACTTTAAAAATCAAAATGTCTTTGAAACCCTATATCTCCGCCACCAAGCCTCGTTGGTGGTTGCGGTTTTCACCGTTAAACTCAGGGTAAAAAGACCTTTCCATCCATGTACGCCATTTTTTAAATCTCGACAAAAAAAATTTTCATCACTTTTTGACAAAACTTGCGATGCCGGCATCGTTAAAAACTTTAAAAATCAAAATGTCTTTGAAACCCCATATCTCCGCAAGCAAGCCTCGTTAGTGGTTGCGGTTTTCACCATTAAACTGAGGGTAAAAAGACCTTTCCATCCATGTACGCCATTTTTTAAATCTCGACAAAAAAAATTTTCATCACTTTTTGACAAAACTTGCGATGCCGGCATCGTTAAAAACTTTAAAAATCAAAATGTCTTTGAAACCCTATATCTCCGCAACCAAACCTCGTTGGTGGTTGCGGTTTTCACCGTTAAACTCAGGGTAAAAAGACCTTTTCATCCATGTTCGCTATTTTTTAAATCTCGACAAAAAAATTTTTCATCACTTTTTGACAAAACTTGCGATGCCGGCATCGTTAAAAACTTTAAAAATCAAAATGTCTTTGAAACCCTATATCTCCGCAACCAAGCCTCGTTGGTGGTTGCGGTTTTCACCGTTAAACTCAGGGTAAAAAGACCTTTCCATCCATGTACGCCATTTTTTAAATCTCGACAAAAAAAATTTTCATCACTTTTTGACAAAACTTGCGATGCCGGCATCGTTAAAAACTTTAAAAATCAAAATGTCTTTGAAACCCTATATCTCCGCAACCAAGCCTCGTTGGTGGTTGCGGTTTTCACCGTTAAACTCAGGGTAAAAAGACCTTTCCATCCATGTACGCCATTTTTTAAATCTCGACAAAAAAAATTTCATCACTTTTTGACAAAACTTGCGATGCCGGCATCGTTAAAAACTTTAAAAATCAAAATGTCTTTGAAACCCTATATCTCCGCAACCAAGCCTCGTTGGTGGTTGCGGTTTTCTCCGTTAAACTCAGGGTAAAAAGACCTTTCCATCCATGTACGCCATTTTTTAAATCTCGACAAAAAAAATTTTCATCACTTTTTGACAAAACTTGCGATGCCGGCATCGTTAAAAACTTTAAAAATCAAAATGTCTTTGAAACCCCATATCTCCGCAACCAAGCCTCGTTAGTGGTTGCGGTTTTCACCGTTAAACTGAGGGTAAAAAGACCTTTCCATCTATGTACGCCATTTTTTAAATCTCGACAAAAAAATTTTCATAACTTTTTGACAAAACTTGCGATGCCGGCATCGTTAAAAACTTTAAAAATCAAAATGTCTTTGAAACCCTATATCTCCGCAACCAAGCCTCGTTAGTGGTTGCGGTTTTCACCGTTAAACTGAGGGTAAAAAGACCTTTCCATCCATGTACGCCATTTTTTAAATCTCGACAAAAAATTTTTCATCACTTTTTGACAAAACTTGCGATGCCGGCATCGTTAAAAACTTTAAAAATCAAAATGTATTTGAAACCCTATATCTCCGCAAGCAAGCCTCGTTGGTGGTTGCGGTTTTCACCGTTAAACTGAGGGTAAAAAGACCTTTCCATCCATGTACGCCATTTTTTAAATCTCGACAAAAAAAATTTTCATCACTTTTTGACAAAACTTGCGATGCCGGCATCGTTAAAAACTTTAAAAATCAAAATGTCTTTGAAACCCTATATCTCCGCAACCAAGCCTCGTTGGTGGTTGCGGTTTTCACCGTTAAACTCAAGGTAAAAAGAACTTTCCATCCATGTACGCCATTTTTTAAATCTCGACAAAAAAAATTTTCATCACTTTTTGACAAAACTTGCGATGCCGGCATCGTTAAAAACTTTAAAAATCAAAATGTCTTTGAAACCCTATATCTCCGCAACCAAGCCTCGTTGGTGGTTGCGGTTTTCACCGTTAAACTCAGGGTAAAAAGACCTTTCCATCCATGTACGCCATTTTTTAAATCTCGACAAAAAAAATTTTCATCACTTTTTGACAAAACTTGCGATGCCGGCATCGTTAAAAACTTTAAAAATCAAAATGTCTTTGAAACCCTATATCTCCGCAACCAAGCCTCGTTGGTGGTTGCGGTTTTCACCGTTAAACTCAGGGTAAAAAGACCTTTCCATCCATGTACGCCATTTTTTAAATCTCGACAAAAAAAATTTTCATCACTTTTTGACAAAACTTGCGATGCCGGCATCGTTAAAAACTTTAAAAATCAAAATGTCTTTGAAACCCTATATCTCCGCAACCAAGCCTCGTTGGTGGTTGCGGTTTTCACCGTTAAACTCAAGGTAAAAAGACCTTTCCATCCATGTACGTCATTTTTTAAATCTCGACAAAAAAATTTTTCATCACTTTTTGACAAAACTTGCGATGCCGGCATCGTTAAAAACTTTAAAAATCAAAATGTCTTTGAAACCCTATATCTCCGCAACCAAGCCTCGTTGGTGGTTGCGGTTTTCACCGTTAAACTCAGGGTAAAAAGACCTTTCCATCCATGTACGCTATTTTTTAAATCTCGACAAAAAAAATTTTCATCACTTTTTGACAAAACCTGCGATGCCGGCATCGTTAAAAACTTTAAAAATCAAAATGTCTTTGAAACCCTATATCTCCGCAACCAAGCCTCGTTGGTGGTTGCGGTTTTCACCGTTAAACTCAGGGTAAAAAGACCTTTCCATCCATGTACGCCATTTTTTAAATCTCGACAAAAAAAATTTTCATCACTTTTTGACAAAACTTGCGATGCCGGCATCGTTAAAAACTTTAAAAATCAAAATGTCTTTGAAACCCTATATCTCCGCAACCAAGCCTCGTTGGTGGTTGCGGTTTTCACCGTTAAACTCAGGGTAAAAAGACCTTTCCATCCATGTACGCCATTTTTTAAATCTCGACAAAAAAAATTTTCATCACTTTTTGACAAAACTTGCGATGCCGGCATCGTTAAAAACTTTAAAAATCAAAATGTCTTTGAAACCCTATATCTCCGCAACCAAGCCTCGTTGGTGGTTGCGGTTTTCACCGTTAAACTCAAGGTAAAAAGACCTTTCCATCCATGTACGTCATTTTTTAAATCTCGACAAAAAAATTTTTCATCACTTTTTGACAAAACTTGCGATGCCGGGCATCGTTAAAAACTTTAAAAATCAAAATGTCTTTGAAACCCTGTATCTCCGCAACCAAGTTTCGTTGGTGGTTGCGGTTTTCACCGTTAAACTGAGGGTAAAAAGACCTTTCCATCCATGTACGCCATTTTTTAAATCTCGACAAAAAAATTTTCATCACTTTTTGACAAAACTTGCGATGCCGGCATCATTAAAAACTTTAAAAATCAAAATGTCTTTGAAACCCCATATCTCCGCAACCAAGCCTCGTTAGTGGTTGCGGTTTTCACCGTTAAACTGAGGGTAAAAAGACCTTTCCATCCATGTACGCCATTTTTTAAATCTCGACAAAAAAAATTTTCATAACTTTTTGACAAAACTTGCGATGCCGGCATCGTTAAAAACTTTAAAAATCAAAATGTCTTTGAAACCCCATATCTCCGCAACCAAGCCTCGTTAGTGGTTGCGGTTTTCACCGTTAAACTGAGGGTAAAAAGACCTTTCCATCCATGTACGCCATTTTTTAAATCTCGACAAAAAATTTTTCATCACTTTTTGACAAAACTTGCGATGCCGGCATCGTTAAAAACTTTAAAAATCAAAATGTATTTGAAACCCTATATCTCCGCAAGCAAGCCTCGTTGGTGGTTGCGGTTTTCACCGTTAAACTGAGGGTAAAAAGACCTTTCCATCCATGTACGCCATTTTTTAAATCTCGACAAAAAAAATTTTCATCACTTTTTGACAAAACTTGCGATGCCGGCATCGTTAAAAACTTTAAAAATCAAAATGTCTTTGAAACCCTATATCTCCGCAACCAAGCCTCGTTGGTGGTTGCGGTTTTCACCGTTAAACTCAAGGTAAAAAGAACTTTCCATCCATGTACGCCATTTTTTAAATCTCGACAAAAAAAATTTTCATCACTTTTTGACAAAACTTGCGATGCCGGCATCGTTAAAAACTTTAAAAATCAAAATGTCTTTGAAACCCTATATCTCCGCAACCAAGCCTCGTTGGTGGTTGCGGTTTTCACCGTTAAACTCAAGGTAAAAAGACCTTTCCATCCATGTACGCCATTTTTTAAATCTCGACAAAAAAAATTTTCATCACTTTTTGACAAAACTTGCGATGCCGGCATCGTTAAAAACTTTAAAAATCAAAATGTCTTTGAAACCCTATATCTCCGCAACCAAGCCTCGTTGGTGGTTGCGGTTTTCACCGTTAAACTCAAGGTAAAAAGAACTTTCCATCCATGTACGCCATTTTTTAAATCTCGACAAAAAAAATTTTCATCACTTTTTGACAAAACTTGCGATGCCGGCATCGTTAAAAACTTTAAAAATCAAAATGTCTTTGAAACCCTATATCTCCGCAACCAAGCCTCGTTGGTGGTTGCGGTTTTCACCGTTAAACTCAGGGTAAAAAGACCTTTCCATCCATGTACGTCATTTTTTAAATCTCGACAAAAAAAATGTTCATCACTTTTTGACAAAACTTGCGATGCCGGCATCGTTAAAAACTTTAAAAATCAAAATGTCTTTGAAACCCTATATCTCCGCAACCAAGCCTCGTTGGTGGTTGCGGTTTTCACCGTTAAACTCAGGGTAAAAAGACCTTTCCATCCATGTACGCCATTTTTTAAATCTCGACAAAAAAAATTTTCATCACTTTTTGACAAAACTTGCGATGCCGGCATCGTTAAAAACTTTAAAAATCAAAATGTCTTTGAAACCCTATATCTCCGCAACCAAGCCTCGTTGGTGGTTGCGGTTTTCACCGTTAAACTCAGGGTAAAAAGAACTTTCCATCCATGTACGCCATTTTTTAAATCTCGACAAAAAAAATTTTCATCACTTTTTGACAAAACTTGCGATGCCGGCATCGTTAAAAACTTTAAAAATCAAAATGTCTTTGAAACCCTATATCTCCGCAACCAAGCCTCGTTGGTGGTTGCGGTTTTCACCGTTAAACTCAGGGTAAAAAGACCTTTCCATCCATGTACGCCATTTTTTAAATCTCGACAAAAAAAAATTTCATCACTTTTTGACAAAACTTGCGATGCCGGCATCGTTAAAAACTTTAAAAATCAAAATGTCTTTGAAACCCTATATCTCCGCAACCAAGCCTCGTTGGTGGTTGCGGTTTTCACCGTTAAACTCAGGGTAAAAAGACCTTTCCATCCATGTACGCCATTTTTTAAATCTCGACAAAAAAAATTTTCATCACTTTTTGACAAAACTTGCGATGCCGGCATCGTTAAAAACTTTAAAAATCAAAATGTCTTTGAAACCCTATATCTCCGCAACCAAGCCTCGTTGGTGGTTGCGGTTTTCACCGTTAAACTCAGGGTAAAAAGACCTTTCCATCCATGTACGCCATTTTTTAAATCTCGACAAAAAAAATTTTCATCACTTTTTGACAAAACTTGCGATGCCGGCATCGTTAAAAACTTTAAAAATCAAAATGTCTTTGAAACCCTATATCTCCGCAACCAAGCCTCGTTGGTGGTTGCGGTTTTCACCGTTAAACTCAGGGTAAAAAGACCTTTCCATCCATGTACGCCATTTTTTAAATCTCGACAAAAAAAATTTTCATCACTTTTTGACAAAACTTGCGATGCCGGCATCGTTAAAAACTTTAAAAATCAAAATGTCTTTGAAACCCTATATCTCCGCAACCAAGCCTCGTTGGTGGTTGCGGTTTTCACCGTTAAACTCAAGGTAAAAAGACCTTTCCATCCATGTACGTCATTTTTTAAATCTCGACAAAAAAATTTTTCATCACTTTTTGACAAAACTTGCGATGCCGGCATCGTTAAAAACTTTAAAAATCAAAATGTCTTTGAAACCCTATATCTCCGCAACCAAGTTTCGTTGGTGGTTGCGGTTTTCACCGTTAAACTGAGGGTAAAAAGACCTTTCCATCCATGTACGCCATTTTTTAAATCTCGACAAAAAAAATTTTCATCACTTTTTGACAAAACTTGCGATGCCGGCATCGTTAAAAACTTTAAAAATCAAAATGTCTTTGAAACCCTATATCTCCGCAACCAAGCCTCGTTGGTGGTTGCGGTTTTCACCGTTAAACTCAAGGTAAAAAGACCTTTCCATCCATGTACGCCATTTTTTAAATCTCGACAAAAAAAAATTTCATCACTTTTTGACAAAACTTGCGATGCCGGCATCGTTAAAAACTTTAAAAATCAAAATGTCTTTGAAACCCTATATCTCCGCAACCAAGCCTCGTTGGTGGTTGCGGTTTTCACCGTTAAACTCAGGGTAAAAAGACCTTTCCATCCATGTACGCCATTTTTTAAATCTCGACAAAAAAAATTTTCACCACTTTTTGACAAAACTTGCGATGCCGGCATCGTTAAAAACTTTAAAAATCAAAATGTCTTTGAAACCCTATATCTCCGCCACCAAGCCTCGTTGGTGGTTGCGGTTTTCACCGTTAAACTCAGGGTAAAAAGACCTTTCCATCCATGTACGCCATTTTTTAAATCTCGACAAAAAAATTTTCATCACATTTTGACAAAACTTGCGATGCCGGCATCGTTAAAAACTTTAAAAATCAAAATGTTTTTGAAACCCTATATCTCCGCAACCAAGCCTCGTTGGTGGTTGCGGTTTTCACCGTTAAACTGAGGGTAAAAAGACCTTTCCATCTATGTACGCCATTTTTTAAATCTCGACAAAAAAAATTTTCATCACTTTCTGACAAAACTTGCGATGCCGGCATCGTTAAAAACTTTAAAAATCAAAATGTTTTTGAAACCCTATATCTCCGCAACCAAGCCTCGTTGGTGGTTGCGGTTTTCACCGTTAAACTGAGGGTAAAAAGACCTTTCCATCCATGTACGCCATTTTTTAAATCTCGACAAAAAAAATTTTCATCACTTTTTGACAAAACTTGCGATGCCGGCATCGTTAAAAACTTTAAAAATCAAAATGTCTTTGAAACCCTATATCTCCGCAACCAAGCCTCGTTGGTGGTTGCGGTTTTCACCGTTAAACTCAGGGTAAAAAGACCTTTCCATCCATGTACGCCATTTTTTAAATCTCGACAAAAAAAAATTTCATCACTTTTTGACAAAACTTGCGATGCCGGCATCGTTAAAAACTTTAAAAATCAAAATGTCTTTGAAACCCTATATCTCCGCAACCAAGCCTCGTTGGTGGTTGCGGTTTTCACCGTTAAACTCAGGGTAAAAAGACCTTTCCATCCATGTACGCCATTTTTTAAATCTCGACAAAAAAATTTTCATCACTTTTTGACAAAACTTGCGATGCCGGCATCGTTAAAAACTTTAAAAATCAAAATGTCTTTGAAACCCTATATCTCCGCAACCAAGCCTCGTTGGTGGTTGCGGTTTTCACCGTTAAACTCAGGGTAAAAAGACCTTTCCATCCATGTACGCCATTTTTTAAATCTCGACAAAAAAAATTTGCATCACTTTTTGACAAAACTTGCGATGCCGGCATCGTTAAAAACTTTAAAAATCAAAATCTCTTTGAAACCCTATATCTCCGCAACCAAGCCTCGTTGGTGGTTGCGGTTTTCACCGTTAAACTCAGGGTAAAAAGACCTTTCCATCCATGTACGCCATTTTTTAAATCTCGACAAAAAAAATTTTCATCACTTTTTGACAAAACTTGCGATGCCGGCATCGTTAAAAACTTTAAAAATCAAAATGTCTTTGAAACCCTATATCTCCGCAACCAAGCCTCGTTGGTGGTTGCGGTTTTCACCGTTAAACTCAGGGTAAAAAGACCTTTCCATCCATGTACGCCATTTTTTAAATCTCGACAAAAAAAATTTTCATCACTTTTTGACAAAACTTGCGATGCCGGCATCGTTAAAAACTTTAAAAATCAAAATGTCTTTGAAACCCTATATCTCCGCAACCAAGCCTCGTTGGTGGTTGCGGTTTTCACCGTTAAACTCAAGGTAAAAAGACCTTTCCATCCATGTACGTCATTTTTTAAATCTCGACAAAAAAATTTTTCATCACTTTTTGACAAAACTTGCGATGCCGGCATCGTTAAAAACTTTAAAAATCAAAATGTCTTTGAAACCCTATATCTCCGCAACCAAGTTTCGTTGGTGGTTGCGGTTTTCACCGTTAAACTGAGGGTAAAAAGACCTTTCCATCCATATACGCCATTTTTTAAATCTCGACAAAAAAAATTTTCATCACTTTTTGACAAAACTTGCGATGCCGGCATCGTTTAAAACTTTAAAAATCAAAATGTCTTTGAAACCCTATATCTCCGCAACCAAGCCTCGTTGGTGGTTGCGGTTTTCACCGTTAAACTCAGGGTAAAAAGACCTTTCCATCCATGTACGCCATTTTTTAAATCTCAACAAAAAAAATTTTCATCACTTTATGACAAAACTTGCGATGCCGGCATCGTTAAAAACTTTAAAAATCAAAATGTCTTTGAAACCCTATATCTCCGCAACCAAGCCTCGTTGGTGGTTGCGGTTTTCACCGTTAAACTCAGGGTAAAAAGACCTTTCCATCCATGTACGCCATTTTTTAAATCTCGACAAAAAAAATTTTCATCACTTTTTGACAAAACTTGCGATGCCGGCATCGTTAAAAACTTTAAAAATCAAAATGTCTTTGAAACCCTATATCTCCGCAACCAAGCCTCGTTGGTGGTTGCGGTTTTCACCGTTAAACTCAGGGTAAAAAGACCTTTCCATCAATGTACGCCATTTTTTAAATCTCGACAAAAAAAAATTTCATCACTTTTTGACAAAACTTGCGATGCCGGCATCGTTAAAAACTTTAAAAATCAAAATGTCTTTGAAACCCTATATCTCCGCAACCAAGCCTCGTTGGTGGTTGCGGTTTTCACCGTTAAACTCAGGGTAAAAAGACCTTTCCATCCATGTACGCCATTTTTTAAATCTCGACAAAAAAAATTTTCATCACTTTTTGACAAAACTTGCGATGCCGGCATCGTTAAAAACTTTAAAAATCAAAATGTCTTTGAAACCCTATATCTCCGCCACCAAGCCTCGTTGGTGGTTGCGGTTTTCACCGTTAAACTCAGGGTAAAAAGACCTTTCCATCCATGTACGCCATTTTTTAAATCTCGACAAAAAAATTTTCATCACATTTTGACAAAACTTGCGATGCCGGCATCGTTAAAAACTTTAAAAATCAAAATGTTTTTGAAACCCTATATCTCCGCAACCAAGCCTCGTTGGTGGTTGCGGTTTTCACCGTTAAACTAAGGGTAAAAAGACCTTTCCATCTATGTACGCCATTTTTTAAATCTCGACAAAAAAAATTTTCATCACTTTCTGACAAAACTTGCGATGCCGGCATCGTTAAAAACTTTAAAAATCAAAATGTTTTTGAAACCCTATATCTCCGCAACCAAGCCTCGTTGGTGGTTGCGGTTTTCACCGTTAAACTGAGGGTAAAAAGACCTTTCCATCCATGTACGCCATTTTTTAAATCTCGACAAAAAAAATTTTCATCACTTTTTGACAAAACTTGCGATGCCGGCATCGTTAAAAACTTTAAAAATCAAAATGTCTTTGAAACCCTATATCTCCGCAACCAAGCCTCGTTGGTGGTTGCGGTTTTCACCGTTAAACTCAGGGTAAAAAGACCTTTCCATCCATGTACGCCATTTTTTAAATCTCGACAAAAAAAATTTTCATCACTTTTTGACAAAACTTGCGATGCCGGCATCGTTAAAAACTTTAAAAATCAAAATGTCTTTGAAACCCTATATCTCCGCAACCAAGCCTCGTTGGTGGTTGCGGTTTTCACCGTTAAACTCAGGGTAAAAAGACCTTTCCATCCATGTACGCCATTTTTTAAATCTCGACAAAAAAATTTTCATCACTTTTTGACAAAACTTGCGATGCCGGCATCGTTAAAAACTTTAAAAATCAAAATGTCTTTGAAACCCTATATCTCCGCAACCAAGCCTCGTTGGTGGTTGCGGTTTTCACCGTTAAACTCAGGGTAAAAAGACCTTTCCATCCATGTACGCCATTTTTTAAATCTCGACAAAAAAAATTTGCATCACTTTTTGACAAAACTTGCGATGCCGGCATCGTTAAAAACTTTAAAAATCAAAATCTCTTTGAAGATATCTCCGCAACCAAGCCTCGTTGGTGGTTGCGGTTTTCACCGTTAAACTCAGGGTAAAAAGACCTTTCCATCCATGTACGCCATTTTTTAAATCTCGACAAAAAAAATTTTCATCACTTTTTGACAAAACTTGCGATGCCGGCATCGTTAAAAACTTTAAAAATCAAAATGTCTTTGAAACCCTATATCTCCGCAACCAAGCCTCGTTGGTGGTTGCGGTTTTCACCGTTAAACTCAGGGTAAAAAGACCTTTCCATCCATGTACGCCATTTTTTAAATCTCGACAAAAAAAATTTTCATCACTTTTTGACAAAACTTGCGATGCCGGCATCGTTAAAAACTTTAAAAATCAAAATGTCTTTGAAACCCTATATCTCCGCAACCAAGCCTCGTTGGTGGTTGCGGTTTTCACCGTTAAACTCAGGGTAAAAAGACCTTTCCATCCATGTACGCCATTTTTTAAATCTCGACAAAAAAAATTTTCATCACTTTTTGACAAAACTTGCGATGCCGGCATCGTTAAAAACTTTAAAAATCAAAATGTCTTTGAAACCCTATATCTCCGCAACCAAGCCTCGTTGGTGGTTGCGGTTTTCAACGTTAAACTCAGGGTAAAAAGACCTTTCCATCCATGTACGCCATTTTTTAAATCTCGACAAAAAAAATTTTCATCACTTTTTGACAAAACTTGCGATGCCGGCATCGTTAAAAACTTTAAAAATCAAAATGTCTTTGAAACCCTATATCTCCGCAACCAAGCCTCGTTGGTGGTTGCGGTTTTCACCGTTAAACTGAGGGTAAAAAGACCTTTCCATCCATGTACGCCATTTTTTAAATCTCGACAAAAAAAATTTTCATCACTTTTTGACAAAACTAGCGATGCCGGCATCGTTAAAAACTTTAAAAATCAAAATGTCTTTGAAACCCTATATCTCCGCCACCAAGCCTCGTTGCTGGTTGCGGTTTTCACCGTTAAACTCAGGGTAAAAAGACCTTTCCATCCATGTACGCCATTTTTTAAATCTCGACAAAAAAAATTTTCATCACTTTTTGACAAAACTTGCGATGCCGGCATCGTTAAAAACTTTAAAAATCAAAATGTCTTTGAAACCCTATATCTCCGCAACCAAGCCTCGTTGGTGGTTGCGGTTTTCACCGTTAAACTCAGGGTAAAAAGACCTTTCCATCTATGTACGCCATTTTGTAAATCTCGACAAAAAAAATTTTCATCACTTTCTGACAAAACTTGCGATGCCGGCATCGTTAAAAACTTTAAAAATCAAAATGTTTTTGAAACCCTATATCTCCGCAACCAAGCCTCGTTGGTGGTTGCGGTTTTCACCGTTAAACTCAGGGTAAAAAGACCTTTCCATCCATGTACGCCATTTTTTAAATCTCGACAAAAAAAATTTTCATCACTTTTTGACAAAACTTGCGATGCCGGCATCGTTAAAAACTTTAAAAATCAAAATGTCTTTGAAACCCTATATCTCCGCAACCAAGCCTCGTTGGTGGTTGCGGTTTTCACCGTTAAACTCAGGGTAAAAAGACCTTTCCATCCATGTACGCCATTTTTTAAATCTCGACAAAAAAAATTTTCATCACTTTTTGACAAAACTTTAAAAATCAAAATGTCTTATAAACCCTATATCTCCGCAACCAAGCCTCGTTGGTGGTTGCGGTTTTCACCGTTAAACTCAGGGTAAAAAGACCTTTCCATCCATGTACGCCATTTTTTAAATCTCGACAAAAAAAATTTTCATCACTTTTTGACAAAACTTGCGATGCCGGCATCGTTAAAAACTTTAAAAATCAAAATGTCTTTGAAACCCTATATCTCCGCAACCAAGCCTCGTTGGTGGTTGCGGTTTTCACCGTTAAACTCAGGGTAAAAAGACCTTTCCATCCATGTACGCCATTTTTTAAATCTCGACAAAAAAAATTTTCATCACTTTTTGACAAAACTTGCGATGCCGGCATCGTTAAAAACTTTAAAAATCAAAATGTCTTTGAAACCCTATATCTCCGCAACCAAGCCTCGTTGGTGGTTGCGGTTTTCACCGTTAAACTCAGGGTAAAAAGACCTTTCCATCCATGTACGCCATTTTTTAAATCTCGACAAAAAAAATTTTCATCACTTTTTGACAAAACTTGCGATGCCGACATCGTTAAAAACTTTAAAAATCAAAATGTCTTTGAAACCCTATATCTCCGCAACCAAGCCTCGTTGGTGGTTGCGGTTTTCACCGTTAAACTCAGGGTAAAAAGACCTTTCCATCCATGTACGCCATTTTTTAAATCTCGACAAACAAAATTTTCATCACTTTTTGACAAAACTTGCGATGCCGGCATCGTTAAAAACTTTAAAAATCAAAATGTCTTTGAAACCCTATATCTCCGCAACCAAGCCTCGTTGGTGGTTGCGGTTTTCACCGTTAAACTCAGGGTAAAAAGACCTTTCCATCCATGTAAACCATTTTTTAAATCTCGACAAAAAAAATTTTCATCACTTTTTGACAAAACTTGCGATGCCGGCATCGTTAAAAACTTTAAAAATCAAAATGTCTTTGAAACACTAATTCTCCGCAACCAAGCCTCGTTGGTGGTTGCGGTTTTCACCGTTAAACTCAGGGTAAAAAGACCTTTCCATCCATGTACGCCATTTTTTAAATCTCGACAAAAAAAATTTTCATCACTTTTTGACAAAACTTGCGATGCCGGCATCGTTAAAAACTTTAAAAATCAAAATGTCTTTGAAACCCTATATCTCCGCAACCAAGCCTCGTTGGTGGTTGCGGTTTTCACCGTTAAACTCAGGGTAAAAAGACCTTTCCATCCATGTACGCCATTTTTTAAATCTCGACAAAAAAAATTTTCATCACTTTTTGACAAAACTTGCGATGCCGGCATCGTTAAAAACTTTAAAAATCAAAATGTCTTTGAAACCCTATATCTCCGCAACCAAGCCTCGTTGGTGGTTGCGGTTTTCCCCGTTAAACTCAGGGTAAAAAGACCTTTCCATCCATGTACGCCATTTTTTAAATCTCGACAAAAAAAATTTTCATCACTTTTTGACAAAACTTGCGATGCCGGCAACGTTAAAAACTTTAAAAATCAAAATGTCTTTGAAACCCTATATCTCCGCAACCAAGCCTCGTTGGTGGTTGCGGTTTTCACCGTTAAACTCAGGGTAAAAAGACCTTTCCATCCATGTACGCCATTTTTTAAATCTCGACAAAAAAAATTTTCATCACTTTTTGACAAAACTTGCGATGCCGGCATCGTTAAAAACTTTAAAAATCAAAATGTCTTTGAAACCCTATATCTCCGCAACCAAGCCTCGTTGGTGGTTGCGGTTTTCATCGTTAAACTCAGGGTAAAAAGACCTTTCCATCCATGTACGCCATTTTTTAAATCTCGACAAAAAAAATTTTCATCACTTTTTGACAAAACTTGCGATGCCGGCATCGTTAAAAACTTTAAAAATCAAAATGTCTTTGAAACCCTATATCTCCGCAACCAAGCCTCGTTGGTGGTTGCGGTTTTCACCGTTAAACTCAGGGTAAAAAGACCTTTCCATCCATGTACGCCATTTTTTAAATCTCGACAAAAAAAATTTTCATCACTTTTTGACAAAACTTGCGATGCCGGCATCGTTAAAAACTTTAAAAATCAAAATGTCTTTGAAACCCTATATCTCCGCAACCAAGCCTCGTTGGTGGTTGCGGTTTTCACCGTTAAACTCAGGGTAAAAAGACCTTTCCATCCATGTACGCCATTTCTTAAATCTTGACAAAAAAAATTTTCATCACTTTTTGACAAAACTTGCGATGCCGGCATCGTTAAAAACTTTAAAAATCAAAATGTCTTTGAAACCCTATATCTCCGCAACCAAGCCTCGTTGGTGGTTGCGGTTTTCACCGTTAAACTCAGGGTAAAAAGACCTTTCCATCCATGTACGCCATTTTTTAAATCTCGACAAAAAAAATTTTCATCACTTTTTGACAAAACTTGCGATGCCGGCATCGTTAAAAACTTTAAAAATCAAAATGTCTTTGAAACCTTATATCTCCGCAACCAAGCCTCGTTGGTGGTTGCGGTTTTCACCGTTAAACTCAGGGTAAAAAGACCTTTCCATCCATGTACGCTATTTTTTAAATCTCGACAAAAAAAATTTTCATCACTTTTTGACAAAACTTGCGATGCCGGCATCGTTAAAAACTTTAAAAATCAAAATGTCTTTGAAACCCTATATCTCCGCAACCAAGCCTCGTTGGTGGTTGCGGTTTTCACCGTTAAACTCAGGGTAAAAAGACCTTTCCATCCATGTACGCCATTTTTTAAATCTCGACAAAAAAAATTTTCATCACTTTTTGACAAAACTTGCGATGCCGGCATCGTTAAAAACTTTAAAAATCAAAATCTCTTTGAAACCCTATATCTCCGCAACCAAGCCTCGTTGGTGGTTGCGGTTTTCACCGTTAAACTCAGGGTAAAAAGACCTTTCCATCCATGTACGCCATTTTTTAAATCTCGACAAAAAAAATTTTCATCACTTTTTGACAAAACTTGCGATGCCGGCATCGTTAAAAACTTTAAAAATCAAAATGTCTTTGAAACCCTATATCTCCGCAACCAAGCCTCGTTGGTGGTACGCCATTTTTTAAATCTCGACAAAAAAATTTTCATCACTTTTTGACAAAACTTGCGATGCCGGCATCGTTAAAAACTTTAAAAATCAAAATGTCTTTGAAACCCTATACCTCCGCAACCAAGCCTCGTTGGTGGTTGCGGTTTTCACCGTTAAACTCAGGGTAAAAAGATCTTTCCATCCATGTACGCCATTTTTTAAATCTCGACAAAAAAAATTTTCATCACTTTTTGACAAAACTTGCGATGCCGGCATCGTTAAAAACTTTAAAAATCAAAATGTCTTTGAAACCCTATATCTCCGCAACCAAGCCTCGTTGGTGGTTGCGGTTTTCACCGTTAAACTCAGGGTAAAAAGACCTTTCCATCCATGTACGCCATTTTTTAAATCTCGACAAAAAAAATTTTCATCACTTTTTGACAAAACTTGCGATTCCGGCATCGTTAAAAACTTTAAAAATCAAAATGTCTTTGAAACCCTATATCTCCGCAACCAAGCCTCGTTGGTGGTTGCGGTTTTCACCGTTAAACTCAGGGTAAAAAGACCTTTCCATCCATGTACGCCATTTTTTAAATCTCGACAAAAAAAATTTTCATCACTTTTTGACAAAACTTGCGATGCCGGCATCGTTAAAAACTTTAAAAATCAAAATGTCTTTGAAACCCTATATCTCCGCAACCAAGCCTCGTTGGTGGTTGCGGTTTTCACCGTTAAACTCAGGGTAAAAAGACCTTTCCATCCATGTACGCCATTTTTTAAATCTCGACAAAAAAAATTTTCATCACTTTTTGACAAAACTTGCGATGCCGGCATCGTTAAAAACTTTAAAAATCAAAATGTCTTTGAAACCCTATATCTCCGCAACCAAGCCTCGTTGGTGGTTGCGGTTTTCACCGTTAAACTCAGGGTAAAAAGACCTTTCCATCCATGTACGCCATTTTTTAAATCTCGACAAAAAAAATTTTCATCACTTTTTGACAAAACTTGCGATGCCGGCATCGTTAAAAACTTTAAAAATCAAAATGTCTTTGAAACCCTATATCTCCGCAACCAAGCCTCGTTGGTGGTTGCGGTTTTCACCGTTAAACTCAGGGTAAAAAGACCTTTCCATCCATGTACGCCATTTTTTAAATCTCGACAAAAAAAATTTTCATCACTTTTTGACAAAACTTGCGATGCCGGCATCGTTAAAAACTTTAAAAATCAAAATCTCTTTGAAACCCTATATCTCCGCAACCAAGCCTCGTTGGTGGTTGCGGTTTTCACCGTTAAACTCAGGGTAAAAAGACCTTTCCATCCATGTACGCCATTTTTTAAATCTCGACAAAAAAAATTTTCATCACTTTTTGACAAAACTTGCGATGCCGGCATCGTTAAAAACTTTAAAAATCAAAATGTCTTTGAAACCCTATATCTCCCCAACCAAGCCTCGTTGGTGGTTGCGGTTTTCACCGTTAAACTCAGGGTAAAAAGACCTTTCCATCCATGTACGCCATTTTTTAAATCTCGACAAAAAAAATTTTCATCACTTTTTGGCAAAACTTGCGATGCCGGCATCGTTAAAAACTTTAAAAATCAAAATGTCTTTGAAACCCTATATCTCCGCAACCAAGCCTCGTTGGTGGTTGCGGTTTTCACCGTTAAACTCAGGGTAAAAAGACCTTTCCATCCATGTACGCCATTTTTTAAATCTCGACAAAAAAAATTTTCATCACTTTTTGACAAAACTTGCGATGCCGGCATCGTTAAAAACTTTAAAAATCAAAATGTCTTTGAAACCCTATATCTCCGCAACCAAGCCTCGTTGGTGGTTGCGGTTTTCACCGTTAAACTCAGGGTAAAAAGACCTTTCCATCCATGTACGCCATTTTTTAAATCTCGACAAAAAAAATTTTCATCACTTTTTGACAAAACTTGCGATGCCGGCATCGTTAAAAACTTTAAAAATCAAAATGTCTTTGAATCCCTATATCTCCGCAACCAAGCCTCGTTGGTGGTTGCGGTTTTCACCGTTAAACTCAGGGTAAAAAGACCTTTCCATCCATGTACGCCATTTTTTAAATCTCGACAAAAAAAATTTTCATCACTTTTTGACAAAACTTGCGATGCCGACATCGTTAAAAACTTTAAAAATCAAAATGTCTTTGAAACCCTATATCTCCGCAACCAAGCCTCGTTGGTGGTTGCGGTTTTCACCGTAAACTCAGGGTAAAAAGACCTTTCCATCCATGTACGCCATTTTTTAAATCTCGACAAAAAAAATTTTCATCACTTTTTGACAAAACTTGCGATGCCGGCATCGTTAAAAACTTTAAAAATCAAAATGTCTTTGAAACCCTATATCTCCGCAACCAAGCCTCGTTGGTGGTTGCGGTTTTCACCGTTAAACTCAGGGTAAAAAGACCTTTCCATCCATGTTCGCCATTTTTTAAATCTCGACAAAAAAATTTTCATCACTTTTTGACAAAACTTGCGATGCCGGCATCGTTAAAAACTTTAAAAATCAAAATGTCTTTGAAACCCTATATCTCCGCAACCAAGCCTCGTTGGTGGTTGCGGTTTTCACCGTTAAACTCAGGGTAAAAAGACCTTTCCATCCATGTACGCCATTTTTTAAATCTCGACAAAAAAATTTTCATCACTTTTTGACAAAACTTGCGATGCCGGCATCGTTAAAAACTTTAAAAATCAAAATGTCTTTGAAACCCTATATCTCCGCAACCAAGCCTCGTTGGTGGTTGCGGTTTTCACCGTTAAACTCAGGGTAAAAAGACCTTTCCATCCATGTACGCCATTTTTTAAATCTCGACAAAAAAATTTTCATCACTTTTGACAAAACTTGCGATGCCGGCATCGTTAAAAACTTTAAAAATCAAAATGTCTTTGAAACCCTATATCTCCGCCACCAAGCCTCGTTGGTGGTTGCGGTTTTCACCGTTAAACTCAGGGTAAAAAGACCTTTCCATCCATGTACGCCATTTTTTAAATCTCGACAAAAAAAAATTTTCATCACTTTTTGGCAAAACTTGCGATGCCGGCATCGTTAAAAACTTTAAAAATCAAAATGTCTTTGAAACCCTATATCTCCGCAACCAAGCCTCGTTGGTGGTTGCGGTTTTCACCGTTAAACTCAGGGTAAAAAGACCTTTCCATCCATGTACGCCATTTTTTAAATCTCGACAAAAAAAATTTTCATCACTTTTTGGCAAAACTTGCGATGCCGGCATCGTTAAAAACTTTAAAAATCAAAATGTCTTTGAAACCCTATATCTCCGCAACCAAGCCTCGTTGGTGGTTGCGGTTTTCACCGTTAAACTCAGGGTAAAAAGACCTTTCCATCCATGTACGCCATTTTTTAAATCTCGACAAAAAAATTTTCATCACTTTTTGACAAAACTTGCGATGCCGGCATCGTTAAAAACTTTAAAAATCAAAATGTCTTTGAAACCCTATATCTCCGCAACCAAGCCTCGTTGGTGGTTGCGGTTTTCACCGTTAAACTCAGGGTAAAAAGACCTTTCCATCCATGTACGCCATTTTTTAAATCTCGACAAAAAAAATTTTCATCACTTTTTGACAAAACTTGCGATGCCGGCATCGTTAAAAACTTTAAAAATCAAAATGTCTTTGAAACCCTATATCTCCGCAACCAAGCCTTGTTGGTGGTTGCGGTTTTCACCGTTAAACTCAGGGTAAAAAGACCTTTCCATCCATGTACGCCATTTTTTAAATCTCGACAAAAAAAATTTTCATCACTTTTTGGCAAAACTTGCGATGCCGGCATCGTTAAAAACTTTAAAAATCAAAATCTCTTTGAAACCCTATATCTCCGCAACCAAGCCTCGTTGGTGGTTGCGGTTTTCACCGTTAAACTCAGGGTAAAAAGACCTTTCCATCCATGTACGCCATTTTTTAAATCTCGACAAAAAAAATTTTCATCACTTTTTGACAAAACTTGCGATGCCGGCATCGTTAAAAACTTTAAAAATCAAAATGTTTTTGAAACCCTATATCTCCGCAACCAAGCCTCGTTGGTGGTTGCGGTTTTCACCGTTAAACTCAGGGTAAAAAGACCTTTCCATCCATGTACGCCATTTTTTAAATCTCGACAAAAAAAATTTTCATCACTTTTTGACAAAACTTGCGATGCCGGCATCGTTAAAAACTTTAAAAATCAAAATGTCTTTGAAACCCTATACCTCCGCAACCAAGCCTCGTTGGTGGTTGCGGTTTTCACCGTTAAACTCAGGGTAAAAAGATCTTTCCATCCATGTACGCCATTTTTTAAATCTCGACAAAAAAAATTTTCATCACTTTTTGACAAAACTTGCGATGCCGGCATCGTTAAAAACTTTAAAAATCAAAATGTCTTTGAAACCCTATATCTCCGCAACCAAGCCTCGTTGGTGGTTGCGGTTTTCACCGTTAAACTCAGGGTAAAAAGACCTTTCCATCCATGTACGCCATTTTTTAAATCTCGACAAAAAAAATTTTCATCGCTTTTTGACAAAACTTGCGATGCCGGCATCGTTAAAAACTTTAAAAATCAAAATGTCTTTGAAACCCTATATCTCCGCAACCAAGCCTCGTTGGTGGTTGCGGTTTTCACCGTTAAACTCAGGGTAAAAAGACCTTTCCATCCATGTACGCCATTTTTTAAATCTCGACAAAAAAAATTTTCATCACTTTTTGACAAAACTTGCGATGCCGACATCGTTAAAAACTTTAAAAATCAAAATGTCTTTGAAACCCTATATCTCCGCAACCAAGCCTCGTTGGTGGTTGCGGTTTTCACCGTTAAACTCAGGGTAAAAAGACCTTTCCATCCATGTACGCCATTTTTTAAATCTCGACAAAAAAAATTTTCATCACTTTTTGACAAAACTTGCGATGCCGGCATCGTTAAAAACTTTAAAAATCAAAATGTCTTTGAAACCCTATATCTCCGCAACCAAGCCTCGTTGGTGGTTGCGGTTTTCACCGTTAAACTCAGGGTAAAAAGACCTTTCCATCCATGTACGCCATTTTTTAAATCTCGACAAAAAAAATTTTCATCACTTTTTGACAAAACTTGCGATGCCGGCATCGTTAAAAACTTTAAAAATCAAAATGTCTTTGAAACCCTATATCTCCGCAACCAAGCCTCGTTGGTGGTTGCGGTTTTCACCGTTAAACTCAGGGTAAAAAGACCTTTCCATCCATGTACGCCATTTTTTAAATCTCGACAAAAAAAATTTTCATCACTTTTTGACAAAACTTGCGATGCCGGCATCGTTAAAAACTTTAAAAATCAAAATGTCTTTGAAACCCTATATCTCCGCAACCAAGCCTCGTTGGTGGTTGCGGTTTTCACCGTTAAACTCAGGGTAAAAAGACCTTTCCATCCATGTACGCCATTTTTTAAATCTCGACAAAAAAAATTTTCATCACTTTTTGACAAAACTTGCGATGCCGGCATCGTTAAAAACTTTAAAAATCAAAATGTCTTTGAAACCCTATATCTCCGCCACCAAGCCTCGTTGGTGGTTGCGGTTTTCACCGTTAAACTCAGGGTAAAAAGACCTTTCCATCCATGTACGCCATTTTTTAAATCTCGACAAAAAAAAAATTTTCATCACTTTTTGGCAAAACTTGCGATGCCGGCATCGTTAAAAACTTTAAAAATCAAAATGTCTTTGAAACCCTATATCTCCGCAACCAAGCCTCGTTGGTGGTTGCGGTTTTCACCGTTAAACTCAGGGTAAAAAGACCTTTCCATCCATGTACGCCATTTTTTAAATCTCGACAAAAAAAATTTTCATCACTTTTTGGCAAAACTTGCGATGCCGGCATCGTTAAAAACTTTAAAAATCAAAATGTCTTTGAAACCCTATATCTCCGCAACCAAGCCTCGTTGGTGGTTGCGGTTTTCACCGTTAAACTCAGGGTAAAAAGACCTTTCCATCCATGTACGCCATTTTTTAAATCTCGACAAAAAAAATTTTCATCACTTTTTGACAAAACTTGCGATGCCGGCATCGTTAAAAACTTTAAAAATCAAAATGTCTTTGAAACCCTATATCTCCGCAACCAAGCCTCGTTGGTGGTTGCGGTTTTCACCGTTAAACTCAGGGTAAAAAGACCTTTCCATCCATGTACGCCATTTTTTAAATCTCGACAAAAAAATTTTCATCACTTTTTGACAAAACTTGCGATGCCGGCATCGTTAAAAACTTTAAAAATCAAAATGTCTTTGAAACCCTATATCTCCGCCACCAAGCCTCGTTGGTGGTTGCGGTTTTCACCGTTAAACTCAGGGTAAAAAGACCTTTCCATCCATGTACGCCATTTTTTAAATCTCGACAAAAAAAATTTTCATCACTTTTTGACAAAACTTGCGATGCCGGCATCGTTAAAAACTTTAAAAATCAAAATGTCTTTGAAACCCTATATCTCCGCAACCAAGCCTCGTTGGTGGTTGTGGTTTTCACCGTTAAACTCAGGGTAAAAAGACCTTTCCATCCATGTACGCCATTTTTTAAATCTCGACAAAAAAAATTTTCATCACTTTTTGACAAAACTTGCGATGCCGGCATCGTTAAAAACTTTAAAAATCAAAATGTCTTTGAAACCCTATATCTCCGCAACCAAGCCTCGTTGGTGGTTGCGGTTTTCACCGTTAAACTCAGGGTAAAAAGACCTTTCCATCCATGTACGCCATTTTTTAAATCTCGACAAAAAAAATTTTCATCACTTTTTGACAAAACTTGCGATGCCGACATCGTTAAAAACTTTAAAAATCAAAATGTCTTTGAAACCCTATATCTCCGCAACCAAGCCTCGTTGGTGGTTGCGGTTTTCACCGTTAAACTCAGGGTAAAAAGACCTTTCCATCCATGTACGCCATTTTTTAAATCTCGACAAAAAAAATTTTCATCACTTTTTGACAAAACTTTCGATGCCGGCATCGTTAAAAACTTTAAAAATCAAAATGTCTTTGAAACCCTATATCTCCGCAACCAAGCCTCGTTGGTGGTTGCGGTTTTCCCCGTTAAACTCAGGGTAAAAAGACCTTTCCATCCATGTACGCCATTTTTTAAATCTCGACAAAAAAAATTTTCATCACTTTTTGACAAAACTTGCGATGCCGGCATCGTTAAAAACTTTAAAAATCAAAATGTCTTTGAAACCCTATATCTCCGCAACCAAGCCTCGTTGGTGGTTGCGGTTTTCACCGTTAAACTCAGGGTAAAAAGACCTTTCCATCCATGTACGCCATTTTTTAAATCTCGACAAAAAAAATTTTCATCACTTTTTGACAAAACTTGCGATGCCGGCATCGTTAAAAACTTTAAAAATCAAAATGTCTTTGAAACCCTATATCTCCGCAACCAAGCCTCGTTGGTGGTTGCGGTTTTCACCGTTAAACTCAGGGTAAAAAGACCTTTCCATCCATGTACGCCATTTTTTAAATCTCGACAAAAAAAATTTTCATCACTTTTTGACAAAACTTGCGATGCCGGCATCGTTAAAAACTTTAAAAATCAAAATGTCTTTGAAACCCTATATCTCCGCAACCAAGCCTCGTTGGTGGTTGCGGTTTTCACCGTTAAACTCAGGGTAAAAAGACCTTTCCATCCATGTACGCCATTTTTTAAATCTCGACAAAAAAAATTTTCATCACTTTTTGACAAAACTTGCGATGGGCATCGTTAAAAACTTTAAAAATCAAAATGTCTTTGAAACCCTATATCTCCGCAACCAAGCCTCCTTGGTGGTTGCGGTTTTCACCGTTAAACTCAGGGTAAAAAGACCTTTCCATCCATGTACACCATTTTTTAAATCTCGACCAAAAAAATTTTCATCACTTTTTGACAAAACTTGCGATGCCGGCATCGTTAAAAACTTTAAAAATCAAAATGTCTTTGAAACCCTATATCTCCGCAACCAAGCCTCGTTGGTGGTTGCGGTTTTCACCGTTAAACTCAGGGTAAAAAGACCTTTCCATCCATGTACGCCATTTTTTAAATCTCGACAAAAAAAATTTTCATCACTTTTTGACAAAACTTGCGATGCCGGCATCGTTAAAAACTTTAAAAATCAAAATGTCTTTGAAACCCTATATCTCCGCAACCAAGCCTCGTTGGTGGTTGCGGTTTTCACCGTTAAACTCAGGGTAAAAAGACCTTTCCATCCATGTACGCCATTTTTTAAATCTCGACAAAAAAAAATTTCATCACTTTTTGACAAAACTTGCGATGCCGGCATCGTTAAAAACTTTAAAAATCAAAATGTCTTTGAAACCCTATATCTCCGCAACCAAGCCTCGTTGGTGGTTGCGGTTTTCACCGTTAAACTCAGGGTAAAAAGACCTTTCCATCCATGTACGCCATTTTTTAAATCTCGACAAAAAAAATTTTCATCACTTTTTGGCAAAACTTGCGATGCCGGCATCGTTAAAAACTTTAAAAATCAAAATGTCTTTGAAACCCTATATCTCCGCAACCAAGCCTCGTTGGTGGTTGCGGTTTTCACCGTTAAACTCAGGGTAAAAAGACCTTTCCATCCATGTACGCCATTTTTTAAATCTCGACAAAAAAAATTTTCATCACTTTTTGACAAAACTTGCGATGCCGGCATCGTTAAAAACTTTAAAAATCAAAATGTCTTTGAAACCCTATATCTCCGCAACCAAGCCTCGTTGGTGGTTGCGGTTTTCACCGTTAAACTCAGGGTAAAAAGACCTTTCCATCCATGTACGCCATTTTTTTAATCTCGACAAAAAAAATTTTCATCACTTTTTGAAAAAACTTGCGATGCCGGCATCGTTAAAAACTTTAAAAATCAAAATGTCTTTGAAACCCTATATCTCCGCAACCAAGCCTCGTTGGTGCTTGCGGTTTTCACCATTAAACTCAGGGTAAAAAGACCTTTCCATCCATGTACGCCATTTTTTAAATCTCGACAAAAAAAATTTTCATCACTTTTTGACAAAACTTGCGATGCCGGCATCGTTAAAAACTTTAAAAATCAAAATGTCTTTGAAACCCTATATCTCCGCAACCAAGCCTCGTTGGTGGTTGCGGTTTTCACCGTTAAACTCAGGGTAAAAAGACCTTTCCATCCATGTACGCCATTTTTTAAATATCGACAAAAAAAATTTTCATCACTTTTTGACAAAACTTGCGATGCCGGCATCGTTAAAAACTTTAAAAATCAAAATGTCTTTGAAACCCTATATCTCCGCAACCAAGCCTCGTTGGTGGTTGCGGTTTTCACCGTTAAACTCAGGGTAAAAAGACCTTTCCATCCATGTACGCCATTTTTTAAATCTCGACAAAAAAAATTTTCATCACTTTTTGGCAAAACTTGCGATGCCGGCATCGTTAAAAACTTTAAAAATCAAAATGTCTTTGAAACCCTATATCTCCGCAACCAAGCCTCGTTGGTGGTTGCGGTTTTCACCGTTAAACTCAGGGTAAAAAGACTTTTCCATCCATGTACGCCATTTTTTAAATCTCGACAAAAAAAATTTTCATCACTTTTTGACAAAACTTGCGATGCCGGCATCGTTAAAAACTTTAAAAATCAAAATGTCTTTGAAACCCTATATCTCCGCAACCAAGCCTCGTTGGTGGTTGCGGTTTTCACCGTTAAACTCAGGGTAAAAAGACCTTTCCATCCATGTACGCCATTTTTTAAATCTCGACAAAAAAAATTTTCATCACTTTTTGACAAAACTTGCGATGCCGGCATCGTTAAAAACTTTAAAAATCAAAATGTCTTTGAAACCCTATATCTCCGCCACCAAGCCTCGTTGGTGGTTGCGGTTTTCACCGTTAAACTGAGGGTAAAAAGACCTTTCCATCCATGTACGCCATTTTTTAAATCTCGACAAAAAAAATTTTCATCACTTTTTGACAAAACTTGCGATGCCGGCATCGTTAAAAACTTTAAAAATCAAAATGTCTTTGAAACCCTATATCTCCGCAACCAAGCCTCGTTGGTGGTTGCGGTTTTCACCGTTAAACTCAGGGTAAAAAGACCTTTCCATCCATGTACGCCATTTTTTAAATCTCGACAAAAAAAATTTTCATCACTTTTTGACAAAACTTACAAAACATCGTTAAAAACTTTAAAAATCAAAATGTCTTTGAAATCCTATATCTCCGCAACCAAGCCTCGTTGGTGGTTGCGGTTTTCACCGTTAAACTCAGGGTAAAAAGACCTTTCCATCCATGTACGCCATTTTTTAAATCTCGAGAAAAAAAATTTTCATCACTTTTTGACAAAACTTGCGATGCCGACATCGTTAAAAACTTTAAAAATCAAAATGTCTTTGAAACCCTATATCTCCGCAACCAAGCCTCGTTGGTGGTTGCGGTTTTCACCGTTAAACTCAGGGTAAAAGGACCTTTCCATCCATGTACGCCATTTTTTAAATCTCGACAAAAAAAATTTTCATCACTTTTTGACAAAACTTGCGATGCCGGCATCGTTAAAAACTTTAAAAATCAAAATGTCTTTAAAACCCTATATCTCCGCAACCAAGCCTCGTTGGTGGTTGCGGTTTTCACCGTTAAACTCAGGGTAAAAAGACCTTTCCATCCATGTACGCCATTTTTTAAATCTCGACAAAAAAAATTTTCATCACTTTTTGACAAAACTTGCGATGCCGGCATCGTTAAAAACTTTAAAAATCAAAATGTCTTTGAAACCCTATATCTCCGCAACCAAGCCTCGTTGGTGGTTGCGGTTTTCACCGTTAAACTCAGGGTAAAAAGACCTTTCCATCCATGTACGCCATTTTTTAAATCTCGACAAAAAAAATTTTCATCACTTTTTGACAAAACTTGCGATGCCGGCATCGTTAAAAACTTTAAAAATCAAAATGTCTTTGAAACCCTATATCTCCGCCACCAAGCCTCGTTGGTGGTTGCGGTTTTCACCGTTAAACTGAGGGTAAAAAGACCTTTCCATCCATGTACGCCATTTTTTAAATCTCGACAAAAAAAATTTTCATCACTTTTTGACAAAACTTGCGATGCCGGCATCGTTAAAAACTTTAAAAATCAAAATGTCTTTGAAACCCTATATCTCCGCAACCAAGCCTCGTTGGTGGTTGCGGTTTTCACCGTTAAACTCAGGGTAAAAAGACCTTTCCATCCATGTACGCCATTTTTTAAATCTCGACAAAAAAAATTTTCATCACTTTTTGACAAAACTTGCGATGCCGACATCGTTAAAAACTT